>JAYESA010000001.1:39513547-40103547 GCA_036927795.1 Iris macrosiphon | reverse complement strand
TAGGAATATGCAACAAATTAGAGGTTTCTTAATTTAAAAATGTGGGATTTAAATCTTCAATTGATTTGTGGATATATTTTATATGTGGGATGTGTTGTGGAATAGAAAAAAGGTGTGGGGGTTGTTTGTTAGGATTGAGATTTGGTTTGTTAGGATCTTGGGTAGTTAAGTAGTTAAGCCAACTATGATGACACCTTTGGCACTTTCTATAAATAGAAACAAATTAATTTATATATATATATATATATATATATATATAGGGGTATTTGGGTGCACTACATGCCTACATGTGTTTGGATTTTATTTGAGTCAAGTTCTAGTCAAATGGAAGCAGTTTTATGGTAACCGTAGTTCTAGATGTTTGCCAATATTTTTGGATGGGAGATCAAACAAATACAATATCCATGTCCCAAATATATTAGGTACAGTCAAGATTAGTAATATAAATTTTTTTGGAAGGAAAAATGTTGTGCATTACTTCAAATATTCAAGCCATGGCAAAATGTCATATATAAAAAAAAAGTATTTTATAAATTAATACTTTACAGTATTAAATAAATTAAATTAAATTAAATTAAAATAAATAAAAAGTACCAAATTACTCATATTACAAAATGAGGGGGATCACAATGTCCCCACCTTAAAAGAATTGTGTTCTCGCAATTTAAGATTTACAATAATATTTTTTTTCAATGGGGTCAAATCCTTTATTGTGATTTTGCAAAGTCCAATATTAACTTCATTTTCCATACTTAAAATAAAATTTTAAGTCCTCAAAATTTATACCCTTCAAGAATTAAACTCCTTAAATTTAAATTAAATTAAATTCTCACTTTTAAAATTATCATTCTTCTACTCGATCAAATTTTTTTATCTCTTCAACAATTAATCCATGAGATTCCAAGTCCTCAATATTTTCAAAACTTGAGTTTTATTCCAATCTTCAAAATAAAATTTTTTAAAAATATATTTTACATCAACATCTTGTAGTCCAATGATTATAATATAAATCTTCTTAAATTCCTCAAAATTATAAATTAATAACCCAATACTCAAAATTTTAAATCCAATACTCAAAATTCTATCTTCCAAATTTAAATTCCAAAGATTTACTCTTCTAAAGTTAGACCCTTCAAATCTAAAAAAAATTAAATCTAGAATATCATGATCTTTCCAAAAATTAATATTTCACTATTACCACATAATACCTTTTAAATTCTATCATCAAAGTTGTCAAACTTCAAAATTTTAAATTCAATTCTTAAGATAGTCTTCTCCTTAGTCCCTCCAATTATTGAATTATTTTTTTCTTTCGAATCCATAATACCCATACTTAATCAATTTATCATCTATCATTAAACCTAGCAATCATAAATCTACCCAACAAAAATTGTTATATGGCATATCTAATCCTAGTTAATCTCTTAAGATCAAATCAAATCCTTAAAATTTTTTATTTTTAATACATATTTATCTCCTCAAAATCTCATAAATTAATTTAATTCCATCTATTTTTAAAATTTGAATCCAATTACAGACTTTAAAATATTCGCATTTAAAATTTGAATTCCAAAATTTGTTCTATCAAACTTACTCCTCCATTTTTTTCAATTAATAAGACGATAATAATTAACTTTACAAAATTATCAAATTTGAATTCACCAACTATCATGTCCCAAAATCCTACAATTTAAAGTCCAAGTTCAGTCTTATCATGATCTCCTCATCCTTCTTCAAAATTTTAAATTTTAATTAACACAATAATCAATTCTCTTTATTTGCAACTAACAAAAATCTTTCGAAGGCTGCTAGTCATTTTCAATCTAACCAATATATCTTTTATTTAACCTTAAAATCTAAAAATTTGAATTCAAATTTCAAAAAAAATTAAAATTTTAAATTCACATCTAGTAAAATTTCTCTAATATTGATAAATTGATTATCCTCAACAAATTGAACATTATCATAGTCCGATATTCATTCAAAAAAAATCAAATCACATTGAAGTTTAAGCCTTAAAGCACCAGAATTTGACAATTCTCATCTTCATCAATTGTATAACCTCTAAACCAAATTTGCTAGTCGAGAAGCCTACCCACCTTAGATCAAACCATCTCATCAAAACAAAATATTATACCCTCATATAAAATGACTCACATTCGTCCAAAAGGTTTATCTAATAATAACCCATCACTTCTAATATATGGCAATTGATAGAATTCTTCTTATTTTAGGTTCCTACTGCTAATGTCAAGTCTCATGTCTTTAATCTATTCTAACTCAAATATCTAGAAATCATCTACCATAATCTTTTCTACTCAAGTACCCCTCTTCTTACAAATATTCTACCAAATATGCCTTCTTCGTCTTGACGAGAATCTTCTGAAAAAATTACCGCGCAAGAATGTTCATCTCTCCGAGATAGGGAAAGACGAGATTCAATAAATAAGAGTTCAAAGAAAGTATGAATGAATATAATTTTAAGGTTCAAGGACGAAATTAGAATTCAAAGGAAGTTCTAATAGCAATTGTGGATTGAGATCCTAACAAACTTATCCTAATGCAGGCTCGCTCAATATAGTAATACAATTGAAATAATTTAATCATGACCTGCATGGGCCACCACAAAAATATATAACTCCCCAGTCCCAAAATACGTAGGACTAGGAATACGTAATATGTCAGCTACGCATCCGACCAGACTCTGGTCCGACTCGAATACGTATAAGTTGTATTATAATGGTCACTATCTAGATAATCCAGTAAATATAAATATCTATACCTCAATCCACAATGAACAGAATACAACAAGAATGAGCAACATATGCTAAAGTCGGACGTCTAGTAACACATAAGCTTGAATAGACTCAAAAAAAAATATGAGTCTATAAAAACTAGGCTACATCAACAGATTAATCAATAATATAAATGAATAGCATAACTCTGGTAGAAATGATATAAGTACCTATTTCCAATTCCCACATGGCAAAGCAACCCAAATCAGCAACTCCAGGAAGGCTCCACAACGGTCTATGCTGCAAAACTGGCAAGGGACCAAGTCCCCAGAGGAACGTAACAAGGTACAAGAAATAGCATACCAAAGTAAAACAGTATAATGCCACATACTCAAGGATAAACTACTGTAACCATGTAAGTAATGTGCACATAAGAACATCACCCGTACTCAGGCTGAAACCACTACAAGCACTGTGTCGGGGAGCCCATAGCAGCAAGTAATATCTCGTAGGACCAGTAAATGTGCCAAAGATCTGCGACAGAGTCTAAGGCACCTCCAGTAACATAGTATATATATATAAAAATATAATCAACATGTAGTATGGTGTGTCTCTCCCCACCTAATGTAACCTCACATCTTATGTCTACGATGTCTCATGTCCATAACACACAAGATCAGGACCTCTAGCTAGTACAATGAGTCATAATGATATACGTATATAATATGCAAGTCTTATATCACGAGTCCTATAATCCTATACAGAATCACCATAAATACCTCAAGAAGGATTATGTCACATAAAATAGTGTCAAGTGTCCTATAGTCTGATGTGCAAGGATACAAGCACGTAAAATGGGATTATGGTATTAACTCTCTAAGTGACGTTACTAGACTCCGTGTACAACGTTGACACCCGAATCTTGTTCGGATGCTAAGCAATATCTCACAGCCCTAGGGTAAACACACACATCAACCATATCAAATAACTATAATAACTAAATAAGATAATTAAGGCAAGGAACTGTGATACATCATGGCAAGGTACACTTGCCTGTTGTCTGTGGCTGTGATATTGTCTGCCCGACGTCCTCTGCTGGAAGAGTAGCAGATCCAAGATTCCATGTTAAATATATTTCGATCAATAACCATACACGCTAACTACTCTAGGACAACACGAAAGATCGTTGCACAACCTCAACTTTCAATTGACGTTCTTGTCCAACAATCCAATAGTTGCGTAGCATTGAACAATGTGCCAAGATACATGTGCCATGTCACTACCATATTTTCTTGAAAGAATATTTTAGTAATTTATATTTAATTAAATATTGTGCATGATAAATAATTATTTGTTATATTATTTAATTATTGTTAGATGTTAGTTATTTATTTTGGACTTGTGTTAGTGGACCTAACTAGTTTAGTTTAGACTCATGGACCAACATGTATTAATTATTAGAATTTAGCCCATTTAGAAAGCCCATTGGTTAGGAGGAGGATTAAACTAATTAAACCATTAGACTAGAAGCTTCCCTCCTTAATTATTTCTTCATGAGAGGCCCCAAGGGGTATATTGGACAATTCATGGTAGCTTGAGGAAGGAGAAAGGGGGCGGCCTATAATAAAGGGGGGAATTAATTTCTCTCTCCTTTTTTTATTTGAAAACTAGATCTAGAATTTCCTCAACCAAATTTTTTCATTCCCACTTTATTTTTCTACCAAATTTTATTCCAATTCCTTCCCAAATTATCATTGGAGACTAGTAGAGCAAGGATCTAGAAGGAGGAAGCAAGGATCTACAAAGAGGAGCAAGAATCTACAAGTTTGAGGCCAATTTTATCATATTTAGAGATTGTATTAGAAATCCATCACCTAATAGGTATAATTCAGTTTTTTTCCTTAATTTAGGTTCTAAATCTGATATTTAACCATGAGAAATTAACCCATATGCCTAGCTACCCATAGGATTTGGTTTTGTGTTCATGCCTCTTATTGAGAAAGTTATGGTACTTTTTGTGTCAATTTTGGGGGAATTCCGAGATTGACATTTGTTGTGTGTGTCAATTGGTCCAATATATCAATTTGGCATATGTTTGTGTGTTTGGGGTTAGTGTCGTATCCATAATTAGGTACGTATAGGTCGTATTCCAACAATTTGGTGATACGTGTTGATTTAGGGATTTTTCCTCCGACACGGGACTTTGAGCATGTCATATTTTGACATGGACACGTAGAATTGTGCTTGACTCTTCGTATTGTTCATAAATAATATATATGACTTGCTCGTATCCTTCGGGGTATGTTTGGATGTGTGGTGGACTCGTGTCGCATGCGTATCCTAGATCTAGTAGGATACGGGATGATACGTTTCATGTATTTGTGCAATTTAATTGTAGATCTATTTCTCTTGTATTCTTATTCATGGAGAGGTAAAATTATATATATATATATATATATATATATATATATATATATATATATATATATATATATATATATATATATATATATATATATATATTGTTGTGTATATATATTTATGTAATATTGTGTCTTAGATCTATGTATCTATGTATATACTATATGTGTATATATTGTTATGTAGCTATTCTTCTACATGTAAGTATATATATATATATATATATTGTAGTATGTATAGATATGTATATATTAAATAGATATTTATATATTGTTATATATATATTTATATTTATATAATGTATGTTTTATATTGTGTATGTGTTTATATATACGTATACATATGTGTGTTGTTATACATATGTTACTATTTATGTGTATATTACTATGTAGTTATTATGTACATATATATGTATATGAGGAGTGTGTGTGTGTGTATGTACATTTATTATGTACTTATATACATATTATAGTATATATATTATGTGGTATATATTTATTATATATATATTGTATATATATATATATATTATTAATAGAGGAGAGCAGGAGCTATAGTGACAGCAGCAAGCGTCGTCGAAGCAACAGCAGCAGCAGCCGCTATAACGACAGCAGCAAGCGTCACCACCACCAGCAGCAATATCAAACAGCAGCAGCAACCACAATAACGACAACAACAGCGTCACAAACAGCAGCAGAAGCAATAGCATACAGCAGCAGCGACAACAGTTAGCGACGGCAGCAGAGAACCGTCGCGAAAATAGCAGAGTATCAGCGGTATCAGTGGCTTCAACGATAGTGGGCAGCGGTTTATAGTGACAGTTGTATAAGCATGAAATACGCTGGAGAATTATATGCGTATTATACAGTCAAAACCCCCAACCTACATGAACTCTGCGTAAAACAGAGCCTCAAGACTGTGTGGCATAAAACATGGCTTCAAAGCTTGTCACGACCCGCACCCAAAAAATTGAGCATGAGTCGTGGGTACGCCCAGCCTACACCGCATAATCGGCGGTAGAACGCTGTAAGGTTTGTTCTAGGTCAAACAAATCTATATATCTCACAAAAATCTGACAATAACCTCTCCAAAAGGAGGGCAACCACGCAATATATATATATATATGAATAATCCTCTCCAAAAGGAGGGCAACCACGCAATATATATAATCACTCAATCACAATAACTAGGGGAAGAATAAAGCACGATATGATACCAACAAAGAAACAGAACCAAAGAGAGCAAGACAATATCCAAAATATAGTCCAAGTCTATAATAGTCTACAATATCTCACAGCATCAAAAGAATAAGTACAATCATCCAAAATAATCAACTGGAAACAACCCAGAAAATCCACCTAGCTAACTAGGGCGCTAAAGGCATCTCCTCGCAGGGCTCCTCATCTGTCTCGGGGTCACAACCCTCGTCTACACCCAGCCCATAGAAAGTCGGGCAGAAATCCTCAGGATCCTCTGGAAAAAATATGCCCAGTCAGGACTGGAGCGAAGTACATAACTCTGAATGCAACTCCAAATACATGGTAAGGTGTATATGACGAGCAATAGAAAAGTATACAAGATACACAGGAAATAATACATACTGGAGCAGAATAAGTAGCTGCAAGTAAACTGGAGAACAATACAAGTAGAGAAGTACCTACATGTGAGAAAACATGAATACTAGCTAAGTGCCTTGAGCACAAGTTTGTTATGTGATCGGCTTAGGTTGCACATGAAAAATACTACGATAACTCCGTTATGCGTGATTTGCATAACCGACATACACATAAATTTTATGGTCAACAAGGATAATTATGTCAAAGCTAGGTCAAACTAGGGTGCCCCTGAAATTCTAGGTCAAACTGAGCTCATTAAGCTAGTAAACTCTCAAACTCGCCTCCTCGAGATATCGGGATACCCTCGGTATCCGATACCTCGCCCTAGGCCATGCACCCCACCTAACCCCGCTGAAACCTATGCTAGCACGCGTAAATATATACACATATACATATAAAAATCACTCCAATACTATTCCTAGGCTATTGCTCAAATACCCCGCTCGAAACTCAATACCTTGGATATCTCAAGGTATTGAGATACCTCGGTATCCCAAGGTATTGAGGTATCGCTCTAATACCCCTCTAACTAGCTATCTAGTTAGCTATTTAAGTATATAGATATATATACCTAGTTATAATCTAGGCTAAAATATATATATCTATCATATATATACTTATCTACGTATTTATATATATACCTATTCACACAACACACATATACCCATATATATATACCCAACTCATAAATATATATATATATATATATATATCTATACCTTAGATAGATATAACTATCTATCTATCTATCTATCAATCTAGTCTCTCTCACACCCCGCTCCTAGCTGCTAGCCTCGCCACGCGCCTTGCTGCGATGCTGCTGCTGCTCCCTTTACTGCTGCTGCTGCTCCCTTGCCTTTACTGCTGCTGCTACTCCCTTTAATGCTGTTACTGCCTTGCCTGGCAGCAAGCTGCTGCTGCTGCAGCTGCTGCTGTTGTGCGCTGCAGCGCGCACTGCTCTGCCTTGCTGCCCCTCGCTGCGCGCCTCGCTGTCTCACGCACACACACAAGCACACCCAAACACAAGACACACACATATATACATATATATATATATATATAACCACTATATATAGACACACACTATATATATATATATACTTACACACATATATACACTCACATTCACACATACAAACACACTAACACACACACACACACTTAAATATATACGCACATATCTATATATATGAACACACATATTTATATATATATGCACACACACACAGATATATATATATATATATATATATATATATATATATATATATATATATATATATATATATATATATATATATATATATATATATACACACACACACACTCAAATATATATATACACATACACATTGATATATATATATATATACATATACACACACACGCACACTTATACATATATATATATATATATATATATATATATATATATATATATATATATACAAACACCTAGACATATACATACACAAGCACATATATATAAATACATATATATATATATATATATACATATATATACATATATAGACATACATACATATATATATATATATATATATATATATATAGACACTTAAACACAAACACAACACTACACACAATAACGCACACAACACTCTCCAACTCACGCCCAACGGCCCCGACACGCACAAACACCTATAAATATATAAAATATAATCCGAGAATTCTAGCACACACTCCCCGATGCTAACCTAACGCGCACACAAGTCCGAAACTAGGAAGCCAAGTCAAAATGGCCGTTCGGTCATTTCGACGAATACGCGGTGTGCGGTTCAGAAAATCTCCTGAAACACACACCAAACCAACTCGGAATCGGCCCAAAATTTACCCATGGGTTCTAAATGATGCCTAGATCCTAGAAAAAATTACTACCGCATCGATTCTAGGCCCGTGGCGAAAACGCGAATGCACTTAGAATCGGCAACGACGAAAACCCTAAATTCGCCCGAAACGTCCGTTTCTCCGCGACACGACTTTCCGTGTCCGAATGGAGACACGCACTCACCCTCAAGACACCCGATAACGTCTACCTATGTCCGTCTAACCTAGGGCATCACCCAAATTGGGCCAATTTCGGATTCTACCCAAAATTGACACAAAACCTAGTGTCAAAGTCTCCAAACTCAACCAAACTAGTTCTAACTTCCTCCCACGGGTAGGCTTAGGGTCTAGGAAGGTTCTAAACTACTAATTACACTACATAAGAGTAATTAGCAAGGGAAAAGTTAGGGTTTACCTCTTGAGAGTTGGAATCCCAAGGCCAAAGTCTCCAATCCACTTGAAATCACCTCCCTCAAGCTCCAAGCCACCAAATCTAGCCTCCACACAAAGTCTAGGCTCTACACACCTAGGTTAGGGAAAAATGTAAGGTTAGGGTTCACATAAAGAAAAAGGAATAGAAAAATGAAGGAAGAAAAATGGAGAGAACTTACTTGGAAGAAGGAAGGAAGAAGAAAGAAGAAGTGGAGAAGAAGAAGAAGAAGAAGAAGTCAAGAAGAAGAAGAAGGAAATGGGGGGGGCTGTTGTGTTTGGTCGGGTAGGGACTGCTGTGGTCGGGTGAGGGCTGGAAAATAGGGGTCGGCCATGTGTATAAGGGTTTCCAAAGTCTCCAAATGTCCAAAATGCCCTCCTCTCACTTGGGTTTGGGTTCGGGGTTCCAAAAGCACTCAAACTAACTCCAAATCTCTCCAACTAACCCACTAAAAATATAATAAATATTCTAAATCCAAAAAAAAGTCTCATAAGGGTGTGGGTTGGGTCGGACATGGGTCCATCAGGGTCTGACATGGGTCCAGGCTAGCCAAAACCCTAAAATAATCAAATAAAAATAATACAATCACTAATTAAATATAATTATAATTAATTAAATACAATACACAATTTACCAAAATAAAAATAAAAAAACTCTATTTTCTAGAATTGGGTAGTGACAAGCCTACCCTCCTTAAAATAATTTCGTCCTCGAAATTAAAAGACGAAACTAGGACAGGAATGCAAAAAAAAGAACCATACCTCAGGGCTCGAAGAGATAGGGGTATCGCTCGCACATTTCATCCTCACTCTTCCAGGTTGACTCACCTAGAGAGTGATGCCTCCACGCGACGCGAACCAAGGAAATAGTCTGGTTCCTCAACACCTTCTCCCGTCGATCCAGAATCTCCACCGGCTGCTCTGGAAAGCTAAGAGTAGGGCCCACCATGATCTCCGAGTGATCCAATACGTGACTGGGATCCACCACGTACCGTCTCAACTGTGACACGTGGAACACATCATGAACTCCCTCAAGCGTAGGCGGTAAATCAAGCCTATACGCCACGGCGCCAACCCTCTCAAAAATACGAAAGGGTCCGACGAAACGTGGGCTAAGCTTCCCGCCTCCACCGAAGCAAATAGTGCCCCGCATCGGAGAGATCCTCAGGAACACCAGATCTCCAACCTAGCACAAACAAGGTCTCTGCACTTAGTCTAAAATAAGCAATCACAAGCAAACACAAGAACAAAATCTAAATTCTAAGCTATACCTCAAACTCCAAAGGTCTCCGGTGGCAATCGGCCCAATGCCGCTGCCTGTCTTGCGCCACCCGAAGTCTATCTCTAATGAGCTTGACCTTCTCTCCTGCATCAACCACCATCTCCGGGCCAAGCAAAGCTCTCTCGCCTACATCATCCCATGATAATGGAGTGCGACACCTCCGTCCATACAATGCCTCGAAAGGTGATATCTCGATACTGGCTTGGTAGCTGTTGTTGTAAGCAAACTCTACCAAGTGCAAGTGATCCTCCCAAGAGCCTTTGAAATCCAAAACATAAGTGCGAAGCATGTCCTCAAGTGTCTGAATGGTCCTCTCTGACTGACCATTTGTCTGTGGGTGATATGCAGTACTAAACTTGAGCTGGGTGCCCAAGCTAGCCTGCAGACTCCTCCAGAAATGCGAAGTAAAGCGACTGTCCTGATCTGATACTATGCACACATGAACTCCATACAGTCTGACTATCTGGCGCACATACATATCTGCTAGCCTCTCTGTAGACGTACCCACTTTGAATGGTAGAAAGTGGGCTGATTTGGTCAACCTGTCCACGATAACCCAAATCGCATCCTTTCCGCTTGGAGAACGGGGAAGTCCAGAAACAAAATCTATGGTCACATGCTCCCATTTCTACTCCGGAATGGGTAACGGCTGGAGCAAACCTCCTGGCCTCTGCCTCTCCGCCTTCACCTGCTGGCACACTAAGCATCGGGATACGAAGCGTGCTACCTTCCGCTTCATCCCATACCACCATACATGCTCTCTAAGATCTTTATACATCTTGTTAGCACCTGGATGCATAGAGTACTGGGATCGATGCACCTCCTGAAGAACCTCCTCGAGCAATGACCCACTCGGCACACACAACCTGGTACCGTGCCACAATGAACCATCATCAGCTATGGTGAAGTCATCTGATAATCCCATCTGAACCTGCGCCCTGATGCTCCTCAGGGACTCATCCTCAAATTGTGTAGCCCTGATCCGGTCTACCAACTCTGACTGAATCTGTAGTCTCCACATCTGCATCTCAACTCCAGGCACTATCACCTCAATGCCCAAGCTCTCTAGGTCTGCCAGAAGATAACGATCTGTAGTCAGGCACATAGCTATTGGATACCTGCTCAACGCATCCGCAACTACGTTCGCCTTCCCTGGATGGTACTGCAATAATATGTCGAAGTCTTTCATCAACTCCAACCATCTCCTCTGCCTCATGTTCAAACAAAAATACAATACTACACACAACAATACTGCAATAATATATATATAGACACTTAAACACAAACACAATACTACACACAACAACGCACACAACACTCTCCAACTCACGCCCAACGGCTCCGACACACACAAACACCTATAAATATATAAAATATAACCCAAGAATTCTAGTATACACTCCCCGATGCTAACCCAACGCGCGCACAAGCCCGAAACTAGGAAGCCAAGTCGAAATGGTCGTTCGATCATTTCGACGAACATGCGGTGTGCGGTTCGGAAAACCTCCTGAAACGCATACCAAACCAACTCAGAATTGGCCCAAAATTTATCCACGGGTTCTAAACGACGCCTAGATCCTAGAAAAAAATACTACCGTATCAATTCTAGGCCCGTGGCAAAAATGCGCACGCACTTAGAATCGGCGACGACGAAAACTCCAAATTCGCCCGAAACGCCCGTTTCTCCGTGACACGACTTCCCGTGTCCGAATGGAGACACCCACTCACCCTTAAGACACCCGACAACGTCTACCTAGGTCCGTCTAACCTAGGGCAAATCAGCCCACTTTTGGATTCTACCCGAAATTGACACAAAACCTACTGTCAAAGTCTCCAAACTCAACCAAACTAGTTCCAACTTCCTCCCACGGGTAGGCTTAGGATCTAGGAAGGTTCTAAATCACTAATTATACTACATAAGAGTAATTAGTAAGAGGAAAGTTAGGGTTTACCACTTGGGAGTTAAAATCCCAAGGCCAAAGTCTCCAATCCACTTGAAATCACCTCCCTCAAGCTCCAAGCCACCAAATCTAGCCTCCACACAAAGTCTAGGCTCTACACACCTAGGTTAGGAAAAAAATGTAAGGTTAGGGTTCACATAAAAAAGAAGGAATGGAAGAAGGAAGGAAGAAAAATGGAGCGAACTTACTTGGAAGAAGGAATGAAGAAGAAAGAAGAAGTGGAGAAGAAGAAGAAGTGAAGAAGAAGAAGAAGAAGAAGAAGAAGAAGAAGAAGAAAATGGGGGGGCTACTGTGTTTGGTCGGGTAGGGGCTGCTGTGGTCGGGTAGGGGCTGGAAAATAGGGGTCGGCCATGTGTATAAGGGTTTCCAAAGTCTCCAAATGTCCAAAATGCCCTTCTCTCACTTGGGTTTGGGTTCGGGGTTCCAAAAGCACTCAAACTAACTCCAAATCTCTCCAACTAACCCACTAAAAATATAATAAATATTCTAAACCCAAAAATAAGTCTCACAAGGGTGTGGGTTGGGTCGGACATGGGTCCACCAGGGTCTGACATGGGTCCAGGCTAGCCAAAACCCTAAAATAATCAAATAAAAATAATACAATCACTAATTAAATATAATTATAATTAATTAAATACAATACATAATTTACTAAAATAAAAAAAAACCTATTTTCTAGAATTGGGTAGTGTCAGCCGCGTAAAACAGAGCTTCAGAGCCGTGGGGCATAAAATATGGCTTCAGAACTGTCCGCATAAAATAGGGTTTCAGAGTTGTGTGGCGTAAAATATGACTTCAGAACAGTCCGCATAAAATAGAGCTTCAGAGCTGTTTGGCGTAATGTAGAGCTTCAGAGCTGCCCGCGTAAAGCAGCGCTTCAAGGCTGTTCCGCGTAAAAGGTTGCTTTACCCTCCTGCGTAAAGTATAAAAAATACGTTTGTTTTTAATGCAGCGTAAAGTTGTACGAGAAGCTCTTCGTATTCCTCGGATGAATTTGTCAGACAAAACAGTGAACCCGACTCCTGACAAAAGTACTGCACGATGATCGAGAAGACGGCTGTGATAATAATTTTGCACAGAGACCCAGACTGTCGTTTAGTGACATATTCTTGATACAAGTCGTTTTTATGCATTGTCACTACCACATTCTGGAAACAGGGGTATTTTTGACTTTTTATGTATTATTAATATTATGGTATTTATATTAAATGATTTTTCGATAGGTTTATTTAAATTAAATAATTTCGTTAGATGTGTAATTAAATATATTATTATTTACAGTGTTCATTAATGTTTGAGCTGGTAGACTTGACCTAGAAGCCCACTAGACGAACACCTGACAGAATTATGGGGATTGTGTATTTAATTACATTATTTAGGATTTAATTATTGGATGTCGTAATTAACTACCGTAAATTTATTTAATTATTGTGCCTTGCTGTTGCTTCGATATTTGGAGTGCTACCCTGGCTTTTGCCTTCCAACAAATTTCACAACCTTGTCCTTGACGTGCCCGCCTTCCATTCTGCCATTTTATAATTCATAATTATGCTCTATTGTACTTTATTTTAGCTGCACAAAAATCGTCGCGGACGTTTATTTAAATTCTAAATAAATTCCAATTTTGTATCATTGTGCGTTCCAATCGAAATTGGAGGCAATCTTGACCTATTTTTTGTATGACCCAAATTAGGGTAATATTCTGTTACGAGTCTTCTTCATTAATGATATTGATGACCCGACCTGATTTTGGCCCCATGTACTCCTAATTAATTTTAGAACACAAATTGCATCTAATTTTAATTAATTAAATCCAGAAACCTACTTTTGTGCAATTTTCCAATTTGTTGTGGACTTAATTACAAAATTGCAATGATGTGTCACCATCCTATTGGTTTAACCCAAATGAAGAAACCAACCCCCTATCCTTGACTAGTCAACCCAACACCCTCTCTCCTCCTTTCTTTTGTTGTATTTTTCCCCATGTTGAATCGTGGCCATCCATTTAAAATGGAGCCATCCCCACCACACAACACCCTTATAATTTCTCAACACTCTTCCCAAAGCAACCCATCCCCAATACTTGGCCGGCCCTAATTTCTAGGGAGCCACATCATCCTCTCCATATAAAAGAAACCCACCCTCTCCATATTATTTCATCACCAACACCATCACCAATACCAAAACCCAAACTAACCCTATTCACCCGAGCCACCCGGTCGGCCAGCCCCAGCGCCCAGTCCGGCCAACCCACTCCCCGACGACCTGCCTTTCTTCCCCGGCGGCTTTTTACAAACTCCGGCCTGTACCCCCGGCCTCCTCCATTCATCGAGCCGCAGCCACATCAGAGTCTCCGGCCACTCTTCTTCCACCCTCCGGCCTAACCCGTACCATCGAGCTGCTACACCGCTGCACTGCAGCGTCGACTCCCTCCGGTGGCGGCTCCTCCGCGTGGTCGATGAGTCCGACCACGACAGCCCCTAACCGAAGCTCCACCTCCCTCATCCTCCCGCTGTTTCTACTCCGGCGAACACCCCACTGCATCTTCCTCCACCCACCACTCGACACTCCGATGAGCTGCCATCTCCGTTCATCCCCGAGCTCCTGACCGAAGCTCCTTTCGCCCGCTGTCCCGGCGTCGAGCCCGCTCCGGCCAGACAAACCACCCTGCTGCTCCTCCATCTCCCCGCAGCGCAACCTCGACTACTACCACCACCATCCTCATCACCTATCATCACCACCATCTCCGTCGGAACTCGCAGAGCACCCGCTGTCACCCTCCTCCACTGTTCGAGACCCGCCGGAGCCCGGGCGATAGCAACCCGACTCCACTGCTCCGACGAGCACCCCGCCTGTGCACCTCCAAGCCACCACCCGAACCACCACTGCTCGCCTCGACCTCCTCCTCCTGCTGTACTCCTCCTCCTCCCTACGCCGAGTCTCCCCACCACTGCATTCCCAACTCCGGCCACCGTCGAGCCCGAGTCCGGCCTGCCACCTCCCTCTGCTCTTCCTTCCTCGACCTCACTTCTCGAGCAGCCTCCCTGAGCCGGCCTGCACTCCGACACAGCCCGCAGCTCCCTGCTGCATCCCCTCTTCCTCTCCCTCGCATCGAGCCACCCAACTCCGGCGAGTCAGCTCATCGGCTCCGACGAGCAGAACCACCCTATCACCACTGTGAGATTCCTCTTCCTCTTCCCTCCTTTAGTAAAATATTGTTCATAGTGTATATAACGGATTGGTATATACATAATAGTGTATATGTATTCCTACATATTAGTATATATATGAATTTATATACATACATGTGTTTATGTATGTATATTGTTCTATTTTCAAATAGTGTATATGTATCATACATATATGTAACCAATATATATATATATATAATTATGTATATGTATGTATATTGGGTATTTTTATATGGTATATAAATTAATTCTATGTATGTATTATTATTATTGTATTATATATATATATATATATATATATATATATATATATATATATGAGTGTATATTGGTATTTTCATATAATATGTATTTAATAAAATATATACTAGTATAAATTAAATTTCATGTATTAGTATTTACGTATTCCTCATATATGTTAGTATTGTAATTTGGTATATATATATAAATATATACGTGTATGGTAAATGTATTATTTTGGTATATATATAAATACGCATTTTGGTATTTTGGTATATATATAGGTACTTGTATACGTATGTAGTATAGATATATATTTTTTGGTATATATATATATATATATATATATATATATATATATATAACATAATATATATATAATATTTCTATTTAATGTATATATACTTATACATATTTTTGTACGAAATTATTGGTATACATATATATGTATTATATTTAATTATTGTTTAATTGGTGAATGTTGTAGGCGACCCCAGCGTAAATACGGATACCCCATCTTTACTTTGACCTGTAACCCTGTAAATGCTAGTTGACTGCCACATGTACACTGACGTATTGACGGGCCCCGTACCATTTTGATACTCTGTCTTGCCTAGCAATCACAAACGCGACGTCCGTGCAACTTGACGCACTTAACCCTAGTTGACTAAGTGCCATACCTGGCATAGCCCTGAGGCCAGTGTATTTTGATTATGTTAAGTAGCATCTGATACAAAATATTATATTTATTATATGTTTATAGGACTGTTGGATCCTCCAGACGATACCCTGGGACAGGACATTGGTTTTACCAGCTGAGGACCCAAGGCGAGTACATTCTCTGATTAGCTTCTTGTTTATGATATCCCCTATGTTCATTGTATCTAGTGTAAATATCCATGCTCTTGACACGATGGTTACACGGATTGGTGTATACGGATCTCGTCATGAGATGTTATTCCTTGTTCATGGTATAGCTTGTACAAGTCTTGTTTCATTATTATCTTGTACATGTATAGACACTGATTTTCGGAGAGATTTGCTACCTCCCTAGGGAATTCCGTGCCATAGCGTACCATGATTGGATCTACTATACCAGTCGGGGTGGGGAGTATTTTAGTGTAGATATGTGATCATACCCAACTCTACATGCATCATAGCTCACCCCACATCTCACGTCGGGTACGGCCTGACCATTTACATGCTTCATAGTTGTTACATATGATTAGCCTGACCTCTATATGCATCATAGCTAACCAACGGTTAGCCTGACCTTACATGAATCATAGTTAATCATATGTAACCAGCCTGATCAAGTTCTCAAGCCGATCACATGTTAAAGCTAGTACTCACACACTTAGTCATAGTATTCTTGCTCATTGACATATTGTTTTCTTTCCTGCATTTACTTACAATATTTCCAGCATATCCTTTATTGTATGTTTCTCGTACATATACATGCATCTTGTATATTTCCATCTACATACTGCTACATAGTTTATATCATTTATATAGAACTGCTATTTAGAAATGTACTTTGCTCCTTCCTGACTGGAAAACATTTTCCAGACTATACCTAGAGGACTGGTATCCGACACTTGTGGACCACAGGGTGAGTAGCTGCAGTCTTGGACTTAGTAGTTCAGTCGTGATTCCGGAAGGTCTAACCGGAATCACTAGTCATCTAATTAGTTTCCTTCAGTAGTATTTTGGTACCAGATTTGTCTCTGGCATTTTGTTGAGACTTGGATTTATTGTTGAGTTAGATTTATTTACATTAGACTTGTGTTGTATTTTAATTTATTTCTTCGATTTCTTATCGTGCTGTAGTTATGTGATTGAGTATGTGTTCATATTGTATTTGTGTCATCCGTGCTCCTTATGGAGATTGGATGCTCGTGTGAGATTGCTTAGTTAGTATCATGACCTAGACAGCGCTCTACCGCTGATGCTGCGGCGTAGGCTGGACGTACCCGTGCACTTGTGCCCCTATACCGGGTGCGGGTCGTGACACGCATTCAAAGAATACGCGGCCTATTCTACATAGGCAGAAATAAGTTTTACGCTCAAGATAAAGACAAAATCAGACCCCACGTCAAAAGTTGTTTCTCATACAGAGCTCGAGGCATATCTCTGCATTTAATACACGAGATGGAGGCAGATCTCTGCATTTAATGCACGAGATTTTGTTCTATTTTTTAATGACTGGGAAAGCTAAAACTGTGACTAATACGCTCATATCACCATCCTTGCATTTTATGCCAACCAGGCTATTTTCAACTATAGGAGTACGTCGTATGTTATCTCCTCGAAATATGCCAACTCAGCTATATTTGCAAAGGTAAGTGATAAGGCTACTTAGCCCAGAATACGCTCAAAATCTCAGTCGTGATGGATAATTAGCTATTTTACGCTGGTTATCTATCATTCATGAATTATCAAGTTTTACGCAGAGTTTGACATTTTACGCCAACAAGACAGCTATTTGGCTTTTACGCTAACAAGACAGCTATTTGGCTTTTACGCCAATCATCTTTACGCAGGGGCAGTTACCGACGTGGCTTGCATGCCATGATCTTCGAAAAGCATTTATATGCATTACCTCATAATGGAATACGTGTCATATGCAGATTCAGAAGATTATTTGAACGTGGGTAGCAGTTATTATAACCGCAGCATAAAAGATGCAACTTTCTTCACAGTTTGGCCTTCTATGCCAACTGGACAGTTATTTGACTGATCTCTATAAATAGAGACCCCCGATCACAGGGAAAAAGGATCGATCAAGGAGAGCAGACGGGGCACAATCAGAGATCAGAGAGAAAAGAGAGCACAAACAGAGAGTTTTGGTTGACAACTTTGGCAACAGGAATTCGATCATACTTGCAACTCTTGAAGCTTCTTCTACAGCACTTCTTCATCATCTTGTGGTACAAGGGATAAAGTGATCGACTGCAGATCAGAATCCTATAGCAATACTTCCCCATAATCATTTTATTGTACTTAAACATCCTCGTATAGGATTAATTGTAGTCTTTTCTTGTTTGTAAACAAAAAGGTTTCGTATAAACCCTCTTCTTTGTTTATCATCAAACAAAAATGGCGACTCTGCTGGGGACGACTTTCTTCTCTGATGAGAAAGTAATTGCTCAACACGATATTGTATCCATCGAATCGACGAAGAAGACTTTGGTCGTCCATTTTGACCAATCTGCTTATGAAGACATGCTTCGTGCAGGGGCAGCTCTCATTCCCCCTCTGTTCAAAACAACAGGAAGCTGCGTAAAGTGTGGATGCCTAAGACGTCCTCTACCCTTCCTGTGAGCTCTCATTCTCTGATCAACAAGGTTGTGACGACATAGCCTACACGCCATATGCGTAAAAATTTGTCGCCCGTCTGTGACGTGGCAGATAAGACTTCTGGCAATGCCTCAGTGCCAATCCAGAAGTCTCAGACGTGCTCTATGCATAAAACTTCATCTCCCATTTGTAACGTGGTAGACAAGACTTCTGGTAATGTCCCAGCGCCAATCCAGAAGTCTATGACGCGTCCAGCGCGTAAACCTTCATCTCCCGTCTGTGACGTGGCAGACAAAATTTTTGGCAAGGCCTCAGTGCCAATTCAAAAATTTCAAACGCGCCCTGCGCGTAAAAATACATCTTCCGTCTATGATGAGGTAGATGGACCCTTTGATCACATCAAGGAAAAACAAGTGGTGAATCTCTCACAAGAGAAGAAAGTTTCCACTCTTCAGATTACGCGTGACGCTGGAGGCCGTTTGAGGACTTTCCCTGTTTTACGCGAACCTGTACAAAACTCCAAATTATGCCAGGATAAGTCTGTCCGCATAAAGAAGACCCATTTTACGGGAAAATATGCTCCTCAGACGGATGATGGATCATATGCTACTCACACGGGTGAACTGCTGTATTCCTATGGCAGAGAAAGGGTTATAGTTCCTAATCTCCACCTTCCTACTGATGTAAAAAGGAAGAGTAAGCCTTCTTCTTCTGGTAACCCCCCTGATTTGTGTGATTTCTTGATCCAGAAATGCAAAAATAGGGGATCTCCTAATGTCTATTACACCCCCTAGAGAATATTGTTGTAATAGTCATAAGGTTGTAATTAACTATGGCTGTTCTAAAGCAAAACGGTCAGTTTTTGACCGGTTGAACTACTCTTTGTCCTTACAGGAAGAAGAACTAACATTCGTCTGTAAACATGGCTTCGCATATTCCTAGAGGAAGGTCAAGTTCAAGACATCATCCCTCTAGAACTCCAAGCCAAAGGAGATTTGACAGACTGATCGAGACTTTTGAAGAAGGTATTTTTTGAAACACCCGTTCGAGGTCACGACAATCGACTTCATATTCTTCTGATTCCGACACTGGGGGTCGCCAACTTTTTGAATTTGATGCTGAAAGTATAGACTCAATCTCTACAGAGATCTATACTAATCCCTCAGTGGCTTCCAGAGAAATGGGAGTTTATGTCGTTGGAGATGAACATGAAGAGGCTTCCCCATCAGGAAGTACTGAACAACGCATCGCTGTATTGGAAGCATCGGTTAAAGAGATGCATACCATGATGGAGAGTATGCACCAAATGATGGTAACCTAACATGCAGCTACAATGGCTCAAACACCAGTCCCTCTGACGCAACTACGTGTGGGGGTAGATATACCATCAGCCAATGCAAGCCAGGAGCCTGTTCAAAATCAAGAATCAGCAGCTCCTCAACCTCTCAACCCGGAGAATGTATTACCTCCTGTTGGAGTTATAATACATCCGATCTCTCACCTCTCTGTTGTCCCTTTCCCAACTGAAGATCCGATATAGGCAGTTCGGGAATTAAAAGCCCAATTTGATGCCTTGAAGCATAAAGATCAGCTCAAGAAGTTGGGAATTAACCAGCCATATCCAGCTGGCTGGGATGAGATCCCTTTCCCGCCAAAATATAAACCACATGTTATGGTTTTGTTTAAGGAAAAGACGTCGCCAAGCCAGTATATGAACTACTTCAGCATGATGACGGTATTGTTGCAGGGAAATAACGCCCTTCACACTCGAGTGTTTAAGGGCTGTCTGTCTGGAGTAGCTTACCAATGGTACTGTAGTCTATCCGATAACTGCATTACTTCTTTTGAAGATTTCAAGACTCTATTCTTTGCTCGATTCTACGAGGGATGAATGGACATGTCTATGTCATCACTCATCGAAGTAAAGCAGAAGGAAAAAGAAAACGTTCGTACTTTCATTGAACATTTTCGTCAGGCTACCTTACAGATGCCTCATGGGATTCCAGATTCAGCCTTGGTGGACATTTGCAGGAAGAACCTTCTTCCACTGATCTCAGTATTCATGGGACCATATCAGTTCCATGATTGGCCATTATTTATCATATCGGCAGTAGCCGCTGAAGATAACAGTCGGAAGGCTCATGACAACGGAATCATGATCTCTACCTCTGATAGAGGGAAGCGTTCATCTTCCAATAATGACCATACTCATAGTTCAAAAGGAAAGGAAGCCCTGGTAATCAACACGTCCAGGCAAAATACTCTGGTAACTACGCAGACGAATCCTGGGACTTCCAGGCCTAACGAAGAATATTCTTTTGACGACGACGATATTCCGAGCATATTTGATTGTCTAGTCAAAAGTGGCAAGCTTACTCTTCCAGAGATAAAGTGTCCAAATGAAGTCGGCAGTACAAATAATCCTAAGTACTGTATTTTCCACAGATACATACATCACCCCACAAAGGCATGTTATGTACTGAAAAGGAAAATCCAGGAGTTGATCGACGCCAAGGCCATCACTCTGCGTAATAACGAGAAGACGGTCACTACAAATATGATCTCACTCTAATTTGCTAATCTTCCCCTTCAAGAAGAACCGGATGGTGTGGTACCAATTCCATGGGCAATGATGAACATCGTTAATCTCCCTTCTACCAGGGGTCAAAATCATGACTTAGTGCCCCTAACTACCAAGCATGGGAAGATCATGTGGGTTCACCCTGATCTAGTATCAGAAATTGAGGAAGAGACTCAAACTGCTAAAGCTAAGTCTAAGAAGAACTCAAGATGTAAACCATGCCATATGGTTGGAATATTCCCGGCATCGGAAGAAGAGGCTTTAGCAACCGGAACCCGGTCAGGAAAAGCCTACCTCAAAGACTATGAAGGGAATCATGAAGAAGCAACGGTAGACACTTCAGCTACCAAACCTCCAGAGCCTGAACCTATAACACCAGAGGCAGGTCCTTCCAAACCAACTTCAGTGGACAAGGGCAAACAAAAAGAAGTTCGTTTTGATAAACCTTTGAAGAATATTTAAAACAAAGTTTTAGAGAAACCATATAACTTCGACATCTTAGCTCAGTTAGCTAATACTCCAGCCATATTGTCCATTTTTGAGCTACTTCAGCTATCCAAAGACACTCGTCAAGCCTTGAGTGAAGCATTAATGCAAGCAGATGTATGCTTGGCTCATCTCAAGTCCCCTGATAAAGAGCCTATGGCATGTCCTCAATGCCATAGTGTGATGGAAGTGGTCCCTAACATCACTTTCACTCAAGAGGACATGTTGTTGAAACATAACAAACACGACAGGCCTCTTTATTACACAGGATACATCGGTTCCATTGAGGTAGACCAGATTCACATAGATCCGGGATCGTCGATCAGCATTATCCCTCATAGTCTGCTAAAACTATTGAGAATTCCTACAAGTGAACTGGCTTACACTACCACTACAATAGTAGGCTTCAATGCTAGGAAAAGCAGACCGTTGGGGAAGATTCGTCTGAGGATCCAGATCGGTGACCTTAGATCATTGGCTACATGCTATGTCATTGATTCTGAGGTGTCTTACAACATTCTGTTGGGTAGACCATGGATCCATGATCAAAATTTTGTTCCTTCAACTCTACACCAATGCTTCAAATATGTAGATACTCAAGGAACAGTGAAAACAGAATTCGTCGATCTCAATCCGTTCAAAGGAGTTGAATCCTACTATTCTGATGCCATGTTGTACACTTAAGACTACATGAAAGAGGTGTCAGGCAAGATGGAGGAAGAATCCCACCAGGAGTCAGGAGAACCTTCTGCTGAGCAACCTTTGTCAATCCAAGTGAAAGGGCGGACTACCCGTCCAAAAATCTCAGAACCTATGACTATTCACTTGGGTAAAACAAAGTCTGGAGGGGGGAATGATCCTCTAGTGATCAATCTGAACAAGATACCTCCACCTTTGGTCATTGACCTTAGGCGTAACAAGCAGTCAGCTGATGTAAATGTAATCGGGGACGTGTGTTCTGATGACAATAAAGATTCTCTTTTCCAGTATACTGATGCCCAATTTCCTGATCAGGAATCTTCTCCTCATAAAGATATAGAACCCATAGCACAAAAATTCTTGGAAGCTATAGACTTCTATCATCCATATATGTGGGAAGTAGCATCAATATCTAATGTCGTCACGACATATGGGCCACATAATGATTCCATCTTTATTGTTCCACCTAATCGCAACGATCAGCATCCAATAGTCTTCGGTCAAATGCAGAATAGACCGATTGTACAAGAAGATTCTCACGAGTCTGATATTGGAAAAATATAAGTTCACAGATATAGCCTACAGGCTTTAAAGATTATGCAAAATATGGGTTATGATTTAAAGTTGGAGCCAGGCCTCAACTACGAAAAAGGCAGACGAATGTCGTTGCATGGTGATCCTTACTATCAACGAACTCATTTCGGGTTAGGGTATACCACATCCCTTGCAACTTCAAATGCCTCTGAGTCAAGTGATGAATCAATTCCCTCTTCTCAAGATGATTTGTCATCCTCTGATTCAGATGATGGATTCGAACTGGGATTATCAGTAAATATGGTGTTGACAGATTCCCTCGAAATAGAGGAGTAAGAATCTGAACCATTTGAAAGTGAATCTTGGGCATAGCAAATGGATACACAATGGAAACTCTGGTTCGAACAAGAAGAACCACCCACTGAAGACAAGGTTATCCAAGTCAATGTTGGGGATAAATTTTCACCAAAGCCGATATTTATCAGCAACAATCTTTCTGAAGAAGAAAGAGAAAAAATGATCCATCTGATAAAAGAATATATCAATGTCTTTGCTTGGAATTATGAGGACATGCCAGGTCTTGATCCAAAAGTAGCTACCCATAAACTCAATATATTGTCCAATTCAAAGCATGTAAAGCAACACCAATGCCGGTTCTGCCCGGATATAATTGATGCCATTGAAGCTGAAATCAAGAAACTAATAGCCTGTGGGTTCATCTGGGAAGAACAACATCCCGATTGGGTCGCTAATGTCGTCCCAGTTATTAAAAAAATAAAAAAGTGCGTGTCTGCATCGACTTCCGAGATCTAAATACGGCATGTCCTAAAGATGAGTTCCCTCTTCCCATTACAGACGTCATGATCGATAATACATACGGTTTTGAGCACATATCCTTCATGGATGGATTTTTAGGATATAATTAAATTAAGATGAATCCTGAAGATGAGAAGCATACTGCTTTTCGTACACCATTGGGGGTATATTGCTATACAGTCATGCCTTTTGGATTGAAGAATACCGGGGCCACATATCAACGAGCTATGAGTAACATATTCCATGAGCATTTACGCAAAATAGTGGAATATTACGTAGATGATATTGCTGTCAAAAGCTGGCTCAAGGATAATCACATCCAAGACTTGAAGACAATATTTGATTTGATGCGCCAACATCAACTCAAAATGAACCCTACAAAGTCCTTTCTTGGTGTGTCCAGTGGCAAATTTCTGGGATTTATTATTACTGCTAAAGGCATTCAAGTTGACCCTGATAAAGTAAAAGCTATCCTAGAAATGCGACCGCCCCGTAATCTCAGAGAACTCAGAGGATTTCAAGGTCGTCTAGCTTATATCAGGAGATTCATATCCAATCTCTCTGGAAGATGTCAACCTTTTTCTCGTCTAATGAAGAAAGGTGTATCATTTATATGGGATGAAGCCTGTCAACAAGCATTTAATAACATCAAACGCTATCTTACTAATCCTCCAGTTCTGGTGCCTTCCGTCATAGGAAGACCATTTTTGCTGTATGTTCGAGCAATGGATCATTCTTTAGGGGCTCTCCTCGCACAGAAGAATAATGAGGGTCATGAACATGCTATATACTATCTAAGCAGGATGATGGTCGGAGTAGAACACAGGTATAACCCAGTGGAAAAAGAATGCTTGGCCCTAATGTTTGCCATTCAGAAGATGTGATATTACGTGATGGGCCAAACTATTCATATCATCTCCAGAATCAATCCACTTCGGGTATTAATGAATAAACCAAGTATTCTTAATTCTCGACTCATGACTTGGGCAATACTATTGACACCGTATAATATGGTGTACGTCCCTCAGAAGTCCATGAAAGGTCAAGCCTTGGCTGATTTTTTAGTTGTCCATCCAATTCAAGAAACCTCCAAATTATACGAGGACATTCCCGACGAAGTTGCAGAATATAATTCGGCAATGGAAGGAGATACATGGCAGCTATTCTTTGATGGTGCTTCCAGGATTGGTCCCAAGGGAAACGTGGTTTCAGGAGTAGGAATTATTCTGGTGACTCCTGATAAACTCGTCATCTATCGAGCATATTCTCTTAGTGAACCATGCTCTAATAAAGTGGCAGAGTATAATGCTCTACTAATCAGGCTTCAAGTGGCTAAGGAATTGGATGTTGATTATTTGGAAGCTTTTGGTGATTCTCAGTTGATCGTCAATCAGGTCAGAGGAATATATAAAGTCCGCAATCCGGATCTCATTCCTTATCACCAAACAACGATCGAGATAGCAATATCTTTTAAAGGATTCTTCTTAGAACATGTTCCTCGATCTCAAAATTTGGAAGCTGATGCTCTGGCCAGTCTAGCTGCAAATCTAGCTATTCCTATAAGAAGGCAGAATTCGGTGATCCTTCTTAATAGAGATTTGTTTTGTATGAAAAATAATTTTCACATAGAACGCAGCTATGTAATAAACATGGTTCCTCCTAAGAGAGATTGGAGAAGTCCCTTTATAGACTTCGTGTCATACGAAATCTTACCAGAGGTTCCTAAAGAAGCAGTATCTATCAAAAGACGATCGCTACGTTTCTATTTTGATGCTTGTTCACAAAGTTTGTATCGCCGTACATATGATGGACTATTGTTACGATATCTTTCTGGTGATGATGCAAGGCGGGTTATCCGAGAAGCTCATGATGGATATGTGGAGCACATCAACCCGGTCCTAAGTTACAGGATCGTATCAGGAGGATGGGCTACTACTGGCCTACCATGATTGCAGATGCCGTGCAATATGCAAGAAAATGCAAAGCCTGTCAGGTTCATGCAGATTTCATACATCAATCTTCTGATTATTTACATCCTACTATTGAATCATGGCCCTTTGAAGCATGGGGTATGGATATCATTGGTCCTATTCATCCTTCATCTCCTAGAGGACATCGGTTTATATTGGCCATCACTGATTATTTCTCCAAATGGGCGGAGGCGATCCCTCTCGCTGAGATAAAGACATCCAATATGATCAGCTTTATCAAGCATCATGTAATTTATCGCTTTGGGATACCCCGAAGGATAATTTATGACAATGAGCCTCAACGGCATATAATCCTGCTGCTAATGGTTTGGCGGAAGCCTTCAACAAAACTATCATCAAACTCTTGAAGAAGTTTGTCTCTTCGAAAAAAAGAGATTGGAACAAGAAATTGGGGGAATGTCTGTGGGCATACCGCACAACGGTACGAACACCAACGGGTTGTACCCCATTTTTATTGGTTTATGGGTGTAAAGCAGTTCTCCCTATTGAAATTTAAATTTTATCACTCAGAATAGCAGTGGCTAATGAGCTGACTCAGGAAAATAATGATCGTTTAAGACTTCAAGAACTAGAAGGGTTAGACGAGAAACGCCTTCAAGCTCAACAGCGCATCAAGTTCTACCAAGCACGCATCTCCAGAGCTTTTAATCAAAAAGTGAAGGAAAGAGTGTTCAAAGTTGGTGAGCTAGTTTTAGCTGTGAAGAGGCCAATGATCATTACGCACAAAAGTAAGGGCAAATTCCAGCCCAAATGGGAGGGCCCTTATGTGATTGAAACAACATTTTCGAATGGCGCTTACAGATTAGCCAAGCCTAATGGAGATTGGATAATAGCTCCTATCAACGGCAAATTCCTGAAGAAGTACTATGCTTGATCTTCCTTGCTTAATGAAGTATAATAAAGATTTCATTCTGATGATACTACATACAAAGATTAGCTGGATCATATTCTATCATGTTCTTATGACCTCTGAATAGATATGTTTAACTAATTTGAAACTTCAAAATCTATCACGACCATATTACCTCTGATAGTGTTTTGTATACAAATTTAGTTGGATCATAGTCTATCATGTTCATATTACCTCTGAATAGATATATTCAGCTAAACCTTACCGAAAGTATATCATGTCCATATTACCTCTGATATCACTTTTATCTTAGCCTATCATTTATATTCTAAAGTGATGGGTCCACAAAGTCAGAAAATGTATCTTTATTATCTCTGGGAATAACAAATTACAAAAGGAGCAAAAAAGTACATCATTGGGGAGGAGTAGTTAAATTGCGGATATGTTGCGCCAAAGCAGCCATCCTCTCATTCCTGGAGTTTAAGACGTTGGTGCGAGCCAGTTCCAGCCTTGCTTCGTCATTGCTCAAGAGGGATAGTTCGGACAGAGAATCAACAAAACTTGCATGAATGACACCCAAATGGGTCAAGTTCTGTTGAGCTGTATTCACTTGGCCCTCCAAGACATCATGAACTAGCGATGCTTTGAGAAACCTCTCCCTTGTTTGAGCAAGTTCAGCTTCCAATTCTTGAACTCTCGCTTCATATCCCTCACATTCGGTATGGCACTGAGCTAGCTGAGGAATACTCTCCACCAATACTGCTTGCTCTTTCTCCATCTCTTATTGATGTTCCTGGATGGATTTGTTTAGATTTTCTGTCTTCTGAGCAAATTCTGCAGTTAGTGAGTCGTACTCAGCCTGAACCAAGTCATTGATGCTGCCTCGAGATAGTTGCAAATATTCATTAATGGGTTGTTCTAAACCATTAACCATTTGCTCTAGCGTATTAGCTCTTTCAGCGTCATTGAAATTTCTAATCGGCGCTATAGTGAGCTTGGAGGACGTCTTCAGAGCATCAAAGCCTAGATTCTTCTCTAGCACCATGGATATCAATTCTTTCAAAGTGAGGTAGAATATGCTAGTGTATTGTTCAACTAGCATATTAAAGATCGAATGTATGCTGGAAGTGACCGTAATATCGGTAAATCTCCTTTCTGGAATGACTGCAGAGGATGTTGCCACAGTCGTTGCTTCAACAAATGGCACGACAAAAGAAGGGACACCAACAACAGTTGAAGTTGCTGGCATGCTCGACGAAGGAGGCACAGTCGAGATGGTGGGTTCGTCCACCTCTGATATTATTTGAACTACTGTTGGCTGGGTTATATCCGAAAATATTGCGGATGAAAGATCAACGGCTTCAAGGTATGCTTCTTCGACGGTGGGCACCGCCGTTTTATTAGCTGGATCCACAACAAAATCAGAGGTTGTTTCAGCTCCGCCCTCCCCCGAAATATCTTCGCCTGAAACTAAGATAAGAGAAAGTTAATATCAATTAGATGTTAAATTTTCCTAAAAAAAACGTGAAGACAATATTTACCCATGGCCGATGGTATGCATACTGCGTCTGCAGCCTGTATAGCTAAATTATTTCTTAATGATACTAAACAAACTGTCATACCTGGAGAAGAGGGTATATCAACTGACGCTTGAGGTTCGTCATCCCAGTCATCACCCAGATCTACTCGAGGTTCATCGGGTGGAATCTTGCTTGAAATACTTACAGATGAAGGAGGGGCTAGTCCCATTATTTGTCTTGTAAAAGGTATATGGATTATTACCGAGCTCGGCCTCGAAGGCGATATAGAAGCATCGCCAGCAACGGTGGTAGCGGCAGCAGTCGCTGGCAAAGAATCTTCAGCACTTTCAGCTGGAACTGTGGAGGCTCCTTGTTTAAAAGGTGAAGGATCCCTAATCAAAGAATCATCCCTAACAAGGAAAATAATAGGTTCACTCCTGGAAGAGGCCCCCTTGGTGGAAGTCTTTTTAGGACCTCTGGTAGACTGCTACATCTTGCGGGGGGAAGGCTCTTTCAGAGTAGAAGCCTTTCGTTTATTGGAAATAATGAGAGGCTCTGCTGGCGGAGCTATTATGCCTCTCGGTAAAATCAACAAAAAATCATCTGCACCAGTAGCTTCATCACCTTCATCAGAGGAGACAGATGGTATCTTCTCTCTTCTAGTGGACTTATGGGAGGACATTCTGAAACTTCCATGTACATCAAAATTACGATGGAAGGTATTGATGGACACATAAAACTGTGTGTATGAATGAAGAATGCGCAACTCCATGGAGAGAGAAGTCGCGGGCACAGCAAAGGTTGCTCCAATACAACCCATGATGAAATACCGCCATCCTCTAGCTCCATCAATAAGCCCACCTTTGAATTTGAAGCTGGTGATAGAATTTTCCACGTGCAACCGATCATACCTAAATTGCCTGACAAAACGGCTAGGCAGATAAGGCTCCAAGTAGCAGTGGTCCTCACTTCTGTACAGCAGGTGGGAAGGTCTAATGCAGACCAACCAGTAAAAGGCTTCAGGAGAAAGAATAGTCTTCCCCTGACCTATATCCTGAAGTTTAGTCCCCTGTTGATTGATATGTACGGAAGAGACGGTGCAGAAGAATTTCCAACTATGGGCAAAATTTAGTGCTAGTCGACAATCTATGACGCTAGTCACATTCCAAGAAGAATTCTTGTAATTCAACAAGAAGTTATTGCCGGAACCACTTGCAGATCCGGGAGACATCACTCTGGTATTCTGAAGGATTAACCATCCCATCAGATATAAGAATGGCAATTATACTCTAGGATTTCCTTCACGCTGTGTAGTATCGGCCAGCAGCCCATCAGTAATAGCCCTCAAGCCAGCTTGTATCCTGCATACCATGGTAGGGAGTAGGCCCAATCTTGATCCAAATACCAAATGCACTACGGGCCATAAGGTGTTGCAATAAATGTGATCTGCAGACACGATGCCAGGCACCACCCATCGACGTAGCCAAATAGAAAGGAAGTCAGCCAGTTGAGCTTCTCTTGACAGAGGATTTCTGTCACGACCCGTACCCGATGTAAGGATACTAGTCGGAAACAACGCCCAGCCTACGCCGCAGAATCGGCGGTAGAACGCTGTCTAGATAGTCTATCTAAAGTAATGAACCACCAATAATGATAGAATACTCAATCACAGAACTAAGATAGAATGAGAACGAAATTAGATAAGAATAGAATAGTCATCATACAACTCATGAGTTTAAAATAATACATCAATGAGTCTGAAGAGTAATAAAAATAAGCTGGAGACAAATCCAGTACAAAAGAATACTATCATACTACAAAGCTACACTCCAGGGTCAACTGTCTCAGTTGGGATAAGTCCCTCTTGAGCCAGGGTCTTCGAATCTAAACCCACAACATCCTGGGGTCCATAATAGGTAGGGTACTCCTCAGTGTCATCTGGAAAAATATATCCAGTCAGGAAAGGAGCAGAGTACATCTCTAACAGCAGTTCTAATCTATGATAAAAACTATGTAACAGTAAATAGCTGTGGATAAACATGATGCACAATAGATACAAGAGATATATAGACAATAAGTAAATACTGGAAAGAAATACAATAATGAACAATATGCCAATGAAACAATAATACTAATGACTAAGTGTGTGAGTACTAGCTTAACATGTGATCAGCTTGGGCAAGATATAATGCGGTCTGGCTAATCATACGTGCGGTGCATGATCAACACTATTCGCTTACCAATACTTTATTCAATAGGGATTTGATCACATATCTATACTAATACTCCCCACCCCCAACTGGTATAATAGATCCAACCACGGTATACTATGGCACTAGATTTCCCAAGAAGAGAGCGACTTTTCCCAAAAATCGATGTCTGTACATGTACAAGATAACCAATAAAACAATACTTGCACCATATACACCATATACCAAGGAATAACATCTCATGACGAGATCCGGATATACCAATCCGTGTAACCATAGTGTCAAGAGAAACATGTATATCTACACTAGATACAACGAACATAGAGGATATCATAAATGAGAAACTATCAGAGAATGTACTCGCCTGAAGTCCAATAAAAAGTCGCACAGATGTCTGACTCGGTGCCTCAAAGACCTAGATATGGAATACCACATTAAAACAAGGTCCCGGAAAGAGAACAAGTCAAACTAGTCAACTTCTAGGTCAATAAATCAATTCTAAGTTAAAAGTCAACTATGGTCAACTCTAAAGTCAACTAAAGTCAAACATGGTCAAACCAAGGTCAACCTCACAAGACATCTATATAAATAATATAGAAATAAAAAATACAACAATTTAGGAATCAAGGTCTTGATCCCAATTGGTACACACACAAAGTATACTAATAATACAATATAATACACTCTAATATAATGTATATACAAACCAATATTTATACAAATAAAATAATATATCACTACTAGTATTATACTACACAAAAGCACATATATATACATATATATATAAAATTATAATATATAAAATATAATTTAAATCTGCCAAATTATCACTGAAACAGTGAACTGAAATACAAATATATAAAATAGACTTATAGTGACAGTCTGACTGTCACAGAAGAACTGTCAGAGAAAAGCCGAATAATAAACCACTGCTGCCTCGGATTTGCTGACAGTTAAACTGTCGCAGAAAACTGTCACAAAAAATTGCTGCATTTTCCCGCCGCTGCATTTAATGACAGAACTGTCATTAAATGCCCAAAAGCTACAGCGGCTGCTGTATCCGACCGAATAATGACAGTTTTCAACTGTCATTAAACCCACTGTTACCAAAAGTAAACTATATATATATATATAAATATATATATATAAAAACATAAATATATAAAATAATATCTATATATATAAAACAATTAATATAAATATATACACTATATTTATATACACATAAACTTACATATTTAAATATTAATAATTACTAAACACAATGCACATATTAATGTACATATTTTACATGGCTAGAAGCACACATAAAAATACATTCATTAATATACAAATAATTATATAATAATTATAAATAATATAATTACACATAAATATATTTTACAAAACCTTTATGTATAATTTATTTTATTAACATAAGTACATAAATAATTGCATGCAAGAAAGCTACATACATATATTTATACATCACATTAGAACACATAGAAATATATAGATCTATGCTACAATAAATACCATAATAAATACACTAAAATAATATATAATATTTATATATATATACTAGTTATAAATGAAGAATTTAAAGCATAATTAATTAGATCTACATATAAATACACCAAATTGGAGAGTATCACACCGTATCCCACTAGATCTAGGATACGCATGTGACACGAGTTCAACACACAACCAATTGCACCCCGAAGGATACAAACAAGTCACAAATAATATTTATGAATAAATCAAAGTGTCAAAAGTAGATCTATGTGTCCGTGTCAAAATACGACATGTACAAAGCCCCGTGTCGGAGGAAAACCCCCAAAATGACACGTATCACCAAATAGTTGGGATACGAACCACAAGTACCAAATATGGACACGACACAAGCCCCAAACACATAAGCACATGCCCAATTGATCTATAGGATCAATTGACACACACAACAAAATATAAATTCGGAATTCCAACAAAATTGACACAAAAAGTACCATAACTTTCTCCATGGGTCTCCTATGAACATAAAACAAAGTCCTATGGGTAGTACATACATAGAGGTTAATTTTAAATGATTAAATCTCAGATTTAGAAGCTATTGTAATGAAAAAAACTGAATTATACCTATTGGGAGATGGATTCCCAATAAAACCTCCAATTGAGATAAACTTGCTTCCAAATTGTAGATCCTTGCTCCTCTTTGTAGATCCTTGCTTTCTCCTTCTAGATCCTTGCTTCTCAACTTTCTAATGGTGAATTGGGAAGAATTTGGAATGAATTTGGTGGGAAATTGGAATGGGAATGGAGGGAATTTGGGAGTAGAAAATTCTAGATCTAGATTTGGAATGAGAATGAGAGGAGAGAGAAATTTCCCCCCTCTAATATAGGCCGGCCATGCCCCCTTCCCCAAGCAATTGTAAAATGTCCAATTTACCCCTTGGGACCTCTCATAAAGAAATAATTAAGGAAGGAAGCTTCTAGTCTAATCATTTAATTAATTTAATCCATCTCCTTAACCATGGGCTTTCTAAATGGGCCAAGTCTAACTATTTAATTCATGTTGGTCCATGGGTCCAAACTAAACTAGTTGGGTCTACTAAAATAAGTCCAAAATAATTAAATAACATCCAACAATAATTAAATAATACAACAAAAATTATTTACCATGCACAATATTTATTTAAATAGGAAATTACTAAAGTACCATTTTTCCTAAAATATAGTAGTGACAAGTCTACCCTCCTTAAAATAATTTCGTCCTCGAAATTTAAAGATGAAAACTACCCCCAGAAAATCACAGAACAGAACTAAAGAATCACAATTAACTAATGAACAGAACATAACTAGAAAATAACATACCTCAAGGTATAAACAAATATGGATAACGCTCTCGCATGTCATCCTCTCTCTCCCAGGTAGACTCCCCTGGAGAGTGATGCCTCCATGCGACGCGTACCAGAGGAATAGTCTGGTTCCTCAGCACCTTCTCTCTCCAATCCAGAATCTCAACTGGCTGCTCTGGATAGCTAAGAGTAGGGCCCACCTCTATCTCTGAGTGATCCAATACATGACTAGGATCTGCCACGTATCGTCTCAACTGTGACACATGAAATACGTTGTGCACTCCCTCCAATGCAGGTAGCAAGTCTAGTCTATAAGCAACTGCACCGACCCTCTCTAGAATAGTGAAAGGTCCGATGAATCACGGACTACGCTTTCCGTCTCCACCGAAGCGAATCGTGCCTCGTGTCGGAGAAATCCTCAGAAACATGAAACCACCCACCTAGAACAAAACACTATCTTAAGAACTTAATCTATAACAAACAAGAACAAGCACAAACAAAATCTAAACTATACCTCAAACTCCAAAGGTCTTCGATGGCTATCGGCCCAATGCCGCTGTCTGTCCTGCGCCACTCGAAGTCAGTCTCTGATCAACTGAACCTTCTCTGCTGCATCCACAACCATCTCTGGCCCAAGCAAAACTCTCTCTCCAATATCGTCCCAAAACAAAGGAGTAGGACACCTCCGACCATATAGAGCTTCAAAAGGTGACATCTCTATACTGGCCTGGTAACTGTTGTTGTAAGCAAACTCTACCAAATGGAGATGGTCCTCCCAAGAACCCCCGAAATCTAGTACACAAGTGTGCAACATATCCTCGAGAGTCTGGATAGTCCTCTCTGACTGCCCATCTGTCTGGGGATGATATGCAGTACTGAACTTGAGCTGAGTGCCCAAACTCTCCTGCAAACTCCTCCAAAAATGAGAAGTGAAACGACTATCCCGATCTAAGACTATGCTGACGGGAACTCCATGTATCCTAACGATCTGCCTCACATACATCTCTGCCAGCTTCTCCGTAGACAAACCCACCTTGAAAGGCAAAAAGTGGGCTGACTTGGTCAACCTATCAACAATGACCCAAATCGCGTCTTTCCTTCCTGGAGATCGTGGAAGTCCGGACACAAAATCTATAGTAATGTGTTCCCACTTCCACTCTGGAATGGGTAATGGCTGAAGTAACCCTCCTGGCCTCTGCCTCTCGGCTTTCACCTGCTGGCACACTAAGCATCTGAATACAAACTGTGCCACTTCCCTCTTTATGCCATACCACCACATACTCTCTCGCATATCCTGATACATCTTGTTAGCACCTGGATGTATGGAATACTGAGAGCGATGCGCTTCCTGCAATACCTCCTCACGCAACTCCCCACTAGGCACACACAATCTAACTCCATGCCTCAAAGATCCATCCTCTGAAATAGTGAAATCATCCTCCAATCCTGCTCTCACCTGAGCTCTGATACTCCTCAAAGATACATCATCATACTGTGCTGCCTTAATCCTGTCCATCAAATCTAAGTGTATCTGCAGTCCCCACATCTGCATAGCACCACCAGGAACAATCACCTCAATACCCAAGCTCTCCAAGTCCTCCAATAAATATCGATCCTGTGTCAAGCACATAGCTACCGGATACCTGCTCAAAGCATCGACAACTACATTGGCTTTCCCAGGATGATATTGCAAAAAGATATCAAAATCCTTCATCAGTTCCAACCACTGACGCTGCCTCATGTTCAACTCCTTCTGCGTGAAAACGTACTTCAAGCTTTTGTGGTCTGTGAAGATCTCCACATGCTCTCCGTACAAATAATGTTTCCACAACTTCAGGGCGAATATGACAGCTGCCAACTCCAAATCATGGGTAGGATAGTTCTTTTCATAAGGACGCAATTGCCTGGATGCATAGGCAATCACTTTTCCATGCTGCAGAAGAACACAACCTAAACCCTTCCCCGATGCATCACTATAAATAGTGAAACCTCCGGATCCTGATGGCAACGTCAAAATAGGAGCAGACGTCAACCTCTTCTTTAATTCTTTAAAAGCAACCTGGCAATCCTTCGTCCAAACAAACTCCACATCCTTCCTTATGAGTCTGGTCATCGGCTCGGCAATCCTCGAAAAATCTTGCACAAACTTCCTGTAGTAGCCTGCCAATCCCAAGAAACTCCTGATCTCTGCTACCGAACTCGGAGTCTTCCAAGATTCCACTGCTAAAATCTTCTTTGGATCTACTGAAATACCATCACCAGTCACAACATGTCCCAAGAATTCTACCTTGTCCAAGAAAAACTTACATTTGGACAACTTCCCATAAAGCTTCTCCTTCCTCAGCACATCCAACACAATCCTCAAATGCTCCTCATGCTCCTCCGGTATCCTCGAGTATATGAGTATGTCATCGATGAACACCACCACGAACTTGTCAAGGTACTGGTGGAACACCTTGTTCATCAAGTTCATAAATACCGCCGGTGCATTAGTCAAACCAAACGGCATCACCATAAACTCGTACTGACCATACCGAATTCTAAAGCAGTCTTCGGTATGTCCTCCGGCTTCACCTTCACCTGATGGTAGCCTGATCTTAAATCTATCTTAGAAAATACCTTCGCACCACTCAACTGATCAAACAGATCATCAATCCGTGGCAAAGGATACTTATTCTTGATAGTGAGATTATTCAAAGCCCTGTAATCAATGCACATACGCACCGATCCATCCTTTTTCGGTACAAACAATACCGGAGCTCCCCATGGTGAAGAACTCGATCTGATAAACCCTTTATCCTGTAATTCTTCCACCTGCTTCTTCAACTCGACCAGCTCGCTGTTGTTTACTCTATAGACATGCTGCGAAATTGGTTCTGCACCTGGCACCAAGTCTATAGAAAATTCAATATCTCGATCTGGTGGCAATCCTGGCAATTCCTCAGGAAACACATCCAAGAATTCTGCTATCAACGGATGCGGCAACTCCTTATCTTCCACTATAGCTCCACAAATAATGCCTTCTCCCTGCTCCGCAGCTCCTCTAGCAAACTCGAACTCTGACTCTCCTGGCGAACCAAACAAAACTTTACCTCCTCTACAGTCTATGCTAGCATGGTGCCTACTCAACCAATCTATCCCAAGTACAATGTCGTAGCTCGGAAGTGGCATTACAAGTAGACACGCACTCAACTCCCGGCCTCCCAGAGTAACTCTCCGATCCTTGCAAATATCATTAACCAGGATAATACCTCCCCCGGTCATTATCTTGCAAGTCCTAAGCAAAGACTCAGCCACCAAACCATGCTTCAGAGCAAAAGAAACAGATACAAAACTATAGAAAGCACCACTATCAAACAAAGCTAAAGTTGGAATAGAATCAAGAAGAATAGAACCTGCGATGACATCTTCTGTGGGTTCCTCCTCTTCGACGGTCATAGCAAACGCTCGTCCCTGTCGAGCACCTCCCTGCTGTTGATGCTGGACAAAATACTGCTGCTGTGTCGGAAGCGGTCCCCTCGGCTGTGCTGCAGGTGGTCTCGTCTGTGTCCTCGGAGCTGGAGCTGCTCCCTGAACTGTACGACGAGGACACTCCCTTGATTGATGCCCTTCAGTACCACAATACAAACAAACTCCTAGCCTCCTCCTGCAAACTTCCCAGATGTGGCCAGGCTTCTTACAGAAGTTGCATGGAGCTTGCTGAAACTGTCTCTGCTGCTGAGGTGCCTGGTGAAAAGGCGCTCTAGCTGGAGTCTAGTTCTGCTGTGGCTGCTGGAAAGGTCTGGACTGGAAATAAGGACGTTTGGCAGATACTGCACTGCCGTTGGCCCCTAGAAAAGAATCACGGTCTCTCTTGATCTTCAAATCCAGATCCCGCTCAACCTTGCGTGCCTCCGCAAGTATCTCCGAGTATGTCTCATAAAAAGATGGAATGAGAATCTTCACTTCCCAGTTTAGACCCTCTCGAAAACGAATAGCTCGAACCTCCGGCTCCCTCATCAAGTACTCTGCAAATCGGCTCAACCTACCGAACTCCGCAGCGTATTCCTCCACAGACATGCTCCCCTGAATGAGACTCTCAAATTGTCTCCCCAAGTCAAGCCTGTCTATCCGAGCAAAAAACTTTTTCTTGAAAAGGTCCTTGAATACCTCCCAAGATTGTCCTGCGTTAACTAGAACTGGCTCATTCCTGAACCAAGTGCGAGCGACATCGAACAGTTAAAGTCCTACCGCCTCAACCTTCAGATCTTCAGAAAGACGGGACACCCTCATAAGACGCTCAATGTCCTCGAGCCAATCATCAGCATAGACGATGCCCTCCGTCCCTTTGAAAACCCTAGGCTCCAGTTTCTTGAAGTCCTGAATGTTGCCTGGCCGAAGCTGAGCAACTTGAGGAACAACCTGCTGCTGGACCGGAACTCCTCTCTCAACTACAGCACGAGCAAGCTGATGAGCACTCTCGATGCCCTGCCGTAGGACGTCGGTCTGCCTCTGATGTGCCTCTGACTGAGCCCTCTGTGCCTCGAGCATCTCACGAAACAGTGTAAACATCTGTGATGCCTCTGCTGGCACAGGAGGTGGAGGTGGAAGCCCCTCAGATACAGCTGGCATAGTCCTCTGAGTAGGTGGTGGACCTCCGAAAGCAGCTGACACTCCAATCACCAGAGAGGTGACTGGTGCAGGCCCTCGGGATATCGCAGACCTCACAGAAGTTGCTCTCTCCTGTTGTGATCTAGTCTTAGGCGGCATCCTGAGACAAAGCGAAAGAAAGAATCAATATGGCACAAGATGTAAGACATCAAGGAAAGGACAGTTTAAGGGATCAAGTATCAATGTCAAAGGAGAATAGTTGAATCAAAAGAACTTTCCTAGATGTGATTGAGTATCTCAGCCTATTCCTTATATCCTATTGCAGGCTCGCAGTAGTACAACTAAGTTGTCGCACTACCACGACATCACATACTTGTGAAGCTAGACCTGCATGGGCCACCACCAAAAATATGTCATGACCCGTACCCGATGTAAGGATACTAGTCGAAAACAACGCCTAGCCTACGCAGCAGAATCGGCGGTAGAACGCTGTCTAGATAGTCTATCTAAAGTAATGAACCATCAATAATGATAGAATACTCAATCACAGAACTAAAATAGAATGAGCACGAAATCAGATAAGAATAGAATAGTCATCATACAACTCATGAGTTTAAAATAATACATCAATGAGTCTGAAGAGTAACAAAAATAAGCTGGAGACAAATCCAGTACAAAAGAATACTATCATACTACAAAGCTACACTCCAGGGTCAACTGTCTCAGTTGGGATAAGTCCCTCTTGAGCCAGGGTCTCCGAATCTAAACCCACAATATCCTGGGGTCCATAATAGGTAGGGTACTCCTCAGTGTCATCTGGAAAAATATATCCAGTCAGGAAAGGAGCAGAGTACATCTCTAACAGCAGTTCTAATCCATGATAAAAACTATGTAACAGTAAATAGCTGTGGATAAATAGGATGCACAATAGATACAAGAGATATATAGACAATAAGTAAATACTAGAAAGAAATACAATAATGAACAATATGCCAATGAAATAATAATACTAATGACTAAGTGTGTGAGTACTAGCTTAACATGTGATCGGCTTGGGCAAGATACAATGCGGCCTGGCTAATCATACGTGCGGTGCATGATCAACACTATTCGCTTACCAATACTTTATTCAATAGGGATTTGATCACATATCTATACTAATACTCCCCACCCCAACTGGTATAATAGATCCAACCACGGTATGCTATGGCACTAGATTCCCCAAGAAGAGAGCGACTCTTTCCGAAAATCGGTGTCTGTACATGTACAAGATAACCAATGAAATAATACTTGCACCATATACACCATATACCAAGGAATAACATCTCATGACAAGATCCGGATATACCAATCCGTGTAACCATAGTGTCAAGAGAAACATGTATATCTACACTAGATACAACGAACATAGAGGATATCATAAATGAGAAACTATCAGAGAATGTACTCGCCTGAAGTCCAATGAAAAGTCTCACAGATGTCTGACTCGGTGCCTCAAAGACCTAGATATGGAATACCACATTAAAACAAGGTCCCGGAAAGAGAATAAGTCAAACTAGTCAACTTCTAGGTCAATAAATCAATTCTAAGTTAAAAGTCAACTATGGTCAACTCTAAAGTCAACTAAAGTCAAACATGGTCAAACCAAGGTCAACCTCACAAGACATCTATATAAATAATATAGAAATAAAAAATACAACAATTTAGGAATCAAGGTCTTGATCCCAATTGGTACCCACACAAAGTATACTAATAATACAATATAGTACACTCTAATATAATGTATATAGAAACCAATATTTATACAAATAAAATAATATATCACTACTAGTATTATACTACACAAAAGCACATATATATACATATATATATACAATTATAATATATAAAATATAATTTAAATCTGCCAATTTATCACTGAAACAGTGAACTGAAATACAAATATTTAAAATAGACTTATAGTGACAGTCTGACTGTCATAGAAGAACTGTCACAGAAAAGCCGAATAACAAACCACTGCTGCCTCGGATTTACTGACAGTTAAACTGTCACAGAAAACTGTCATGAAAAATCGATGCGTTTTCCCGCCGCTGCATTTAATGACAGAACTGTCATTAAATGCCCAAAAGCTATAGCGGCTGCTGTATCCGACCGAATAATGACAGTTTTCAACTGTCATTAAACCCACTGTTACCAAAAGTAAACTATATATATATATAAATATATATATATATATATATAAACATAAATATATAAAACAATATCTATATATATAAAACAATTAATATAAATATATACACTTATATTTATATACACATAAACTTACATATTTAAATATTAATAATTACTAAACACAATGTACATATTAATGTACATATTTTACATGGCTAGAAGCACACATAAAAATACATTCATTAATATACAAATAATTATATAATAATTATAAATAATATAATTACACATAAATATATTTTACAAAACCGTTATGTATAATTTATTTTATTAACATAAGTACATATATAATTGCATGCAAGAAAGCTACATACATATATTTATACATCACATTAGAACACATAGAAATATATAGATCTATGCTACAATAAATACCATAATAAATATACTAAAATAATATATAATATATATATATATATACTAGTTATAAATGAAGAATTTAAAGCATAATTAATTAGATCTACACATAAACACACCAAATTGGAGAGTATCACACCGTATCCCACTAAATCTAGGATACGCATGTGACACGAGTCCAACACACAACCAATTGTACCCCGAAGGACACAAACAAGTCACAAATAATATTTATTGATAAATTAAAGTGTCAAAAGTAGATCTATGTGTCCGTGTCAAAATACGACATGTACAAAGCCCCGTGTCGGAGAAAACCCCCCAAAATAACACGTATCACCAAATAGTTGGGATACGAACCACAAGTACCAAATATGGATATGACACAAGCCCCAAACACATAAGCACATGCCCAATTGATCTATAGGATCAATTGACACACACAATAAAATATAAATTCAGAATTCCAACAAAATTGACACAAAAAGTACCATAACTTTCTCCATGGGTCTCCTATGAACATAAAATAAAGTCCTATGGGTAGTACATATATATAGGTTGATTTTACATGGTTAAATCTCAGATTTAGAAGCTATTTTAATGGAAAAAACTGAATTATACCTATTGGGAGATGGATTCCCAATGAAACCTCCAATTGAGATAAACTTGCTTCCAAATTGTAGATCCTTGCTCCTCTTTGTAGGTCCTTGCTTCCTCCTTCTAGATCCTTGCTTCTCAACTTTCTAATGGTAAATTGGGAAGAATTTGGAATGAATTTGGTGGGGAATTGGAATAGAAATGGAGGAAATTTGGGAGTGAGAAATTCTAGATCTAGATTTGGAATGAGAATGAGAGGAGAGAGAAATTTCTCCCCTCTAATATAGGCCGGCCATGCCCCCTTCCCCAAGCAATTGTAAAATATCCAATGTACCCCTTGGGGTCTCTCATGAAGAAATAATTAAGGAAGAAAGCTTCTAGTCTAATCATTTAATTAATTTAATCCATCTCCTTAACCATGGACTTTCTAAATGGGCCAAGTCTAACTATTTAATTCATGTTGGTCCATGGGTCCAAACTACACTAGTTGGGTCTACTAAAATAAGTCCAAAATAATTAAATAACATCCAACAACAATTAAATAATACAACAAATATTATTTACCATGCACAATATTTATTTAAATAGGAAATTACTAAAGTACCCTTTTTCCTAAAATGTGGTAGTGACACTTTCGACAATGCCTCATATAACTGTAGGCTTTGGTTCCTGCAGGATAACCCCCTATCTCTTTATTCAGAACATAATCTGGAGCCTCTGCATCTTCAATGAGATCATCAATTGTGTTGGCATTAAGAATTCTCAGAGGGTTCAAAGGTTTATCTTTGCAATCTGCAACCTTGTCCTGCTTGGCATCTCTAGCCTGATGGAAGAAGAGATAGGATACCCATTTGTTAATATGGGCTAAATCAGAGGGCTCTTTGTAGAAGGTGGTGCATGCAAGATAGTGGCTCATCAGCTCTTGGTATACTGCCACTACCCGAGGGTTGGTATCCTTCAACTCTCTGTTGGTGGAGACGTATTCTTCATAAGGAATGTCTCCCATTATCAGCTTTGAGATATCTGCCATCTCATGAAGGGCTAGGCCCAACTCACCTATCGGAGTGGCAAAAGTCCCAGTGAACGAGTTATATCGCTCCATCAAAGCTAAGAACAAATTGGGGTTGATAGGCAGCCCAATACTAGTAGCACTCACAGCCTCAAATAAGTTAATACTTTCCAGCTCCAGTTGAAAGTGCTTCAGAGCCCATGCAGTTAATCCGGCCCATCGAAGATTGTGGGGGGTAAGCCATCCACTCATGCGAGGGTTAACCCTAGGATATACTCCTCCTTGCTTCATGAATTCATTGCAGAAAATTGCCATTTGAAATGGCTGGATCAAGGAAGAGTCCCCACTAGGGACGCTACCTGGTAGTAATCCTCTAAAGGGCATAACAGGGCTCGAGGGACTACTTACAAAGGATCCTTGGGTTAATCCTTTCTTATAAAAGATCTTTTCTGGCTGGCCATGAAGATCAGGAGTCAGAGTCCATGACATCCTTCTGGGATGTGTGGCATGGAAGAATGCAGAAATAGGATAGTCCCTAGATATCTTTGGCAGGTACATAACCGTTCCCTCGGCAGAGAATACCCAATCTTCCTTCTTGGGCTTCGTTTGGGATTGCTTATCAATAACATCTCCAAATAAGAAAGTTGGTTTCTTATATTCAGTCCCATCTATGTATGTCAAGGGTTCCCCACCGATCATACTCAGTAACATTCTTTCTTCTTGGGCCGAGATCAAAGTTTCCCTTTCTTGAGGATACTCGTTTCCAGAGATGGAGAAAGTCACATGGGACAAGTCTTCCAAGTAGTTAGAATTCAACATTCCAGCAGCAAAGCCCATTACTTCATCCAGAGGAGGGATCTGTAGGTCCACTGCAAAAAGTAAAAGAATAAGTCAGTTTTACGTTAAAATTTACTTTCAATGCGTAAAACGTAAGGTGCTACACTCTGGCAGTATACGCCAAAACTTGACAGTCTGAGTTTTTACGCCAGACTGCAAAAATCTGGATTTTACGCTGGAATTTACTTCCAGTGCGTAAAACTCAACGTTTGCAGTATACGCAAAAACCTAACAGTCTGAGTTTTAATGCCAGACTACAAAATTTTGACTTTTACGCTGGAATTTACTTCCAGTTCGTAAAACGCAAGGTTTGCAAAATTTGACAGTCTTAGTTTTTACGCCAGACTGCAAAAATATGGAGTTTTATGCTGACATATTAAGAATGTGGGTATATTTGCGCATACACGTACAACGTGTGCGGAGGGTTTTTATTTCTCTCGAAGTTTTACCTGTGATGCCCGGTGCACAGCTAGACGGTGGAGCACTTCGTTCAGAACGAGGCTCGCTTGGCCTAGTAGGATTCGCTCGTGCTTGAACAGTGGAGCGAGTTGATGAAGCAGCTTTCTTTTCCTTAGCGATGGAGGACTGTTTTGGTGCCATGGCGAGTCTGAGATCTTTTTTAGAAAGAGACGAAGAGTTTTTCAGAAAGAGACGAAGGGTTTTGCAGAGAAAGATGGAGAGTTTTTCTCTCTCATGACCTAGGCATATTTATAGAGTTCAAGTGACTCTCCGAATCCTTAACCAAATCCGAATTTTAATAGTCGGTTATGATTTGGGACCACGTCAGCCGATCATTTGAAAAGGAAGACAGATAGTCACGCTGCGTAACGGATCCCTGATTTTACGCTCAGATTTTTACGCGCAGAGCAAGGATCTATGATTTTATGCTCAGAAGCTACAGATCTACGATTTTATGCTCAAAAGCTACAGATCTACGATTTTACACTCAAAAACTACAAATCTACGATTTTACGCTCAGAAGCTACAGATCTACGATTTTACGCTCAGAAGCTTTTTCGCTCAGAAGCTACAGATCTACGATTTTACGCTCAGAAGCTACAGATCTACGATTTTATGCTCAGAATTTTTTACGCTCAGAAGCTACAGATCTACGATTTTACGCTCAGAAGCTTTTGCGCTCAGAACCTACGGATCTACGATTTTACGCCCAGATGCTACAGATCTATAATTTTACGCTCAGAAGCTACGGATCCATGATTTTACGCGCATCCTAAATTACGAGGGACAGATCAGTTAGCAGGATACGCGTATATCTCAATAATTTGGGTTTTACGCTTGAAAAATTCAATCCTAAGAGTTTACACAGGAAATACTCTTCTTATCAGCATTTTTTCTTCTTTTTCAGTCGAAAGGACTTCATCAGACGAAGGGCCAAGGAGTTCCCTGAAAGTGTATGTCTTCACTGGAAGAGGACTTTTCTTCCTTGGCCATTGATAGTTCGTTCGAAGTTTAGCCAGAATCTAGTTCAGGGATGGCCTGTTTGGCGGATATTTCTTGCCCTGTCTCGAGAATCTTTCGAGAAGCCATTTTCGAATATGAAGTTCTGAACAGATCTTCTTCACATTTCGAAGGAGACAGAACAGTTCAGAATTCTATGTGACTCCTCGTCAAAAATAGCATGACAATTGGATCTTCAAGACAATTTAATGCTAAAGAGCTTTTTACGCATCTTCCTTTATGCGTAAAAGTTAGAATGCGACTGGATGCATATTTATCAGAGTCTGCGTAAAAATTTCTCAAACGTGTTGAAACTGTATATTACCAGACTTTCTCACAGCAATATGGCAAATCAATAGTGCGTAAAAGAAGACAAGTTTATTAATCATGATTACATATGATGGAAATCTTTTTTTTTACAAAGGATTTTTCATTAATATTCAAGATCACGATTACATATGACGGGAATCTATTACGCTAGATTCTCGTCTGACGGAGATCTTCATTTCTTCTTCTACAGCACTTCGTCAGCTCTTATACACCGGGTGCCAAGAAAATGATTAATGGTGGGAGGATATAGAACTGGGCCTGTATTATTCAAGTCCACCCCCATACATCATCGGCGGCCATGCTCAGAATTGTGTTAGGGATTCAGACCCAACACAATACTGGAAGACACGGCCAAGCTGCCCACCAGGGTTCAGCTTCATAAAAGGGGAAAATACAGCTAGCAAGCTGTGTGGTCTAATATGACCCTTCCTCTCTCTTTGGCGAATCGCCATATAAAATTGCTGATTATCTCGAGCAAAGGAAGCTATAATATCCTTCCATGGTCCATCATTGCAGAGAATATTTGCTCAAAGATGTCTTTTTTTATGACTCCTTATATGCTGGAAGAGCATAATCTTCTTCTTTCTCGGTTCAGCCCGATGAATCTCAGCAGCCATCTTTTTGGTGAAGGAAGTATGGAAAAACAAGTTCATTGGCTTGCCCTTATATAGGCAGAAGAGAACATACAAAATCCCAACAACTTCTTAAATATCGCCGCAAAATTAGCCTCGAAGAACGGGTCAAATTTGACCATTTCATGCTTCATTCAAAGTATTTTAAATTACGAGAAATTTAAAAACTTTGAAGGGGGTCTTGTAGAAGCATAAAATACGCTGGGGAATTGTACGCGTATTATACAGTCAAAACCCCCAACCTACATAAAGTCTGCGTAAAACAGAGCCTCAAGACTGTGTGGCGTAAAATATGGCTTCAGAGCTGTCCGCGTAAAACATAGCCTCTGAGCTGTGTGGCATAAAATATGGCTTCAGAACTGTCCGCATAAAATAGGGTTTCAGAGTTATGTGGTGTAAAATATGACTTCAGAATAGTCCGCGTAAAATAGAGCTTCAGAGCTGTTTGGCGTAAAGTAGAGCTGTCCGCGTAAAGCAGCGCTTCAAGGCTGTTCCGCGTAAAAGGTTGCTTTACCCTCCTGCGTAAAGTTTAAAAAATACGTTTGTTTTTAATGCAGCGTAAAGTTGTACGAGAAACTTTTCGTATTCCTTGGATGAATTTGTCAGACAAAATAGTGAACCTGACTCCTAACAAAAGTACTGCACGATGATCGAGAGGACGGCTGTGATGATGATTTTGCACAGAGACCCAGGCTGTCGTTTAGTGACATATTCTTGATACAAGTCATTTTTACGCATTCAAAGAATACGCGACCTATTCTACATGGGCAGAAATGAGTTTTACGCTCAAGATAAAGACAAAATCAGACGCCACGTCAAAAGCTGTTTCTCATACAGAGCTCGAGGTATATCTCTGCATTTAATATACGAGATGGAGGCAGATCTCTGCATTTACTGCACGAGATTTTGTTCTATTTTTTAATGACTGAGAAAGCTAAAACTGTGACTAATATGCTCACATCGCCATCCTTGTATTTTACGCCAACCAGGCTATTTTCAACTATAGGAGTACGTCGTATGCTATATCCTCAAAATATGCCAACTCGGCTATATTTGCAAAGGTACGTGATAAGGCTACTTAGCCCAGAATACGCTCAAAACCTCAGTCATGATGGATAATTGGCTATTTTATGCTGGTTATCTATCATTCATGAATCATTAAGTTTTGTACAGAGTTTGGCCTTTTACGCCAACAAGACTGCTATTTGGCTTTTACGCCAACAAGACAGTTATTTGGCTTTTACGCCAACAAGACAGTTATTTGGCTTTTACGCCAATCATCTTTACGCAGGGACAGTTACCTACGTGGCTTGTATGCCGTGATCTTCGGAAAGTAGTTATACGTATTATCTCATAATGGGACACGTGTCATACGCAGATTCAGAAGATTATTTGAACGTGGGTAACAGTTATTATAACCGCAGCGTAAAAGATGCAACTTTCTTCACAGTTTGGCCTTTTACGCCATCTGGACAGTTATTTGACTGATCTCTATAAATAGAGACCCCCGATCAAAGGTAAAAGGGATCGATCAAGGAGAGCAGACGGGGCACAATCAGAGATCAGAGAGAAAAGAGAGCACAAACAGAGAGTTTTGGTTGACAACTTTGGCAACAGGAATTTGATCCTACTTGCAACTCTTGAAGCTTCTTCTACAGCACTTCTTCATCATCGTGTGGTCCAAAGGACAAAGTGATCGACCACAGATCAGACTCCTATAGCAATACTTTTCCAGAATTATTTTATTATACTTAAACATCCTCGTATAGGATTAATTGTAGTCTTTTCTTGTTTGTAAACAAAAGGTTTCGTATAAACCCTCTTCTTTGTTTATCATCAAACAACAGTTTGGCAGTTTTTATAGTTATTATATATATATATATATATATATATATATATATATATATATATATATATATATATATATATGCTAATTAATATATGTGTATATATGTTCCTAATTTTCTAATTGTGTTTTAGTATAATATATGTATAATAGTTAGTTGTAGCTTATATTATTTATGGGTAGTTAGTATAAGTAAGGTATTGGATATTATCTTGAGATACCAAGGTAAGTATCAAGGTATTTTAGGATACCCAAGGTATTGGGTTTGGGTATCAAGTTTATGGTTTAGTGTTGTGATACCAAGTTGGTTCAAAACCAAGATATCTATTTCATGTTTGTAATTATGATTTTATATAATTAATAATTATTTGATATTTATATGTGGTGATTACCTACTGATTTACGTATCCAGAGATACGGTATCCTAGTATCCTAAGATGTAACTTTATAACCTAGACTTTAGTATTTGAACCCAATATTCTTGTGTTAGACTTATGCAACCTAGAAATAGATAGTTGACCATAGTTTGACCATAGTTGACCATAGTTTGACTATAGTTGACCATAGTTGACTTAGAGTTGACCGAGTTTGACTTTTGACTTAGAATTGACTTGTTAACCTAGAAGTTGACTAGTTTAACTTATTTTCTTTCTAGAACCTTGTATTGATATTGTATTCCATATTTAGGTCTTCGAGGCACCGTATCGGACATCTGTGAGACTATTTTTTGGACTTCAGGCGAGTATATTCTCTGATAGTTTCTCATTTATGATATCCTCTATGTTCATTGTATCTAGTATAGATATCCATGTTCTCTGGACACTATGGTTACACGGACTAGTATATCCGGATCTCGTCATGAGATGTTATTCTTTAGTATATAGTATATCTTGTGCAAGTATTGTATCATTGATTATCTTGTACATGTACAGACACTGATTCTCGGGAAGAGTCGCTATCTTCTTGGGGAATCTCGTGCCATAGCATACCATGGTTGGATCTATTATACCAGTCGAGGGTGGGGAGTACTTTAGTGTAGATATGTGATCATACCCTCATTGTATCAAGTATTGCTATTGAATAGTGTTAATCATACACCGCACATATGATTAGCCAGGCCATATATATTGTATCATGTTCCCCAATTGATCACATGTTAAAGCTAGTACTCACACACTTAGTCATTAGTATTCTTGTTCATTGACATATTGTTTATTATTGTATTCATTCCAGTATTTCTTTATTGTATATCTCTCATATCTATTGTGCATCTTGTATATTCATATCTATTTACTGTTACATAGTTTTATCATTGATTAGAACTGCTATTAGAGATGTACTCTGCTCATTTCCTGACTGGATACATTTTTTCCAGATGATACTTAGGAGTGGTACCCTACACATTATGGACCCTAGGATGTTGTGGTCTTAGAGTCAGAGACCCTAGCTCAGGAGGGACTTATCCCAACAGAGACAGATGACCCAGGATTAGTACCTTCTTAGTATTTCTTGTACTGGATTTGTCTCCAGCTTATTTGTTAGCTTTCTTTCAGACTCATTAATGTATTATTTTAGACTCATGAGTTGTATGTGACTATTTATATTCTTTTATCTGATTCGTGCTCATTTTCATCTTAGTTCTATGATTGAGTATATTATTATTGTTGGTGGTTCATTATATTGTTAGATAGATTACCCAGACAGCGTTCTACCGCCGATTCTGCGGCGTAGGCTGGGCGTTGTTTCTGACTTGCATCCTTACATCGGGTGCGAGTCGTGACACGTTTTTAGTGGTGGCCCATGCAAGTCGAGCTTCGCAAGTTATGCGATATCGTTGTAGTACGACGATTTAGTTGTACTACTGCGAGCCTACGATAGGATATAGGATGTAGGCTATAGGCTGAGAATACTCAATCACATCTAGAAAATTTCTTTTGATTCAACTATTCTCCTTTGATATTGATACTTGATCTCTTAAACTATCATTTCCTTGAGTGTCTTACATCATATGCCATATTGATTCTATTTCATCTTTAGCTTTGTTTGATAGTGGTGCTTCCCATAGTTTTGTATCTGTTTCTTTTGCTCTGAAGTATGGTTTGGTAGCTGAGTCTTTGCTTAGGACTTGCAAGATCATGACCGGGGGAGGCATTATCCTGGTTAATGATATTTGCAAGGATCGGAGAGTTACTCTAGGAGGCCGGGAGTTGAGTGTGTGTCTACTTGTAATGCCACTTCCGAACTACGATATTATACTCGGGATTGATTGGTTGAGTAGGCACTGTGCTAGCATAGATTATAGAGCAGGTAGAGTTTTGTTTGGTCCGCCGGGAGATCCAGAGTTTGAGTTTGCTAGAGGAGCTGTGGAGCAGGGAGAAGGCATTTTTTGTGGAGCTATGGTGGAAGACAAGGAGTTGCCGCATCCGTTGATAGCAGAGTTCTTGGATGTGTTTGTCACTGCCCAATTCTAGAAAATAGGGTTATTTTTTTATTTCTATTTAGTAAATTGTGTATTGTATTTAATTAATTATATTTATATTTAATTGGTGATTGTATTATTTTTATTTGATTATTTTAGGGTATTTGCTAGCATGGACCCATGTCAGACCCTAGTGGACCCATGTTCGACCCAACCCACACCCTTATGAGACCTATTTTGGGGGTTTAGAATATTTATTATATTTTTAGTGGGTTAGTTGGAGAGATTTGGAGTTAGTTTGAGTGCTTTTGGAACCCGAAACCCAAACCCAAGTGAGAGGAGGGCATTTTGGGCATTTGGAGACTTTGGAAACCTACTTTACACATGGCCGGCCCCTATTTTCCAGCCCACACCCGACCAACACAGCAGTCATTCCCCCATTTCCTCTTCTTCTTTACTTCTTCTTCTTCTTTATTCTTTTTTCCTTCTTCCAAGTAAGTTCTCTCCATTTTTCTTCCTTCCTTCTTCCATTCCTTCTTCTTTATGTGAACCCTAACCTTATGATTTTCTCTAACCTAGGTGCGTGTGTGTGTATATGTATATGTATATATATATATATATATATATATATATATATATATATATATATATATGTGTGTGTGTGTGTGTGTATGTGTGTGTGCATATATATATAAATAGGTGTGTTTATATATATATATATATATATATATATATATATATATATAGCTATATGCATATATTTATAAGTGTGTTTGTGCTTGTGTATGTGTATTAGTGTGTGTTAGTGTATATATGTGTTTGCATAAGTGTTTGTGTGTGTATAAATATATATATATATGTTAGTATGTGTGTGTGTGTGTGTATATATATAGAGTTATATATATATGTATATATGTGTGTGTGTGTGTGTGTCTTTGTGTTTGTGTGTGTGCATGGTCGTGTGTGTGTGGGGCTGTACAGCGTGCAGCAGCGAGGCAGCAGTACGTGCTGCAGTGCACTACGTAGCAGGAGACAGCAGCTGCAGCAGGAGCAGTAGCTTCCTGCCTGCACAGCAGCAGCAGCAGCAGTAAAGGCAGCTGCAGCAGCAGAGTACGCAGTAGCAGTTAGCAGCAATCGCAGCAAGGAGCGTGGCGAGGCTTTGGTTAATAGCTAGATAGTAGAGAGATAGATTGATAGAGAGATATAGATAGAATTAGATAGATAGATAGTTAAATAGATAGATAAATAGTTAATAGATAGATAGATTATTAGATAGAAATAGATAGTTAGATAGATACATAGATAGATACTAAATAGATAAATAGATAGATAGTTAGATAGGTAGTTAGATATTAGTTATATATATATATATATATATATATATATATATATATATATATATATATATATACATTTAGCTAGTTAGATGTGTAGTTATAGCTAAATGTATATATGTAGGGATATGGGTATATGTGTATATGTGTTGTGAATATATATATATATATATATATATGTTAGATATATTCCAGCCTAGATTATTAACTAGGTAGATATCTATAAGCTTAGATAGCTAACTAGAAGAGTGTTGAGGGGTATTGGGCGATATCCCAATACCTTGATATATCAAGGTATCTCAATACCTTGAGATATCCAAGGTATTGAGTTTCGAGCGGGGTATTTGAGCGATTGCCTAGGAATATTATTGGAATGATTTTTATATGTATATGTGTATATATTTACGCGTGCTAGCATAGGTTTTAGCGGGTTTAGGCGGGGTGCGTGGCCTAGGGCGAGGTATCGGATACCGAGGGTATCCCGGTATCTCGAGGAGGCGAGTTTGAGAGTTTACTAGCTTAATGAGCTAGTTTTGACCTAGAATTTCAGGGGCACCCTAGTTTGACCTAGCTTTGACCGTAATTGTCCCCGTTGACCGTAAAAGTCAACGTTTATCCTAGTTTTGACCTAAAGTTGACTTTTTGGACCCCGTGTTGACTTTTTGACCCAAATTTCACCGGTTTGACCCGTTCGACCTAGAATAGCCCTAGAAGCCTATTTTTAATTATTTTATATCAGTTTAACTCTTTAGAACCCTGTTTAATCTAGTTTTTCATAATAGGTTCTTGTGACACCGGTCCGGATCTCGATCCTCATCAGTTGCTCAGGACATCAGGCGAGTACCTACCTCAGATAGTTTCCATTTCATGATAGTGTTTATATCACCTGTTCTAGAACTATAATACTTGATTCTGACACATTGTTACACGAGCTGGTACTAGTGGATCCCGTTATGAGATGTTATCCCCTACCGTGTTCAGCGGGTACTCTATCACGTGTATTTCATCATGTGCTTTGGGTATTGATTCTCTTGTGCTATCATGTGCTTCTTGTGCTCTCGCCTTCATGTGTGCGAGCTATTATCATGTACGTAGCATGTCGTGGTTGGATCCAAGAGTATTAGTGGGGGAGGGGAGTAGGAGTTGGTTATGTGATCAAAGCCAAACAGTATTCATGTGTATGTCGGTTATGCAACTCACGCATAACGGAGTTATCGTAGTATTTTTTATGTGCAACCTAAGTCGATCACATAACGAACTTGTGCTCAAGGCACTTAGCTAGTATTCATATTTTCTCACATGCAGTTACTTCTCTACTTGTATTGTTCGCCAGTTTACTTTGCAGCTACTTATTCTGCTCCAGCTTGTATTTATTTCCTGTGCATCTTGTATACTTTTCTATTGCTCGTCATATACATCTTACCATGTATTTGGAGTTGCTTTCAGAGTTATGTACTTTGCTTCAGTCCTGACTGGGCATATTTTTTCCAGAGGATCCTGAGGATTATTGCCCGACGTTCTACGGGCCGGGTGTTGACGAGTGTTGTGACCCCGAGACTGAAGAGGAGCCCTGCGAGGAGACGCCTTTAGCGCCCTAGTTAGCTAGGTGGGTTTCCTGGGTTGTTCCTAGTTGTTATTTGGATGATTGTACTTATTCTTTTGATGCTGTAAGATGTTGTAGACTACTATAGACTTGGACTGTATATTTTGGATATTGTCTTGCTCTGTGTTTCTTTGTTTCTTTGTGATATCATATCGTGCTTTTACTCTTCCCCTAGTTATTGTGATTGAGAGTTCATATATATATTGCGTGGTTGCCCTCCTTTTGGAGAGGATTATTCATATATATATTGCGTGGTTGCCCTCCTTTTGGAGAGGATATTGACAGATTATTGTGAGATATATAGAATTGTTTGACCTAGAATGAACCTTATAGCGTTCTACCGCCGATTATGCGACGTAGGCTTGACGTACACACGACTCATGCCCAATTTTTTGGGTACGGGTCGTGACACATTTTTGGGTGGCGGCCCATGCAGGTCTAGTTTTTAGGTTTACCTGTAATAGGATATAGGATATAGGCTGAGAGAGAGTGTGCTTAATCACAACTAGGACCCTTCCTGATTTCTTTTGTTATCTTTAATTTTCCTGAAATTGTTTTCTTTTGCAATATTATTGTCCTTCTTTGATGATATCGTTTCTTGCACCGTATTAACTTCTTTTGATCTGTGTTCTTCTTGATTCCATTCCAGCACTTGCTTTATTTGATTTCGGTGCTTCCCATAGCTTTGTGTCTGTATCTTTTGCTGTTAAACACCATCTTGTTGTTGAACCTTTAGCTAAACTCTGCAAGATCACGACCGGGGGTGGTATCATCCTAGTCGGATGTCCGCAGAGACCGGAGAGTTACCTTGGGAGGCCGGGAGTTGAGTGTGTGCCTACTCGTAATGCCACTTCCGAGCTACGATATTGTACTCGGGATGGATTGGTTGAGTACGCATTGTGCTAGTATAGATTGTCGTAGAGGCAGAGTTTTGTTTAGTCCGCCGGGTGAGCCAGAGTTTCAGTTTGCCAGAGGAGCAGCGGAGCAGAGCGAGGGAGCCTTCTGCGGAGCCCTGGTGGTAGAGCCGAGGTTGCTATATCCACTGATAGAGGAGTACATGGATGTCTTTTCGGAGGAGTTGCCAGGGTTACCTCCGGACAGAGATGTGGAGTTCTCTATAGAGTTGGTGCCAGGCGCGGAGCCGATATCCCAGCATGTCTATAGAGTCAGCAACAGTGAGCTGATAGAGTTGAAGAAGCAGGTGGATGAGCTTCAAGACAAGGGATTTATCAGATCTAGTTCTTCCCCGTAGGGTGCTTCGGTACTTTTTGTGCCGAAGAAGGATGGGTCGATACAGATGTGTATCGACTACAGGGCTCTGAACAACCTCACAATCAAGAACAAGTATCCGCTGCCGTGTATTGATGATCTTTTTGACCAGTTGAGCGGAGCGAGGGTATTTTCCAGGATTGATCTGAGGACAGGCTACCATCAGGTGAAGGTCAGGCGGGAGGATATTCCGAAGACAGCTTTTCGGACCAGGTATGGACAGTATGAGTTCATGGTGATATCGTTTGGGTTGACTAATGCCCCGGCAGTATTCATAAATCTGATGAACAAGGTGTTCCATCAGCATCTGGACATGTTTGTGGTGGTATTTATAGATGACATCTTGGTGTATTCGAAGACTCCAGAGGAGCATGAGGAGCATCTGAGGATAGTGCTGGAGACTCTCAGAAAGGAGAAGCTTTATGGAAAACTTTCGAAGTGTGAGTTCTTCCTTGACAAGGTTGAATTCCTTGGTCATGTGGTAACTGGAGAGGGGATCTCGGTGGATCCGAGAAAGATCATGGCAGTTGAGGCATGGAGTGCTCCGAGTTCAGTAGCCGAGGTCAGGAGTTTCCTGGGACTGGCAGGTTACTACAGGAGATTTGTTTAGGATTTTTCTCGGATTGCAGAGCCGTTGTCCAGGCTGACTCGGAAGGACGTGGAGTTTGTTTGGTCAGAGGAGTGCCAAATCGCCTTTGATGAGCTGAAGAGGAGGTTGAAGACAGCTCCAGTGTTGACGTTGCCATCAGGATCTGGAGGATTCACTATCTATAGTGATGCATCGGGGAAGGGACTGGGTTGTGTGTTGCAGCAGAATAGAAGGGTGATTGCATATGCTTCTAGGAAATTACGTCCTCATGAGAAGAACTACCCTACCTATAATTTAGAGTTGGCAGCGGTCATCTTTGCTCTGAAGTTGTGGAAATACTATTTATACGGAGAGCGTGTGGAGATCTTCACAGACCACAAGAGCTTGAAGTATGTGTTTACCCAAAAAAAGCTGAACATGAGGCAGAGAAGATGATTGGAGTTGATGAAAAACTTCGATATATTATTACAGTACCATCCAGGGAAGGCGAACGTAGTTGCGGATGCGCTGAATAGGTATCCGGTAGCTATGTGCCTGACTACAGATCGTTATCTTCTGGCAGATCTAGAGAGCTTGGGCATTGAGGTGATAGTGCCTGGAGTTGAGATACAGATGTGGGGACTGCAGATTCAGTCAGAGTTGGTAGACCGGATCAGGGCTACACAGTTTGAGAATGAGTCCCTGAGGAGCATCGGGGCGCAGGTTCAGATTGGATTGTCAGATGACTTCACCATTGCTGATGACAGTTCATTGCGGCACAGTACCAGGTTGTGTGTGTCGAGTGGGTCGTTGTGCGAGGAGGTTCTTCAAGAGGCGCATCGATCCCAGTACTCTATGCATCCAGGTACCAACAAGATGTATAGAGATCTGAGAGAGCATGTATGGTGGTACGGGATGAAGCGGGAGGTCGCACGCTTCGTATCCCGATGCTTAGTGTGCCAGCAGGTGAAGGCGGAGAGGCAGAGGCCAGGAGGTTTGCTCCAGCCGCTACCCATTCCAGAGTGGAAATGGGACCATGTGACCATGGATTTTGTTTCTGGACTTCCCCGTTCTCCAGGCGGGAAGGATGCAATTTGGGTCATCGTGGATAGGTTGACCAAATCGGCCCACTTTCTACCATTCAAAGTGGGTACATCTACAGAGAGACTAGCAGAGATGTATGTGCGCCAGATAGTCAGACTGTATGGAGTTCCTGTGAGCATAGTATCAGATCGGGACAGTCGCTTTACTTCGTATTTTTGGAGGAGTCTGTAGGCTAGCTTGGGCACCCAGCTCAAGTTTAGTAGTGCATATCACCCACAGACAGATGGTCAATCAGAGAGGACCATCCAGACACTTGAGGACATGCTTCGCACCTGTGTTCTGGATTTCAGAGGCTCTTGGGAGGATCACTTGCACTTGGTAGAGTTTGCTTACAACAACAGCTACCAAGCCAGTATCGAGATGTCACCGTTTGAGGCATTGTATGGACGAAGGTGTCGTACTCCGTTATCATGGGATAATGTAGGCGAGAGAGCTTTGCTTGGCCCGGAGATGGTGGTTGATGCAACGGAGAAGGTCAAGCTTATTAGAGATAGACTTCGGGTGGCGCAGGACAAGCAGCGGCATTGGGCCGATAGCCACCGGAGACCTTTAGAGTTCGAGGTATAACTTAGAATCTAGATTTTGTTCTTGTGTTTGCTTGTGATTGCTTATTTTAGACTAAGTGCAGAGACCTTGTTTGTGCTAGGTTGAAGATCTGGTGTTCCTGAGAATTTCTCCGACGCGGGGTACTATTCGCTTCGGTGGAGGCGGGAAGCTTAGCCCACGTTTCGTCGGACCCTTCCGTATCCTTGAGAGGGTCGGCGCCATGGCGTATAGGCTTGAGTTGCCGCCTACGCTAGAGGAAGTTCATGATGTGTTCCACATGTCGCAGTTGAGACGGTACGTGGCGGATCCCAGTCACGTATTGGATCACTCAGAGATCGTGGTGGGCCCTACTTTTAGCTATCCAGAGCAGCCGGTGGAGATTCTGGATCGGCGGAAGAAGGTGTTGAGGAACCAGACTATTCCCTTGGTTCGTGTCGCGTGGAGGCATCACTCTCCAGGTGAGTCGACTTGGGAGAAGGGGGATGAAATGCGTGAGCGATACCCCTATCTCTTCGAGCCTTGAGGTATGGTTCTTTTCTTTGCATTTCTGTCCTAGTTTCGTCTTTTAATTTCGAGGACAGAATTATTTTAAGGAGGGTAGGCTTGTCAATGCCCAATTCTAGAAAATAGGGTTATTTTTTTATTTTTATTTGGTAAATTGTGTATTGTATTTAATTAATTATATTAATATTTAATTGGTGATTGTATTATTTTTATTTGATTGTTTTAGGGTTTTGGCTAGCCTGGACCCATGTCAGACCCTAGTGGACCCATGTCCGACCCAACCCACACCCTTGTGAGACCTATTCTTGGGGTTTAGAATATTTATTATATTTTTAGTGGGTTAGTTGGAGAGATTTGGAGTTAGTTTGAGTGCTTTTGGAACCCGAAACCCAAACCCAAGTGAGAGGAGGGCATTTTGGGCATTTGGAGACTTTGGAAACCTACTTTACACATGGTCGGCCCCTATTTTCCAGCCCACACCCGACCAACACAGCAGCCATTCCCCCATTTCCTCTTCTTCTTCTTCACTTCTTCTTCTTCTCCACTTCTTCTTTATTCTTTTTTCCTTCTTCCAAGTAAGTTCTCTCCATTTTTTTTCCTTCCTTCTTCCATTCCTTCTTCTTTATGTGAACCCTAACCTTATGATTTTCTCTAACCTAGGTGTGTAGAGCCTAGACTTAGTATGGAGGCTAGATTTGGTGGCTTGGAGCTTGAGGAAGGTGATTTCTAGTGGATTGGAGACTTTGGCCTTGGGATTCCAACTCCCAAGAGGTAAACCCTAACTTTTCCCTTGCTAATTACTTTTATGTAGTATAATTAGTGGTTCAGAACCTTCCTAGACCCTAAGCCTACCCTTGGGAGGAAGTTGGAACTAGTTTGGTTGAGTTTGGAGACTTTGACACTAGGTATTGTGTCAATTTCGGGTGGAATCCGAACTTGGCCCAATTTTGGGTCATGTCCTAGGTTAGACGAACCTAGGTAGACGTTGTTGGATGTCTTGAGTGTGAGTGCGTGTCTCCGTTCGGACACGTGAAGTCGTATCGCGGAGAAACGGGCGTTTCGGGCGAATTTGGGGTTTTCGTCGTCGTCGGTTCTAAGTGCGTGCGTATTTTTGCCACGGGCCTAGAATCGATGGGGTAGCATTTTTCTAGGATCTAGACATCGTTTAGAACCCGTGGGTAAATTTTGGGCCAATTTCGAGTTGGTTTGGAGTACGTTTCAGGTGATTTTCCGAACCGCACACCGCGTGTTCGTCGAAATGACCGGTGCACATATGCATTGATTACAGGGCATTGAATAATCTTTCTATCAAGAATAAGTACCATTTGCCACGGATTGATGATCTGTTCAATCAGTTGAGTGGTGCCAAGGTATTTTCAAAGATAGATTTGAGATCAGGCTACCATCAGGTGAAGGTCAAGCTGGAGGACATACCGAAGACTGCTTTTAGAACTCGGTATGGTCAGTACGAGTTTATGGTGATGCCGTTTGGGTTGACTAATGCACCGACGGTATTTATAAACTTGATGTAAGCCCCCTGATTTTTAGTAATTACTAATTTTAATTTTTCATAATTTTATGGGATTCTTTTGTAAATAAAACCTAGGCCTTTGGTAATTAAATAATTTTTAATTGCTGTTAATTGATATTAAAATATTATGGAAATAATATTTTATGGTGTAAAATAGAAAACCGGACATAGGGTAATTTTCTGTGAATTTATTGGGCCCCGAAATTATTTTTAAAGCCCTAAAAACCGATGTAGAATTAAACCGAATTAAACCCGTGCCAAACGCCCAACATTCCCATGAGAGCCGAAGCCAAGCCCAAGGAGCGTTGACCCAGCCCTAAATCCTAGGTCAAGCCCAAATTTCTACATGTATAAATGCCTATTTTCCTAGTTTTCTCCAAAAAGAAAAAAAAGGAAAAAAAAAAGAAAAAGAAAATCCCTAAACCTAACCCTAGCCCATTCGCTTCCTCCGCCGCCCCGTCCGGCCATGCTCCGCCCGGCCACGTCTCCCGTCGCCCTCCGCGCCTTGCCGGCCCACGCACCCCCGACTCCGCCTCCTCCGTCGCCTAGCCCGGCAGACCCCGCTCCGCCCGCAGCCTATAAATCCCCTCCCCTTTCCCTCCGCCCATCCCCTGCCACAGCCACCCCAGCCCGCACGACCACCACCGCTGCACCCCGCCATGCTAGCGCCGTCCCCCAACCAGTCGGCCGACCACCCCCATCTCCTTCTCCCTCTCCCAGCACCACCCTCCAGTCCCCGTAGCCGCTCGACGAAGCCCTAGCCCCCTCGGCTTCGTCCCCGACTCCCCAGACCTTCCTCCTCCTTCCTCTTCCGCCCATCCCCAGACCTCGCAGCCGCAGCCTCCCGCCTAGCCGCACTGCCCCCGACCTCCCTCTCCTCCTCCTTCCTGTCACGACCCGCACCCGGTTTAGGGGCACGAGAGCGTGGGTACGTCCAGCCTACGCCGCAGCATCGGCGGTAGAACGCTGTCTAGGTCAAGTACTATCTAAACAATCTCACGCTAGTATCCAACTCTATAAGGAGACGTGGATAACATAAAGGAAATCTAGAAATACTCAATCACAACTACAGCACGATAGGAAAAAAATAAAGAAATAAAAGAATACAACACAAGTCTATTAACAAAATAATCATACCTGCAATCATTAACTTCCAATCCCCCAAGTGTCAGAAACCAGTCTACTAAGGTCACAGTCTGGAAAAATATTTTCTAGTCAGGAAGGAGCAAAGTACATCTCTAAATATCAGTTCTATATAAATGACATAAGCTATGTAGCAGTTCTAGATAGAAATATACCAGATGCATGTATAGGTACGAGAAATGTACAATGAAAGGAATACTGGAAATACTGTAAGTAAATGCAGGAAAAGGAAACATTATGTCCAAGAGCAAGAAACCTATGACTAAGTGTGTGAGTACTAGCTTTAACATGTGATCGGCTTGGGAACTTGATCAGGCTGGTTACATGTGATTAGCTATGGTTCATATAAAGTCAGGCTAACCGTTGGTTAGCTATGATGCATGTAGAGATCAGGCTAATCACACGTAACAGCTATGGAGCATGTAAATGGTCAGGCCGCACCCGACGTGAGATGTGGGGTGAGCTATGGTGCATATAAAGTTGGGTATGATCACATATCTACACTAAAGTACTCCCCAAACCCCCGAGTGGTATAGTAGATCCAATCATGGTACGCTATGGCACGGGATTCCCTAGGAAGGTAGCAAATCTCCCCGGGAATCAGTGTCTGTACATGCACAAGATATCAAGAAAACAAGTCTTGTACAAGCTACACCATGAATAAGGAATAACATCTCATGACGAGATCCGTGTATACCAATCCGTGTAACCAACGTGTCAGGAACATGGATATTTACACTAGATACAGTGAACATAGGAGATATCATAAATTAGAAACTAATCAGAGAATGTACTCGCCTTGGGTCCTTAGCTGTCAACACCAACGTCCTGTTCCCGAATATCGTCTAGATGATCCAACAGTCCTTGGGTTCATCCAGTCCGAGCTGAGAATGCAGGTACCAAAAGTCATATCCAAGTCTAGGCACGAAGTACAGTAGCTACAGTCCACAAGTAATCTATCAGAGCCCAATTCAAACAACCAAAACATCACACAGTATATACATACCTACGAACAAGTCCTAATTAGGGTTTTATTATAGTATATATATGGTAACACTCTAACTGTAATTATGAATATGTGTATATATATAAGAAAACATTTTTCTTTCTTTTTTACATAAAACATATATTTTTATGTAATTAATAGTTAAGCATTCAAAATTACCAAATATATACTTATGTGAATTTACTTATACAACATATAACAAAATACTTAACATATAGGTACGAAACTTACGTACAAAAATACCTATACTTTTATAAATAAAATTTCTTATACATACATACATACATACATAACAAGTATTTGCTAAAAAATAATGGAAATTAATACTTACTAAGTATTTGTTAACAAAATAAATGTATATAATACACAGTAAGTATTTGGTTACAAAATAAGGGTATATCATATATGATAAGTATTTGTTAACAAATTTGGTATATAATATATATCAATTATGGTATTCGATATGTAATAAGTACTTGATAATAAAATATTTAATATATACTAAGTAAGTATTTATATTTATATCAACCCTGTTAAATATATACATATACATATTCATTTAAATATGTATATATATATAAATCACAATAGATGTATATACATATACATATACATCAAAATACCAAAATATGTTTTTATTAACCATATACCAATATAAATTATATTTATATATATATTTTACTAAAGTAATATTTATGCTATATACAGGTATATATATATATACCAATAGAGAAATATACTATGTATTTATATATATATATATATATGTATACATATGTATGTATGCGTACACATATACACACACGCGTATACACATACATGTATATACGTATTTACATACATTTATATTTATACACATTTATTAATATATACAATTACTTGTACTAGTATATACAAATACATTAACTCATTAAGTTATTATACACACACATATATTTACAGGGAAAGGGAAGAGGGAAGAAAGCTTACAGAGTTTGGGGTCGGCCGGCCGCCTGACCGGGGGATGGCCGGATCTCTGTTGGCGGTGGTGGTGTTAGGCGGTCGAGAAGTTGCGGGCTACGCCGGAGACTGGTGAGCCGAAGGTGGAGGAGGAGCAGTGGTGGGGGAACTGCTGAGCTTGGCCGGACTGTGAGCAGGCCAGCGGCAGCTCCGGGCCGGAGTGGATGGATGAATGGATGGAGAAGAGAGGAGCTCGGCCGCCGGACTTGATGGGGGAGGTCGGAGGTGATGAACGCAGGGGAGGAAGATGCAGTGGTGGTCGCCGGGTTGTCGGGGCAGCCAGCGCCGGAGTTGCGGGGTGGAATACAGCCGGAGGGAGTCGCCCGAACAGCAACAGCCGGCAGGTTGTAGATGGTGGTGGAGGAGGTTGTGGATGGGAGGAGGAGCAGTCGGAGAATGGGGGAGGAGCAGTCGGAGAACTGCAGCGGTCCGCCGGATGGAGAAGGCCGCCGGGGGTGAACAGTAATGGGGGGGTGAACAGTGTTCCCCCCCCTTCTTCTCCAATTTGAATTTAAATAAAAACAATAGAGAAGAAGGAGAAGAAAAAGAAGGAGAAGAGAAGAAGAAAAGAGAAAAAGAAGGGAAGGAGAAGAATCCTACGTTGGAGGCTTGGATGCTTGTGAGGAGGTGGGGGCTTGCTTGGGGATTAGAGTTTTTCTAGGAAGAGGTGTTGATGTGACATTATATAGGGAGAGAGGGGTGTGAATCTAATGGTGGGGATTGGCCCATTAATTGAGTGGTCCAGATTGGACATGAAAAATAATTCATGTGGGAAATGAGGGTGAGAGTTTAATTAAAATATTAGGTTCCCTCATTGTTCAACAATTGGGTGAGGCCACAAAAATGCAAATTTGCAATTTAGCCCCCTTAAATTTGGGAAATTGCACAAACACATGAAATGACGAAAATTTGGCGGGCGATTCGGGGTCCGGTGTTTTGTAGGGTCAGGGGGCGCTGTATGTTTGGTATGGGCTCAATTTACGGGGCACTGGAATTAAATTGGGATTTTAGAATCAGATAAAATAGTATCCTCAATTTAAATAGAAATAAATGCAAGTTGTGTTCAACAATTAATTATGAGTACATTGAGCCAAAATCAGGTCAGGTCATCAATACCAATATTGAAGAAGACTCAGAACAGAATATTACCCTAATTTGGGCCGCACGAAAAATAGGTCAAGATGGCCTCCAATTTTCGATTGGAACGCACCACGATGCAAAATAGGGATTTATTAAATAACGTCCGCGACAATTTTTGTGCGGCTAGAATAATGCACAGAGAGCATAATTATGAGTTTGCAAAAATAGCAGAATTGAAGGCGGGCATGTCTAGGGCAAGATTGTGAAATTTGTTGGAAGGCAAAAGTCAGGGTAGTGCTCCAAATATCGAAGCAAAGGAAATGCGCAGTAATTAAATAAATACGGTAACTAATTACAATCTCCAATAAATTATAAATAAAACAATTAATTACAGGATTCCATAATTTGGACAGGTGTTCCTCTATTGGGCTTCTAGATCAAGTCTGCTAGCTCAAAACAATTGAACACTGTAAATATAATAATATATTTAATTACACATCACACATAATTATTTAAATCAAATATACTATCAGGCAATTAATTAATTATAACTACCATAATTTTAAATATTGTAAAAAGTCGAAAATACCCCTGTTTTTGGGACGTGGTAGTGACAAGTCTACCCACCTTAAAAGAATTTCGTCCTCGAAATTTAAAGTCCTCATAGTAGTATTTATTCATTATTTCATTTCTCATCAATAGTTAAATTCATCAATCACAAAATCAGGTAGTAATCCACCTTGCCATTCCACAATCTCAAAAAAAATTCTGAAATTACTGTATTCCTGCAATATTCTTGAAAATAAAAATCTGTTCCCATTTCCTCACAATTTCCGCTGAATTTGAACAAAAATTTTGTACTCAGAATTTGACATCCCATCCTCTAATTCACTCAATGAACATTAAGACTCCCATCTAAAACACAATCCATAAATCCAACCCTTCAATTTAATTAATCAACTATATTCATAAAATTTGAAATGTCATCTGCAAAGTTTGAATTGAACACCAATCCATTAATGATTTTTTTTTACTCCTCAATTTAAATTCAATCAATGCATATTCAAAATCTAAATCATCATCCCGAGAATCAATTTCGACACTATCCCATTAATAAATTTATTTTCCTGATTTCCTTTTTCTTCAATTACTCAACGATGCGATACTTACGGAATCTTCAAATGCAACATTTATAATATAAAATTTTTAAATTACTATATTGCAATCAAATATATATAATGATAATTTTCCAAATTTTCCTCAATTTTGTCCTGTGAATTTCTTAACTCTCCATTTAAGATAATATTTATTCTCGAATTTCAATCATACCTCGATTTTCGCAAAATCAATGATCCATCTACTTTGTTATAACAATCCCCTAAGTTCTTTATTTAAATTAATGCTCATCCATAATTTAATCATCTTGTCCCTTTTTGTCGGTCATAACCTTGTCATAGATTCCTTGCTATGGTCAAAACCCTAATGATCATGGTTTAAGAAAATTTCACCTACAGCCATGCAATTTAAGAAAATATATAGGGCATGTATCTTTTGTCATGGTATTTCAGTCTCTGTTAAGGTGTACTACTAGTTATATTCTAACAAGAAAATCATGCATACGAACTACAGTATTAGGAAAACAATCAATCGAAAGATGGAAGAAGGAAATCATTAGGAGGGAAAGAAGAACCTGCTAACATATTACTTGCGGTATCTACTATCTCTAACAAACACTTAACTCTAGCACATTTACTAACAAATTCCTATTCATGTACACTGGTACTCATATCAACTAATCATTAATCCACAAAATCCACGAATATATCCGTATTGCACACACCTGTTTATTAATACCAAAATCTGATGCCAAGAATCTCTAATATAACCATGATTCAATAATGCATCCAAGTTGATACCTCTATCTCTTTAGTACCATACTCTCTGTCAGTTCCTGTTCCTACTACCATTGTTCATACTAGTCGTTCTCCTCACTCAAGTGCACACCAAGTGTAACACATCATACTAAATACTGTTCTTTCCAATACAACTTTAAATGGACACCCAAGTCAGTCTGCGGTGCCATCTCAATCCTGCTCAAGTTATCAGATCCTTACACATGTATATCATCTACTCATATATTAATATTCATATTTCTCATCTACCATAGAATTAATCCTCAAAAATAATCATCGAGGTTTAACTTCTCGATCAACTTAAAACTAGATTGCATACACTTCCTCGAAGTCAGATACTCAACATCGAAATAAAAATTTTAATCACTTCTAAAATCTTTGTAGCTTGACTATGTTTATTGAATCAAATTTAAATCCTCAATATTTTAACAACATAAAATCTCAACTCCTTAAAATTCTCAAAATCTTATTTCATTTCCATTCTTGAAACGATAAAATTAAATCCACAAGTATACATTTATAAATGTTCACGGTCTCTAATGCTCAAGGTGCACACTAATACACCAATCTAATTATCATCACTTGAAGTGCTTATTGTTTTGAGTGTCATTCTCGACTAACCCTCGAAATAGAACCAGTAGCACTCTTGGCATTATATTACTAGTTTCATTAATGCATCATCTCATCAAGCTCATTAGAACTCATGATTAGCTGTACCCTTTTATAACACTCATTTTTTTTATTCTCATGGGCAAGTATATGGTTCTCATCTCAATTGATGTATATGTATTTCCCTTTAACCCTTTATAGCCTGTTAAACTAATCCATGATACGCCTCCCCATTTTCATTACCAATTCTGATATTTCTCCACTCATGACACCTCGTTACAACTCTTTATGCATATATCCTTCTTTACTTTTAACATATCTGATATCAATCATCAAATTGAATCACGATCCATTAATTCTTAACATAATTTCTTGATACCTAATTGTTCACGTAAATCATCCAAATGGCAAAATCATGATTATCCAGGACGGGTATGTTGGCTCTAATACTAACTCTTGAACTATCACTGATACTCTATACTCTCCTTCTACTCACAGTCTCTAATGACACTACTCCTAGAATCATTGGTACAAGGTACTATGCTAAGGGCTAACTCTAGATTAAAGCCTACGGCTCACATGTCCAACTAAGAAATACTTACAACTCACTAGCAACACAGTCAATACTAATACAAGACACAAACAAAATTACAAGCCACTAATTATCATACTTAACAAGAAATCCTCAAGGAATAGGAGCTCAAAGACTGAATTGAGGACAGAAGGTATCTTTACTGCTAGTAAAGAAAGAAGCGGCGGAACAAAGTCCTGGAATAACAGAAATAGATAAGTCTTGAGATGATATTTTAAGAACCAATCTAAGATACAACCTGATAATCATACACGTCTGTCAGAAATCATGATACACAGAATCCTCGCCACGCCAGTAAGCATAGATGCGATAAACGACAGGTTCCGTAACTAAGGTATGCAACCCTATAATCATGTCATCTAGAATCCTCGCCACGCCAACCGGTATGGCTGCGAGAAACTCTAAATCTCATAACTAAAGTATGTACATCCAAGTTAGGTTCCTACGTTCTCGTCACGACAGCTAATATGGCTGCGATAAACTCTAGGTTCCATAACCAAAGTAGACGTTTTTACCTTTCTCACTGTCCTCATCAATATATGTCATCAGATGATACCGTAAATTTTAGTCCGTAAAATTCATCTCAATCTGAAATCAACTCAACAACGATACCAGGAATTAAAGTTAACAACTGGTCAACAAGAATCAAACTCAACAATGATACCAAGAATTTTAATTTAATAACTGCTCAACAAGAATCAAGTTCAGTGACAACAAGCGAGAGCGGACGGAAACAAGGAAAGATTTAAATTGAAAATAAGATTCTCATGGGGTCATCCCAGGAATCTCTCAAGAATTTGTGATTGAGTATCCTCTCTGATCCTAGTATCCTATGTCCTAGTTCCTATCGCAGGCACGCAGTAGTACAACTATGACGTCGCACTACCACGACATCGCACAACTAGCGAAGTCTGACCTACATGGGCCACCACTCAAAACGTGTCACGACCCGCACCCGGTTTAGGGGTACGAGAGCGTGGGTACGTCCAGCCTACGCCGCAGCATCGGCGATAGAACGCTGTCTAGGTCAAGTACTATCTAAACAATCTCACGCTAGTATCCAACTCCATAAGGAGACGTGGATAACATAAAGTAAATCTAGAAATACTCAATCACAACTACAGCACGATAGGAAAAAAATGAAGAAATAAAAGAATACAACACAAGTCTATTAACAAAATAATCATACCTGCAATCATTAACTTCCAATCCCCCAAGTGTCAGAAACCAGTCTACTAAGGTCACAGTCTGGAAAAATATTTTCCAGTCAGGAAGGAGCAAAGTACATCTCTAAATAGCAGTTCTATATAAATGACATAAGCTATGTAGCAGTTCTAGATGGAAATATACCAGATGCATGTATAGGTACGAGAAATGTACAATGAAAGGAATACTGGAAATACTGTAAGTAAATGCAGGAAAAGGAAACATTATGTCCAAGAGCAAGAAACCTATGACTAAGTGTGTGAGTACTAGCTTTAACATGTGATCGGCTTGGGAACTTGATCAGGCTGGTTACATGTGATTAGCTATGGTTCATATAAAGTCAGGCTAACCGTTGGTTAGCTATGATGCATGTAGAGATCAGGCTAATCACACGTAACAGCTATGGAGCATGTAAATGGTCAGGCCGCACCCGACGTGAGATGTGGGGTGAGCTATGGTGCATATAAAATTGGGTATGATCACATATCTACACTAAAGTACTCCCCAAACCCCCGACTGGTATAGTAGATCCAATCATCGTACGCTATGGCACGGGATTCCCTAGGAAGGTAGCAAATCTCCCCGGGAATCAGTGTCTGTACATGCACAAGATATCAAGGAAACAAGTCTTGTACAAGCTACACCATGAATAAGGAATAACATCTCATGACGAGATCCGTGTATACCAATCCGTGTAACCAATGTGTCAGGAACATGGATATTTACACTAGATACAGTGAACATAGGAGATATCATAAATTAGAAACTAATCAGAGAATGTACTCGCCTTGGGTCCTTAGCTGTCAACACCAACGTCCTGTTCCCGAATATCGTCTAGATGATCCAACAGTCCTTGGGTTCATCCAGTCCGAGCTGAGAATGCAGGTACCAAAAGTCATATCCAAGTCTAGGCACGAAGTACAGTAGCTACAGTCCACAAGTAATCTATCAGAGCCCAATTCAAACAACCAAAACATCACACAGTATATACATACCTACGAACAAGTCCTAATTAGGGTTTTATTATAGTATATATATGGTAACACTCTAACTGTAATTATGAATATGTGTATATATATAAGAAAACATTTTTCTTTCCTTTTTACATAAAACATATATTTTTATGTAATTAATAGTTAAGCATTCAAAATTACCAAATATATACTTATGTGAATTTACTTATACAACATATAACAAAATACTTAACATATAGGTACGAAACTTACGTACAAAAATACCTATACTTTTATAAATAAAATTTCTTATACATACATACATACATACATAACAAGTATTTGCTAAAAAATAATGGAAATTAATACTTACTAAGTATTTGTTAACAAAATAAATGTATATAATACACAGTAAGTATTTGGTTACAAAATAAGGGTATATCATATATGATAAGTATTTGTTAACAAATTTGGTATATAATATATAACAATTATGGTATTCGATATGTAATAAGTACTTGATAATAAAATATTTAATATATACTAAGTAAGTATTTATATTTATATCAACCCTGTTAAATATATACATATACATATTCATTTAAATATGTATATATATATAAATCACAATAGATGTATATACATATACATATACATCAAAATACCAAAATATGTTTTTATTAACCATATACCAATATAAATTATATTTATATATATATTTTACTAAAGTAATATTTATGCTATATACAGGTATATATATATATACCAATAGAGAAATACACTATGTATTTATATATATATATATATATATATGTATACATATGTATGTATGCGTACACATATACACACACGCGTATACACATACATGTATATACGTATTTACATATATTTATATTTATACACATTTATTAATATATATAATTACTTGTACTAGTATATACAAATACATTAACTCATTAAGTTATTATACACACACATATATTTACAGGGAAAGGGAAGAGGGAAGAAAGCTTACAGAGTTTGGGGTCGGCCGGCCGCCTGACCGGGGGATGGCCGGATCTCTGTTGGCGGTGGTGGTGTTAGGCGGTCGAGAAGTTGCGGGCTACGCCGGAGACTGGTGAGCCGAAGGTGGAGGAGGAGCAGTGGTGGGGGAACTGCTGAGCTTGGCCGGACTGTGAGCAGGCCAGCGGCAGCTCCGGGCCGGAGTGGATGGATGAATGGATGGAGAAGAGAGGAGCTCGGCCGCCGGACTTGATGGGGGAGGCCGGAGGTGATGAACGCAGGGGAGGAAGATGCAGTGGTGGCCGCCGGGTTGTCGGGGCAGCCAGCGCCGGAGTTGCGGGGTGGAACACAGCCGGAGGGAGTCGCCCGAACAGCAACAGCCGGCGGGTTATAGATGGTGGTGGAGGAGGTTGTGGATGGGAGGAGGAGCAGTCGGAGAATGGGGGAGGAGCAGTCGGAGAACTGCAGCGGTCCGCCGGATGGAGAAGGCCGCCGGGGGTGAACAGTAAGGGGGGGTGAACAGTGTTCCCCCCCTTCTTCTCCAATTTGAATTTAAATAAAAACAATAGAGAAGAAGGAGAAGAAAAAGAAGGAGAAGAGAAGAAGAAAAGAGAAAAAGAAGGGAAGGAGAAGAATCCTACGTTGGAGGCTTGGATGCTTGTGAGGAGGTGGGGGCTTGCTTGGGGATTAGGGTTTTTCTAGGAAGAGGTGTTGATGTGACATTATATAGGGAGAGAGGGGTGTGAATCTAATGGTGGGGATTGGCCCATTAATTGAGTGGTCCAGATTGGACATGAAAAATAATTCATGTGGGAAATGAGGGTGAGAGTTTAATTAAAATATTAGGTTCCCTCATTGTTCAACAATTGGGTGAGGCCACAAAAATGCAAATTTGCAATTTAGCCCCCTTAAATTTGGGAAATTGCACAAACACATGAAATGACGAAAATTTGGCGGGCGATTCGGGGTCCGGTGTTTTGTAGGGTCAGGGGGCGCTGTATGTTTGGTATGGGCTCAATTTACGGGGCACTGGAATTAAATTGGGATTTTAGAATCAGATAAAATAGTATTCTCAATTTAAATAGAAATAAATGCAAGTTGTGTTCAACAATTAATTATGAGTACATTGAGCCAAAATCAGGTCAGGTCATCAATACCAATATTGAAGAAGACTCAGAACAGAATATTATCCTAATTTGGGCCGCACGAAAAATAGGTCAAGATGGCCTCAAATTTTCGATTGGAAAGCACCACGATGCCAAATAGGGATTTATTAAATAACGTCCGCGACAATTTTTTTGCGGCTAGAATAATGCACAGAGAGCATAATTATGAGTTTGCAAAAATAGCAGAATTGAAGGCGGGCATGTCTAGGGCAAGATTGTGAAATTTGTTGGAAGGCAAAAGTCAGGGTAGTGCTCCAAATATCGAAGCAAAGGAAATGCGCAGTAATTAAATAAATACGGTAACTAATTACAATCTCCAATAAATTATAAATAAAACAATTAATTACAGGATTCCATAATTTGGACAGGTGTTCCTCTATTGGGCTTCTAGATCAAGTCTGCTAGCTCAAAACAATTGAATACTATAAATATAATAATATATTTAATTACACATCACACATAATTATTTAAATCAAATATACTATCAGGCAATTAATTAATTATAACTACCATAATTTTAAATATTGTAAAAAGTCGAAAATACCCCTGTTTTCGGGACGTGGTAGTGACACTTCCTCCTCCCCCGCTCGGCCACGAGCCCCGAGCCCTAGCAGCAGCCCCTCCGGCCCTGTCGCCGTGCTCCGCCTCCGGCCCGCCTCCGCCGCTCAGCGCCTGCCGCGCCCCGCCGTCCGGCCTCCCCGCCGTGCAGCGCTGCCCCCCCCAGCTCCCTCCGGCCGGCCTCCCCCGCCTGAGTTCTGGCCAGAACCCTGGAAACCCTAACCCTAGGCGACTCGGACACGGACACTTCGTGTCGTGTCGGACGCGAGAAAATGCAGCTTCTCGAGCCCTGTTCAGGTACCATTTTCTCCCTCCTCGTAACTCCATTTCCGATTTTGTCAGTTGTAACGCGTAGACTGTGCAACCCCCTCGATGCCCGTGCAACCCGCACGGTGCATCGCGTCCTGTGGTGATCGTAAACCGCGATCCAAAAACAGGAAAAACAATATCCTATTTCACCCCGGAACTGAGTGCGCCCCGCCAAACGGGATGACTTGGTCGTACGCGATCTTTACTGAAATATGCGCATCGTTGATACGGATGTGTGGGATTTCGCAGAAGTTGATTTGGATGTGCGTGCACACCGGAATCAACGCATATCCGCCGACACCGTCCCGTATCCGTCGGTTCTGGAACATGTCGTAACTTCGTGTACACACGTCGGATTGAGACGAAACTTGCGCCATCGGACTCTTAGTAATATGTTGGTCCTGTGACCCAAGTTTGGTTTTGATTCTGAGAACGTTGGCAGAATCGCGTATCGTGGGCCCCACAGGCTACACTTGACGGGCAATTTTGTGACCGGCTCATCGGAATCCAATTCTGAAAGTTCCGTTGGGTTCGTATCATCGTTCCTGACCTGTTGACACTAAATTGGACAAATTTGGAAACCTTTGATCCTGACACATTTTTCGGTGCAAAGTGGCCCACATGTGGACCCCGCTTTGGCCCAGAAATGTCATTTTTGCCCTTGTGTCCAAATTGGACTCAAGGACAGGCGTTTCTAGCTATTTAATATTTTCTGAATCTAATGATGATATTTATTTCAACAATCGAAGTAGTACCAGCAGATCACACTGATACCAGAGCTACAGTTGGAGCCAGAACCCCAGGCAAGTGTACCTTGCCAAATCCTGCAGCTTTGCTATTTATTTCCTTGACTTAGTTATACATCAGTGGGCAAGTATACCTTGCCAACTTTGCAGTCTTATTATATATTTTCCTTACTATATTTATATTGCTGTGCATGATCAACCTAGGACCGTGTGACGTACTTAGCGTCCGATTATTAGTCGGGTGCCAACACCGTACGTAGTATTATGTATTGTCATCTAGAGATGGACATTCGTGACACTTTATATTCTCGTACTTGTCTTATCAAGTACACTATGACCCAGGATACTTGACACCATTCGTGAGACAGGATCTTCCCGAGATATTCGTGGTGATTCTGTATAGGATACAGGACTTGACAGAGATACTATATACTTAGATACATATGACTTGTTGTATTAGCTATGATCCCGCTTGACATGGACATAAGATGTTATGGTCATGATATGCGTGGTTACATTGGGTAGGGAGAGACACACAGGCTACAGGCTGTTTCATATATATATATCAACTACTATTGTGAGGTCGTAGACTCTCGTAGAAGAGCTAGGCACATTACCGGTTATTACCGCTACCGGCTCCCCGACACAGAGCTGGTAGTGGCACAGCCTGAGTACTCGTGATGCTCTCACTTGCATTTTCACTTAGATGGTTACTTACTTGCCCTATTTATTCTATTTATTTTTTGCACTACATTTATTTTGGCATAAGCTTTCTTGTACCTTGCTATGTCCCCTGAGGACCTGGATCCGGATTATGTCCCCAGGATTAGGAGAGGAGATCCACCCAGAGTTATACAGTACAGGAGCATTAGCAGGACAGAAACAGGTGCCTACATTGGAGCAGAACCAGGATCTGAGGACGAGATCGTACCAGAGGACTTCTTCTGAGTATTGGCTTTATATACTCATTTATTTCTATTTTTAGTTCCTTTAATTCCTGTCTATTGCATTGATGTATCAGACTTATTCTCGAATTGTTCTCCGAGACACTTTTATTGAGATATGTCAGTCTATTTTATTTGTATTATTCTGGCATTAGATCTGTGATTATCTGTTATGGATGAGATTATATTAGACTGTGACTTGTATCATTGGACCTATTTATTGTTGTATTACAGCTTAAGTATGCCCCGATGGATCTATTAAATTGGGTTTGTCCATCGGTGTGTGCTGCTGGCCATTATCACGCATCCGGTCCCTCGGTATTTTGGGACTGGAGCGTGATATGGTTTTTGTGGTGGCCCATGCAGGTCAACGACTAAATTATTCGGTTTCAACTTAGGGATCGAGCAAGCCTGCAATAAGAATAGGATAAGTTTAAGGATCTCATCCACTTGCTTGAATCGTTCTTGACATCTATATCGGATTCGAATTAAATTCTTGACTTGTATCCTATCTTGATTCCTGTACGCCTCTTATAGTTTATTTTGATGCAGAGCAATGGATTCACAAGCACGCGACAAGACTCATCCAGAAACACCACAAGGAGCTGTGATAACCAACGGAGATGAAGTGACACTAGTTGGTGAAGGTTCATCATCACAGTAAGCAAGTCAGCATGCTACGGGAATCCAGCAAGATGACGTTCCCCCATCGACGCAGTTTGCTCCACCGATGCCTACCGTTCCACAAGGGCAGGCTATGGATGAACAACAAATATTTCGAATATTCTATGCGGTGATGCAAGCCCATCAGAAGGTTCATGAAGAAGCTCAGCAAAACCAAGCGGAGAAGTTCATCGACAGATTTAGCTCTGAGCTACGGAAGGTAATCAGCTCCGTTGCAACGGACGTTCTTACTACAGCACAGGCCATGGAGTACAACACAAGGATAGAGACCAGCCAGAAGCGGCCGTATGCATCAGCACCAGACAAAGCACAACAGGAAAGAGTTGCAAAGCGACCACAGATGAATCCACCACCGAGAGCAGCATCAAGAGCCTTAGTTCTTCCTACTTGTCACTACTATGGCAAAGTAGGCCATTTCGCTAAAGAATGCCGACGCAGATTGGGACTATGTTTATCCTGCGGATCCAAAAAGTATTCGGTAAGGGATTGCCCTGAACGTCGAGAGAAAGCAGTGATGATTCATCAACCGGCCACATCAGCACCAGTCGGAGCACCACAGGAAGAAATTGTAAAGAGTTCTCCCATACACCAGCCGCCAGAGGCATCTCCACAAGTACTGCCTACCTGTCAGCATTGTCGCAAGAGTGGCCACATTGAGAAAGAGTGCAGACGCAAGTTAGGAATATGCTTGATTTGCGGAACCAATCAACACTTAGCCAAGGATTATCCTCAGCATCAAGAAAAAGCATTGATGATTCAACAACCAGCCACATCAGCACCAGTCGGAGCACCACAGAAAGAAATTGCAAGGAAGTCTCACATGCACCAGCCACCAGAAGCACCTCCTCAAGAAATACCTGTCTGTCCATATTGTCGCAGGCGAGGCCATATAGAGAACGAGTGCAGACGCAAAAGAAAATTATGCTTAGCTTGCGGATCCAGTCAGCATTTAATAAAGGAATGCCTCAAACATCGAGAAAGAGCGCTAATGACACCAGCACCAAGGCCAGCCTCTCCAGCATTGGAAGCACCGCAAACGAGAGTTGAAGGAGTCAGACCACCAGCCCCAGGAGGGAATCAGCCGAGGCCACCCTTGGCACCACAAACACACTCTTCCAGCAGGCTCAACAACAGCAGCGGAATCAACTGCAAGAACGGGAACAAGCTCCAGCGATGACTTTGGAAGACGCGCAGACCCATGGAATAGCTAATGCGCATAATTTTTCGTAGTTATCTGTTTATAGATTTGTTTTATCTCGTGTCTATTGGTTCGTGACCTCAGCCTTAACCTATGTAGTTTTGAACTTGCTAATAATTTATAACCTAGAATTGATAACTGTAGAGATCGTAGAGTCTTTTGTTATTGTGCTTATTTTGGGTTATTTTGTGAACTTGAATTAAGTTGTACCTTATTTCATCATCATCTAGCATACTTATATTTGTTGTACTACCTTGACTTATGCTGCTAATATAGCCTGGTTTTGCAAGCTTATCCTTTTATCGAGCTTGTTCATGACATATGTATTAGTGGACATGTACACTAATATAATTGTCTATTCAGAATCAATGTATTACGGTCTGATCAACCTTAGTGCATTTTGGTTCGCTCTTCGCACACTACTTCACGTGGATTGACATATATAGTTGACTAAGTATACTTGCCCTCTAGATATGTCTGAGCATATCGTATCAGTTACATAACTGTACTAATATGAGCATGCGAACAAAGGATTACCAGAATAGAATTTCAATCCACAATTGTCTTGACAAATTCCATTTGAATTCGTTAAACGCCTTGATCCTGATACTTCTATTCTATTACCTCACCCTTGAACTCTTTATTATTGATCTTCGTCTTCCCTTATTTCGAAAAGACGAAACCTCGTGCTTGGTATAAGTTTGATATATAGACGATACTAGATATACCCCACAGGCTGGTCACATTATTGATAACCCTTTTATATATGATTAAGGGAATATCATAGGCGATATATTTGGTTAAAGATTTAAGGATTCAATAACATGATTAAATAAGTTGGGGCATAGCTTTATTAGATGTATAGCCTTAGATAATAGATGGATAAATTATAAGTTGGGTAGAGACCGCAATGTTCACTTAAGAGGAATCCTTTAGACTGTAATTAAGTGAGATTGGATAGAGAGAACACTACCATATTTTAATTTTGAGGACAAAATTTTTATAAGTTGGGTAGATTGTAAGCCCCCTGATTTTCAGTAATTATTAATTTGGATTTTTCACAATTTTTCGTAATTTTTTAGGATTTTTTTGTAAATAAAACCTAGGCCTTTGGTAATTAAATGATTTTTAATTGCTGTTAATTAATATTAAAATATTATGAAAATAATATTTTATGGTGTAAAATGAAAAACCGGACATAGGGTAATTTTTTGTGAATTTATTGGACCCCGAAATTATTTTTAAAGCCCTAAAAACCGATGTAGAATTAAACCGAATTAAACCCGTGCCAAACGCCCAACATCCCCATGAGAGCCGAAGCCAAGCCCAAGGAGCGTTGACCCAGCCCTAAATCCTAGGTCAAACCCAAGCCCAAATTTCTGCATGTATAAATGCTTATTTTCCTAGTTTTCTCCAAAAAGAAAATAAAAAGGAAAAAAGAAAAAAAAAAGAAAAAGAAAATCCCTAAACCTAACCCTAGCCCAGCCGCTTCCTCCGCCGCCCCGTCCGGCCACGCGCCGCTCCGCCCGGCCGCGTCTCCCGCCGCCCTCCGCGCCTTGCCGGCCCACGCACCCCCGACTTTGCCTCCTCCGCCGCCTAGCCCGGCCGACCCCGCTCCGCCCGCAGCCTATAAATCCCCTCCCCTTTCCCTCCGCCCATCCCCTGCCACAGCCACCCCAGCCCGCACGACCACCGCCGCTGCACCCCGCCACGCTCGAGCCCCGCAGCACCGTCCCCCGACCAGTCGGCCGACCACCCCCATCTTCTTCTCCTTCTCCCAGCACCACCCTCCAGTCCCCGCAGCCGCTCGACGAAGCCCTAGCCCCCCAGACCTTCCTCCGCCTCCCCAGACCTTCCTCCGCCTCCTCCTTCTTCCTCTTCCGCCCGTCCCCAGACCTCGCCGCCGCCGCCTCCCGCCTCGCCGTACTGCCCCCGGCCTCCCTCTCCTCCTCCTTCCTCCTCCCCCGCTCGGCCACGAGCCCCGAGCCCTAGTAGCAGCCCCTCCGGCCCGGTCGCCGTGCTCCACCTCCGGCCCGCCTCCGCCGCTCAGCGCCTGCCGCGTGCCGCCATTCGGCCTCCCCTCCGTGCAACGCTGCCCCCCAGCTCCCTCTGGTCGGCCTCCCCCACCTGAGCTCCAGCCAGAACCCTAGGAACCCTAACCCTAGGCGATCGGACACGGACACTTCGTGTCGTATCGGACGCGAGAAAATGCAGCTTCTCGAGCCCTGTTCAGGTACCGTTTTCTCCCTCCTCGTAACTTCGTTTCTGATTCTGTCAGTTGCAACGCGTAGACTGTGCGACCCCCTCAATGCCCGTGCAACCCGCTCGGTGCGTCGCGTCCTGTGGTGATCGCAAACCGCGATCCAAAAATAGAAAAAATAATACCCCGTTTCACCTCGAAATTGAGTGCGTCCCGCCAAACGGGACGACTTGGTCGCACGCGGTCTTTACCGAAACGTGCGCGTCGTTGATACGGACGTGTGGGATTTCGCAGAAGTTGATTTGGATGTGCGTGCACACCGAAATCAACGCATATCCGCTGACACCGCCCCGTATTCGTCGGTTCTGGAACACGTCGTAACTTCATGTACACATGTCGGATCGAGACGAATCTTGCGCCATCGGACTCATAGTAATACGCTGGTCCCGTGACCCAAGTTTGGTTCGATTCTGAGAACATTGGCAGAATCACGTATCGTGGGCCCCAAAGGCTCCACTTGACGGGCGATTTTGTGACCGGCTCATCGGAATCCAATTCTGAAAGTTCCGTTGGGTTCGTATCATCGTTCCTAACCTGTTGACACTAAATTGGATAAATTTGGAGACCTTTGACCCTGACACATTTTTGGTGCAAAGTGGCCCACATGTGGACCCCGCTTTGGCCCGGAAATATCATTTTTGCCCTTGTGTCCAAATTGGACTCAAGGACAGGCGTTTTTAGCTATTTGATATTTTCTGAATCAAATGGTGATGTTTATTTCAGCAACCGGAGTAGTACTAGCAGATCACACTGAGATCAGAGCTACAGTTGGAGCCAGAACCCCAGGCAAGTGTACCTTGCCAAATCCTGCAGCTTTGCTATTTATTTCCTTGACTTAGTTATACATCAGTGGGCAAGTATACCTTGCCAACTTTGCAGTCTTGTTATATATTTTTCTTACTATATTTATATTATTGTGCATGATCAACCTAGGACCGTGTGACGTACTTAGCGTCCGATTATTAGTCGGGTGCCAACACCGTACGCGGTGTTGTGTATTATCATCTAGAGATGGACATTCGTGATACTTTATATTCTCGTACTTGTCTTACCAAGTACACTATGACCCAGGATACTTGACACCATTCATGAGACAGGATCTTCCCGAGATATTCGTGGTGATTCTGTATAGGATACAGGACTTGACAGAGATACTATATACTTAGATACATATGACTTGTTGCATTAGCTATGATCCCGCTTGACATGGACATGAGACGTTATGGTCATGATATGCGTGGTTATATTGGGTGGGGAGAGACACACAGGCTACAGGCTGTTTCATATATATATATATCAACTACTATTGTGAGGTCGTAGACTCTCGTAGAAGAGCTAGGAACATTACCGGTTATTACCGCTATCGGCTCCCCGACACAGAGCTGGTAGTGGCACAGCCTGAGTACTCGTGATGCTCTTACTTGCATTTTCACTTAGATGGTTACTTACTTGTCCTATTTATTCTATTTATTTTCTGCACTGTATTTATTTTGGCATGAGCTTTCGTGTACCTTGCTATGTCCCCTGAGGACCTGGATCCGGATTATGTCCCCAGGATTAGCAGAGGAGATCCACCCAGAGTTATACAGTACAGGAGCATTAGCAGGAGCAGAAACAGGTGCCTACATTGGAGCAGAACCAGGATCTGAGGACGAGATCGTACCAGAGGACTTCTCCTGAGTATTGGCTTTATATACTCATTTATTTCTATTTCCAGTTCCTTTAATTCCTGTCTATTGCTTTGATGTATCATACTTATTCTCGGATTGTTCTCCGAGACACTTTTATTGAGATATGTCAGTCTATTTTATTTGCATTATTCTGGCATTTGATCTGTGATTATCTGTTGTGGATGAGATTAGATTAGACTGTGACTTGTATCATTGGACCTATTTATTGTTGTATTACAGCTTAAGTATGCCCCGATGGATCCATTAAATTGGGTTTGTCCATCGGTGTGTGCTGCTGGCCATTATCACGTATTCGGTCCCTCTATATTTTGGGACTCGGGCGTGATACTTAATGAACAAGGTGTTCCAGCAGTACCTTGACAAGTTCATGGTGGTGTTCATCGACGACATACTCATATACTCGAAGAAACTGGAGGAGCATGAGGAGCATTTGAGGATTGTGTTAGATGTGTTGAGGAAGGAGAAGTTGTATGGAAAGTTGTCCAAATATGAGTTTTTCTTGGACAAGGTAGAATTCTTGGGGCATGTTGTGACTGGTGATGGTATTTCAGTAGATCCGAAGAAGATCGCAGCAGTGGAATCTTGGAAGACCCCGAGTTCGGTAGCTGAGATCAGGAGTTTCTTGGGATTGGCAAGCTACTACAGGAAGTTTGTGCAAGATTTTTCGAGGATTGTCGAGCCGATGACCAGACTCACCAGGAAGGATGTAGAGTTTGTTTGGACGAAGGATTGCCAGATTAGTACCTTCTTAGTATTTCTTGTACTGGATTTGTCTCCAGCTTATTTATTAGCTTTCTTTCAGACTCATTGATGTATTATTTTAGACTCATGAGTTGTATGTGACTATTTCTATTCTTTTATCTGATTCGTGCTCATTTTTATCTTAGTTCTGTGATTGAGTATATTATTATTGTTGGTGGTTTATTATATTGTTAGATAGATTACCCAGACAGCGTTCTACCGCCGATTCTGTGACGTAGGCTGGGCGTTGTTTCGACTTGCATCCTTACATCGGGTGCGGGTCGTGACATGCCATGCCACTCTCAAAATACGTTGTGAGGGTGTAATACATCGACATACCACACGTAATTATAGGAACTTACATGTATTTGGCTACACATAGTCCTATATATACGTAGGAACGTATTGTCATGACCCGCACCCGGTGTAAGGGTATAAGTCGGAAACAACGCCCAGCCTACGCCGTAGAATCGGCGGTAGAACACTGTCTAGATAATCTATCTAACAATAGACTGAACCACCAAGATGATAATATACTCAATCACAGATCTAAGATGGAAAGCACGAATCAGATAAAGAATAGAATAGTCACAATACAACTCATGAGTAAAATAATACATCAATGAGTCTGAAGGAAGTAACAAAATAAGCTGGAGACAAATCCAGTACAAAGAATACTACGAAGCTACAACTCTTGGGTCAACTGTCTCAGTTGGGATAAGTCTCTCTTGAGCCAAGGTCTCAGAATCTAAACCACAATATCCTGAGGTCCATAATAGGTAGGGTACCACTCCTCAGTGTCATCTGAAAAAATATATCCAGTCAGGAAAGGAGCAGAGTACATCTCTAACAGCAGTTCTAATCAATGATAAAAACTATATAACAGTAAATAGCTGTGGATAATCAAGATGCACAATAGATACAAGAGATATATATACAATAAGGAAATACTAAAAATAAATACAATAATGAATAGTATGCCAATGAAACAAGAATACTAATGACTAAGTGTGTGAGTACTAGCTTAACATGTGATCGGCTTGGGCAAGATACAATGCGGCCTGGCTAATCATACGTGCAGTGTATGATCAACACTATTCAGTAATCAGTACTTGATACAATAGGAATATTGATCATATATCTATACTAATACTCTACACCCCCGACTGGTATAATAGATCCAACCATGGTATGCTATGGCACGAGATTCCCCAAGAAGATAGCTAGTCTTCCCGAGAATCGGTGTCTGTACATGTACAAGATAACCAATGAAACAATACTTGCACCATATACACCATATACCAAGAAATAGTATCTCATAACGAGATCCAGATATACCAATCCGTGTAACCATAGTGTCAAAAGAACATGGATATCTACACTAGATACAATGAACATAGAGGATATCATAAATGAGAAACTATCAGAGAATATACTCGCCTAAGTCCAAAGAATAGTCTCACAGATGTCTGACTCGGTGCCTCGAAGACCTAGATATGGAATACAACATCAATACAAGGTTCCAAAAAGAGAATAAGTTAAACTAGTCAACTTTTAAGTCAATAAGTCAATTTTAAGTCAAAAGTCAACTATGGTCAACTCTAAGTCGACTATGGTCAACTATGGTCAAACCAAGGTCAACTATCTATTTCTAGGTTGCACAAGTCTAACACAAAAATCTTGAGTCAAGATACTAAAATCTAAGTCATAAGAACCTCGAGAAAGCCCCTGAAATCCCTGTACCCCTAATAGTACCAACAGTGCCAGCGGTACTTGACACCCTAACATTACTAGAGATCCTCCGGAGAATGATGGCTATACAACAACATCAGATGGCAGTGCATCAACATCAAAAGTTTTAACAACAAGAGCAGAATATCTTGTTGAGTCAGGGTTTGCAGACGGCCTTGGAGAGAGGTGGAAAGACTGATTCGGGGGCGTCGGTCAGGTTTTGCCGGCTTAACCCGAGCTATTTCGTTGGCACGGAGGACGCCATCACAACAGACGTATGGTTGCAAGACATCGAGGTTATTCTGACGGAAGTGAAGGTCCCGGCAGATGAACAAGTTGACCATGTACGACTGCAGCTTCAAAACCTTGCCCGTGATTGGTGGACGTCAGTGGAGGTTGGCTTAAGGCGTCCTATCTCTTGGGACAGTTTCAGGACTCGATTCCAGGCTAAGTATTTTGGAGTCATCGCACAGTATGAGCTCTAGCAAAGGTTTATCGGTCTCAAGCAGGCCGGTAGGATTGTGGATGGACATGCAACCGATTATCTCAAGTAAAACAATCTTTATCGCATGTGTATTGGGTCTTTCTCATTGAATGTAACGAGCAAACCCGCCTTGCTCAGCGAGACTTGGCCCTTCAGAAGTTCAGACAGACTTTCAAAGACGCGCTCAGAGTATCGCTCGACCGAAGCAAAATATCGCTAAGGTGGGTGGCTACGATGAACTTGTCTTTGCTTAGCTAGCACACATAAAACTTAGACGAGACATGCTAGTCGCTAGGTGAATCACCTCTTGCATGCTAATAAAGAATATAACACACATAGCTAAGGGAATAATCATATCTCGTATTGCTTGTGTTAGAATATGGAAATGAAACTTGGCTTATAGTTGGACCCTCGCATGTTACCTTAGCTTCGTGCTAGTAGACTCCGCATATGCTTCAAGTAAGATCATTATAAACTCTTCGTAGTACACTGCTTCACATGTTACACTGCTCGTCTCATGGATTATGTCGCCCGATATGCCCCTGTACGGTTTTACTCCTCGCACTAACCCTTAGACCCATGTTAAAGTAAAGGCTTATGTTCTAAGGTAGATTATACAGTATGTTTCCTTATGCTTATGTTTCCAAAAAATGCAATACTTGCCTGCTTACATTGTAACTTGTACTCGTTTGGCTCATTTCAATGCTTGCCACATAATTTTTTGCCGCGAACCTGTAACACTATCCATATCGTGCATGCATCTAGTTAGCCAGAAGACTACCAAATAGTCCTTCTGTACAATATGAACCTGCAAGTATTTGGGACCGTTAGGTCGCCAAGACAGCTCTCGAAGTAGGGGAATATATCAAGTCAAGTTGAACTCTGAACAAGAATCATGCCAAGTAAAGCAAGAATCACAGCTCGTGGAGCAATACTAGTTCAGAACAAAAATCAAGAATTATCATGTCATGTTGTGAATCTGGAAGACCCAAAACCTACATGTCGAGGACAAGTTGTTGAACAAAGGAGATTTTTGAATCTCGTTCCACGGACGATCTCCGGGGCACCGGGGTTGATCCAATCCGGATGGAACTCATGCAGCAGCCTTTCATGTGCGAGCATGATGGCATCTCCGCTCACGCCGCGCTATTCTCACTCAAAGGCTGATAGTCTCACGTACTAGACAGGATGGCTTATAGCACCTCACGTGCTTTCGTTGTATACTATCGTCGTACAATACTATAACTCATCATTTATAGCTATGCCAATGACTCATGTTTATATAGATAAGTCATCCTCGCTTAGCCGCAATCTGCGTGCAAGTCATTGCATCACATCTGAAAATATGAATCACCTGAATGGATATGAGTATAACACACTTGTACATATTTGAACACTTGAACATCTTCTACAATACACCTGAGTATCCGTGTAACTCGTGCACCTGAGTCAGAACCCCGCCCGTGACACTTGTGTTTGGTTATGCGATTTTTGTGGATTTTATCATATATATATTCGTTCTTGGTTTAACTTGGTTTTATTATTGGATAGGGAAGGACAAATGGTAAGTTGGTAAGTCTCGCCGTGTTACTCTTATATCGCACGGCGCACTGCCACACGATTTAGGCTTTATATTATGCCATAAAAACTGATCCTAAGGCTAGACTAGAAAGATAACTTAATAGATGGTGCACAAAACCTATATAATGTGTTTGGATTTGTCGAGCGGGCGAGAAGCCTCCCTACCAGTGCATTCATGTACTGATAACCCATCAAATTGCTTGCAGGGTGCGGGAGAATCTCATTCAGTACGAAAACCCCTTCCTGCGAGCTAAGGAATAGAGTCTGCTCTGGAGCCTTGGAGCGTTGCGTACGGAACTGAAGCACATAAATAAGATATAATGTTGGAACATTGCCTATGTATTATTTCCTAATTGTATCCACTTGACACACTTTTATTGTTTCGAGAGAGAGTACTTGAGCGACTTGTAATCTCGGTCTAGCACCGCTTGTAACACCGATTCAATATCGATAAAGTTCTTGTTTTACATCTATACTTATGTTTATTTCAATTCTTCCGCTATGATGACTGTGTGAACTTGTTACCAATCACCTGTTTGTTTCTTTTTTGCTGCATTTAGTCTATCTGTGCGACTATGTAGCTTAGATATTTCTTCGCATGTTCGGATTCATGGCCTTGTACGGGCAAAGATTATACTTTTGCGGCATCACGTCCAGATGAGAATGATCGTCCAGCGGGAGCGCTGGGCCGGTGATTTGCTCCTAGCGAGGACGGCCGATTCCGTGGGAGATTGGGGCGTGACATATTGGTATCAGAGAATCGGCTTTATGTCTTTGGACTTCGTATCAATTTTCTTAGTTTTGAAAACTCGTTCGTGGGTTATGTACGAAACACTCTCTCTCGTTGACCCGTTGGGATGTTCCATACAATAAGTCTAAATACTTTCAAAAATTACATGTGATTGATATAATTGCTTGAACAGAATAGTTATATGAAGACCCTTGTTCTGACCTGTTTAAGACTTTGTGGGAAAGACTCGTGCTAGAATTTGCAAGTTATGTGCGAACCCGAATACCTATACAAGATTTTCAAGCTGGTTAGTATGCGAGATAGAATATCGTTCGGACGGTTAGCTATGCACACAGCCTTTTGGCTAAGTTTTGTTGAGTATCGCACGCCAAGACCCTTTTGGTACGAGCTAGTTAGCGAGCGAGATTGGAATATCGTTCAGATAAGGATAAGTTAGACTTAGAATGGCAAATGATAGAAACATTATCAGTTTATCACTAAGGCGAATATAGAGGATCGTGCTTGGATTTTGAGAAATAGCTCGGACGGTATTTCGTGTCAATAAGATACAAATCAAATATAGTTTACTAAGATGACTATCAACAGGGGGATATACGAGACTAAGAATTATCAAGACGACGCTTAGATATCGCGCATGAGTTCTAAGGAATAACTTAGTGAATATGCGAGCGAGTGATGCAAGCACAATTGAAGATTTAATTGGATGACTTGATTCTTGAGTGGTGTATGGATCATTTTGGAAATATTTGAGCGAATTTGAAGGTCTCATTTGATAGTTGGTTTGAACGATTTGAGAATGTATTGAACAAGTGATAAGGCTTATATCGAATAAGGATTCAAGGTTATGAAATCAATATCTTGGTCGAGAAAACTTGGTAGATCATGATTGCAATTTCGAATTAAATCAAAATGGATTAAACTTGAGTATGGATATTGTGGTTTCAGAATAATAGACTCGATATTGTATCGATAGTTGGAAGATAGCATGGATTTATATAAGTAAAGGAATGCTACGATTCGATGAAAGAGGTAAGCGACAACGGATTCAATCTAGAGTTTGGAAGAACGATATTGAATCTACTTCGAAAGATAACCCTCGATAATCAGGCCCTGCCGAGAACGATTATCCCACGGGAGCACCGGCGTGGTGATTTCATGTCCAGCGGGGATGATCGAACTCACGGGAACATGTTTGGTGATTATCCAAAACAAATTTGATGAAATGGAACGTATCGAAGTGGATAGACTTTGGCTTGAGTATTTGAACTTAGTTGTTTGAGGAATGCTAGAAGTAAGACTATGGATTGATCAAACGATAACACTGAAGTTGGATGATTTGGCTAGACGAATTATGATCACGGCATGAACAGTTAATGGATAAACATAACTTGGTGGATATATATAGCTTTGATGGAGCAAAGTGTAATGATAAGGTGTCTTAATTATTTCAATGATAACCATAACATTCGACGTTCTGGTCTTATGGAAGCGTAACTCCATGCCCGTATATGCATTACGTCCGGATTAGGACGATTATCCAGCTGGAGAGTTGGCATTATGATCTCACGTCCAGCGGGGATGGTCAAACTTGCGGGAGACCGGAGCGTGACAATTGAAGGATCGTCTTGACTTTTAGTTTGACATGATAAGACGAATTTGAGAATACAAGTGAATCGGAAGTGTTTCAAGGATGAGTTAGTCTAGAACATAGAATAAGACACATTTAATAGTTTCCTGAACGAATACATGAATGTTGTTGGATGACTTGGAGTTATGATTAAGATAAAAAATTTAGAATTAAATCATGGCTTGGTGGTCTAGACTTAGAATGGATATATGGGTTCTATCAAACATGTTTGAGGAGATAGACTATACGAATTTCTAGGCTTGACACGCGATATGGATATATCATAAATTTGACTTAACAGACTCGAACCCTGTACAAACGAATATGTTAATATGAGTAGGATGATCTATGCTCGATGTTTAGAAATCTGAGTAAAACGATCTTGAGTAGAATATCCCGTACAAATGAACAATAGTTTGACCTTAGGAATGGGGACGAGCATCGTGCGACAAAAATTGTATGATGGGTCATGAATATGAACTGTACCAATGACCTTGTGAGCTGACCTAGTAATTAGGCAGAAGACCCTGTACCGAGTGAAAGAACTTGTATGACTGTCTTTAGAGTATTGCTTGAGCAAGTCATAGAACTGGGGTAACAAGACTTAGAGTTAGACTTGGAACGGTAAGTGTGTGCTATGTTTGACATGAATGAATGGACGATAGAACATGGATGCTAGTCGATAAATCGGATAGATCGTGCTTGACGGTAGTGCAATGCTTAGTTGAGTGGGATTTGGAAATGAATTGGATTTTTGATTGACCCTACTTGAGGAATCATGTTGGACCATAAACGAGAACCCTGGAGATTTTTGCATGTAGCTTGTCCGATTTCCCAATCGTTAAGTTTGGTTGAATGCATATATTTGAGGGATGCTTTGAACATGTGCACGATCCAAGACTCAGTGATATGTCAAACTTGAGTGCAAAGACTTCACTATTTCTAAGTTGGTTAACATGCATATGTTTAAGGGATACTTTGAATATGTACACGATCCAGGCTCGCGATATGCTAATCTTGAATGCTAGTGCAAGTGAATATGTTAGATTCACATGGATGAGTATGAATATTTGGATAAGTTTGCCTTAGATCGTCATTCAAGATGGATTATAACGTACCTTGTGTTAAGCAATATATGTTGCGCGTTAAGGCGCAGTAGAGACCGTGTCAGAGCTTGGATTGAATGATGGAGTCATTCAATGAGACATACCAACCACACACACGGAATATATTATTATACTTGAGATAGAATCGATAATATACGATAGAATGGTTTGCGCTCAGGAAGTCTCGAGGATGAGACTTTTTTTGAGTGGTATATAATGTAACGACCCATTTTGCTCAAGCGGACATCCGATTCAAACGGCACAAGTGCAACGACCCGACCCGCGTTGCTCAGCGAGAAAACTCTTTTGAGGCAAAGGATTTCAGACTTGGCCCTTCAGGAGTTCAGACATAGAATTTTAAAGGCGCGCTCAGAGTATCGCTCGACCGAGGCAAAATATCGCTAAGGTGGGTGGCTACGATGAACTTGTCTTTACTTAGCCAGTACACATAAAACTTGGGCAATACATGCTAGTCACTAGGTGAATCCACCGTTGCATGCTAATAAAGAATACAACGCGCCTAGCTAAGGGAATAATCCCATCTCATATTACTTGTGTTAGAACATGGAAATAAAACTTGGCTTATAGTTGGACCCTCGCATGCTACCTTATCTTCGTGCTAGTAGACTCCGCTTATGCTTCGAGTAAGATCATTATAAACTCTTCATAGTACACTGCTTCACATGTTACACTGCTCGTCTCATTGATTATGTCGTCCGATATGCCCCTGTACGATTTCACTCCTCGCACTACCCTTTAGACCCGTGCTAACGTAAAGGCTTATGTTCTAAGGTAGATTATACAGTATGTTTCCTTATACTTATGTTTCCAAAAAAAATAGAATACTTGCCTGCTTACATTGTAACTTATACTTGTTTGCCTTGTTTCAGTGCTTGTCACATAATTTTATGCCGCTATCATGTAACACTCTATATCATGCATGCATCTAGTTAGCCAGAAGACTATCAAATATTCCTTTTGTGCAATATTAACCTGCAAGTATTTGGGACCGTTAGGTTGCTAAGGCAGTTCCCGAAGTAGGGGTATGCATGAAGTCAAGTTGGACTCTGAACGAGAACCATGCCAAGTAAAGCAAGAATCACAGCTCGTGGAGCAATACTCGTTCAGAACAAGAATCAAGAATTATCATGTCATGTTGTGAATCTGGAAGACCCAAGACTTGCATGTCGCGAAAAAGTTGTTGAACAAGGGAGATTTTTGAATCTCGTTCCATGGACGGTCTCCGGGGCACCGGGGCCGATCCGATCCGGATGGAACTCACGCAACAGCCTTTCATGTGCGAGCAGGATGGCATCTCCCCTCACTCCATGCCATTCTCGCTCAAAGGCTGATAGTCTCACGTGATAGACGGGATGGCTTGTAGCGCCTTACGTGCTTTTGTGACATACCATCATCGTTCACGACTATAACTCATCCTTTATGGCTATGCCAATGACTCATGTTCATATAGATAAGTCATCCTCGCTTAGCAACAATCTGCGTGCGAGTTATTGTATCGTATATGGAAATATGAATCACCTGAACGGATATGAGTATAACACACTTGTACATATTTGAACACTTGAACATCTTCTACAACACACCTGAATATCCGTGTAACTCGTGCACCTGAGTCAGAACCCCGTCCGTGACACTTGTGTTTGTTTATGAGATTTTCGTGGATTTTATCATATATATATATTCGTGCTTGGTTTAACTTGGTTTTATCATTGGACATGGTAGGACAAATGGTAAGTTGGTAAGTCTCGCCGTGTTACTCTTATATCGTACGGTGCACTTCCACAAGAGTTAGGCTTTGCATTATTCCATGAAAACTGATCCTAAGACAAAACTAGAAAGATAACTTAATAGATGGTTCACAAAACCTATATAACGTGTTTGGATTTATCGAGCGGGAGAGAAGCCTCCTCACCAGTGCATTCATGTACTTATAACCCACCAGATTGCTTACAGGGTGCGAAAGAACCTCGTTCGGTGCGAAACCCCTTCGTGCGAACTAAGGTATGGAGTCTGCTCTGGAGCCTTGGAGCGTTGATGTTGGAACATCGCCTATGTATCATTCCACAATTGTAGCCACTTGGCACGATTTTATTGTTTCGAGAGAGAGTACTTGAGCGACTTGTAATCTCGGCCTAGCACCGCTTGTAACACTAATTCAATATTAATAAAGTGCTTATTTTACATCTATAATGTTTATTTTAATGCTTCCGCTATGACGACTCTGTGAACTTGTTACCAATCGCCTGCTCGTTTCTTTTTCACTGCGTTCAGACTATCTGTGCGACTCTGTGGCTTAGATATTTCTTTGTATGTTCGGATTCATGGCCTTGCACGGGCACAGATTGTGCTCGTGCGGCATCACGTCCATATGGGAACGATCGTCAGTGGAGGAATGAGATAACTCTAAGGTAGGTATTTAGGTGTATTGTTAGTATGTGTATGTGTAGAGATGGAAGTAATTAGTGTTGTGAGAGGGTGTAGACTGATACTGGTGTGTATCAGTAGAGGTACAAGGCCAGGCTTGGGTATTGACATCAGTGCAGTTAGGCTATTAAGGTGCAATAGTAAGGGGAAACTGGTTGGACTGAGCAGTACAATCAGTGTACTGATATGCACTGATACTCAGTGTAGGTAATCAGAGCAGTCAAGTTTATGAGAAATGTATTGTACACATTGTTGTGCACAGTTGAGAGAGCATAAAAATAGTGGGGTCGAGTGGTATTCTTGCATGTGCACAGCAAGATTTTGATACCTGAACAGATCAGTGGGTGACAAGCCGGAGTGTGTTAATTTGTGCTCAATTGTGTGATACCATGTTGGTGTAGTATCCTATTTAAAAGGAGTATTAGGTTAGATAAGTGTATCAGTTAGTAGTTAGGATATTTATGTGAGTGTCAAACATAAGTTAATAACTAAGTATCAGAATTTATGTGGTCAAGATGTGATAGTGTATCAGAGAATTTGGGTTTTCATAAGGACAGTATATTCAGTTGTACATGTTTAGTAGTGGGGAGTATTGGGGGAAGTTTTTGGGCTGTGGTGTTCAGGTAGGATAGAGTTGTGAGGTCTTTTGGATACTTGAGGAGTGAAGGTGCATGGGTGTGAGGTTAGGTTGGTATCATAGTGTAGCAGTATTGGGGGAATGCTAGGTATTACATCCTGCATCTACAGTATCAGGTAATGAGAGTACTGAGGTACAATATGTGTGCAAGTTAGGTGCAGTATTGAGGGAAGGAGAAATTACAGCTAGACTGCAAGCAGTGTTGAGTTGGGGTTTACACAGGTACTGTGTTCAGTGTAAGGTAAGTCTGCAGTTGGTCAGGTATGGCTGTGTGGGCCTGATGGTAGGATTAGCAAGTAGGTTTGACTGTGACATGGGTAGAGATGCAACTGCTAGCAGTTGTAGTTGCCACATGGACTTGGCTTGGGAGGAATTGCCAATGAAGGCAACCAGTCAAGGCAGCAACAGTAGCTTGAGCATTATTTAATAGTAGGTAGTATATCGGGAGGGGTTTGAACACAGTTGAGTGGTATTGGACTGATACATTGGTATCAGTTGCAACTATGATGCTAGTTTTCAGATTTTGGATATGATAGAGTAGTGTATCAGAGTTAGTTAGAGTATCAGTTATTGGGGTCCAGTGGTGAACTATAGACTAAGGTATTAGAGTGAGGTGGACACTAGAGTATTAATACTATGTAAGATAGAGTACTAACAAGGTAAGTGTTATAAGTTATTTATATACTAACTAGACTCTAGTATAAAGATATGATCTAATGTTCTATAGATACTTAATACTAATGGTTAGTATAGCTACTAATGACTAGTGTTAGTAGATATTGTCTATTATAGACTAACAAGATCTAGAATTGACTAGTGGACCTAGTTAACCTAGTTTAGACTAGACAGGGCCTAGAAACATCATATTTAGACAGTTCTTCATGCTCATCCTTTAATTCACCAATTAACACCATTATTCTATATTTAGGTCCTTGTGACTCCATCTTGGACATCGATCCTCGCATATTTCTCAGGACCACATGCGAGTACATTCTCTGACATTTTTTATTATTTTGATCATTATTATGATTATAGTTGTAGTGTATACTTGATTCTGACACAACGGATACATGGGCTAGTATCATAGGTACCTGTCATAAGGAGTCGTGATTGGAATCCATAATACTGGCTAGGGACGGAGAAATATTAGTAAGTTATGTGATCATACCCCACTTTACATCCATCATAGCTCACCCCACGCATCACGTAGGGTATAACCTGCCCATTTACATGCCTCATACCTGTTATATATGATTAGCCTGACTTTTGCTTGCATCATAGCTAACCAGATGGTTAGCCTGACCTCACATGTATCATAGCCAATCATATATAACAAGCCTGATCTAGTCCCAAGCTGATATTTCATAACACTTAGCTAGAATTTCTATTCTTTTATTTCAGTACATTCATTTCTAGCATTCACATATATCTGTCCATTGCTAGTTAGTTCTATATGATGATTACATGTCTCTCCAAATTTTCTTACATTCAAGTATTTCATTCCATTATGTATTTTCTTATACTATTTTTATAGTTCTTATCAATATAATTAAAATTGCTGTTAGTGTTTGTGCTTCGCTCCAATCCTGACTGGATAATATTTTTCAGAGGATCTTGAGAATTTATGTCCTACCCATTATGGTCCAGGAGTAGATGGTGATTACATCTCGAAGATTCCAGAGGAGCTACTCCACATAGATGAGATACCACCCACAGTTGTTTAGACAACACTTAGCCTACTTTATTTATGTATTGAATTATTCTAAACTCTGAGACTCAGTTGTACTATGTTGAGACCCTATCGATGTTGAGATTGATAGACTCTAGACTTATTGTTATTATTTGAGTTGTATTCTAGACTTATGTCAGAACTTCTTTATATATTTTCATATCTTATTATGCCTTTTACCTTCTTTATAGTTTTGTGATTACCTTATGAATTGATAGTCATATGCATATTCATTGTCCTCCTTATGAAGTTGAGATCATTGGCAGGTTATTTTGTGAGTTGTGTTAGTATTTTTGAGACCTAGACAGCGTTCTACTGCCGATGCTGCGGCGTAGGCTGGACGTACCCATGGCTCATGCCCAAATTCTAGGTGCGGGTCATGACACATTTTAGTGGTGGCCCACGTAGGTCAACTCTAGAAGTGTAAGATTAGGTCGCAACTAGTACAGTATCGTAGTAGTGCTCGGACTTAGAGTACTTTTACGAGCATGAGATAAGGTATTGATGAGAGTATGCTCAATCACAACTAGAAAATTTCTAATTTTATTTTGATATTCTGAATAATTGCTTCTTTTTAATTCTACTGTCCTTCTTTGATGATGTCGTATATTTTGCCTTAATTGATTTCTTCTTTCGATCTGTCTTCAGGAAGCCACCGAAGACTAGGTCGCTGAGATTGGGACCCGCAGCTTCTGAGAGGTCTGCCACCTCTTGACCTGTCACCCAGTCAGCTGAAGTTGCACCTCCTACTTTACCTGTTCATGTAGGAGTTTTCACAGTTTTTGGGGGTCCTCCTCCCCCACCTGTCCAGAGGGTTGTCACGGCTGTTACAGAGGACCTTCCACCACCACTGATTCTGTTTTCAGGAGGTGTGCCCACTGACGGGGTACATATGTTCGCATTGATCCAGGGCATGGTAGATGCTCAGAGGACGTCGGCAGAGGCTCAGCGAGTTCAGGCTGAGGTACAAAGGGTGCAGGCAGAGGCACACCAAGTGCAGACTGAGCTGATGAGGGAGAGCATGGAGAATGCTTATCAGGTGGATCTCCAGGTAGTGGAGAGAGTCGCACAGCAGCATCCTGGCCAGTAGTAGCAGCAGCAGAGGCCAGGCACTAAAGTGGACTTCAAGAGGATGATGCCTCAGGAGTTCAAGGGTGTTAAGGGGATACTCTACGCCGACGACTGGATGGAGGACATAGAGAGAAACTTGTGCTTGGCTATGATTCCAGAGAGTCTGCAGATCGAGGCCGCCGGCAGCCAGATGTTCGATATCACGTTGACTTGGTATCGTACGGAGCTGAGACTTACTGCTATATGACTTACTTGGGAGGCTTTCAAGGAGGCTTTCCAGGAGAAGTTCTTTCCCGACGTGGCCTTGGGAGCCTTGGAGAGTCTGTTCCATAACTTGGTACAAGGGAACATGTCGATCGACGAGTATGCCGCAGAGTTTTGCCGCTTGAGTCATTTTGCACCATCCATGATTCAGGACCCATTAGACCAAGCCCAAAAGTTTAGGAAGGGGCTGATAAGAGAGATCAAGTCTAGTACTTCTGGATATCGCACTTCTTCCTTTGAGGGCATTCTGATGGATGCCCAGATTGCTGAGGATGATTTGAACCTCAGGCCCAAGAGAGGATGCGATATTTCTGGAGGAGCGAGAGGTAGCGCAGGACCGGCCAAGCGTCCCCACTTTCAGCAGCAACAGAGGCTGTATCAGCACCAGCAATACCAGGCACCAGCTCGAGGACATATCCAGTAGCAACCGCAGAGGCAGACCTAACCCACTGTCCAGTATGCGTACTGCGGGAAGGCTGGATGTAGTGCCTCACTCCGCGTAGGCACTATGTGCAAGTGATATCGCCTTGTTTGCTCGAACGAAAGTCTTCTCGGAGAGTTTCCGACCGATTGATCAATATGAGTGGGCAGAACTGCATTCTCTGATTCTTGCACGACTTAATAATGAATCTGAGTTTTTGAATGCTTGTTGCTTAAGAAGATTGTTTCATAAGAAGAAAGATAGAACTGACTCAGCATGCTAATAAGAGAACCAACATAGCTTGTTATTAAATAAATCTGCTTGCTTGCTTAACTAGAGAATTGGGAATGCTTGCCTGAAACAAGATATGAGAATTATTACATGCTTAGTCACATGGACATCGCTATTGAACGAACCCTGCCATGCTAATAACAAAGAGTAAAAGATTGCTTGCACTTATTCTTGAGATTGTATGCTAGACTGGAATACTTGAATGCTTGTCCAACAAGAGATAGAATTGCATGCTAGAGTTATCAGAATTGTTCTTGCTTGTTACTTGTTAAATGAGTTAGCTTTGCTTGAACATGCTTCTTTGATTGCTTGTCAAGAGATAGAACTTGGTGAATGGCGTGAGCTTGTGAATCTAGACTAATAGTCCACCCTGAGGCTTAAAAACCTTACTTACGGGGGGGTTGTGGCTATTAGGCAAGTGTATCGAGAGTGTGAGCTTCGGCTATATGGACTTGATAGATGTGTTTGCTTGCTTGTTCTGGATCATGTGCATCGTATAGTAATTATTTGGTAGAGCTTGCATTCCCACATTTGGTAAGGACAACTTATGCACAAGGACATCTCTTGGGCGTTCTTGGGGCACTGGGATCGTTCGGCCTAGGAGAGATCTAGATACCCTGAGGCTTAAAAACCTTACTTACGGGGGGGTAGACCCGTCTATTAGTGAGATGGGCTTGTATGTCCCAACTGCTAATCCCGTTGAGGGGACCATCATATAGTTAGGGCGCATGCTAGGCTAGCCTTCTTACATACCTAACTGTTTGATGCAGGGACGGACAAGAAACTAGAGAACTGTATACATTATGTTATACAAATTGTGGCTAACTTGTGTGTCTGCTGCAGGGATAGCCGCTCGGCCGTGGGTAAGAATATAATGAGTTTATGTATAGCCTGCTTATTCATTTAGTCTGCATCATGAGTTATCTGATAGTGCTTCATGCATTCGCATCGGTTGGACAATGGCTATTAGTGCAGAGCTGAACCTTGGTCACAGCTGCTAATAGTACTAGTATGTGAGTCATTGGATAGCTGGATTACCGCTGCCAATCCTGAGTTTCTCGGGGACCAAAATTATATAGATGTGATGCCTTAATTGATTGAATGAATGACAGTCCCCTTGATTTGCTTGCTTTGAATTTAGGTGATCAGTTTGCTAGATAAGCTTTGCCCCAAAGAGTTAGATTGATGCACAATACATGTTGTGCACTACATGATAGAGCACTGCCCGATCGTATGCTTATTGTTTGAATATGCAAAACTGCTTTCCAATTTATGTTTTCAAAAAGATGTAATCTGACTAGTTTTGAGCTGCAATGAAATGAACTTAAGTAAAACTAGCAAGATCACTAGTAATGCAATATTTTGCCACATGATTACTTAGTGTGGGTTTCAGGGGGTGTAGCTTTTGTTCAGTTGTTTTATCTCACCAGTACTTGTATAAAGTGCTGACCCACCAACAGTTTGCTTGTTCTCAGGTGCTTGATCATCCGAGGAAGCGATAGCCGTACCTCATCCCAAGGAACCAGAAATCTGGAGTTGATGCCTTGAGCCATATCGAGATTGCTTTGAGCTGCTTTTGCCACATAATGTATGGAACGATGTTATTGTAATCGAGAGATAGAGTGCTTGAGCGAATTGTAACCTCGGCCAGGCGTCGCTTGTAACAATTTCGAATATCAATAAAAGAGCTTGTTTTTATATGCCATTGTGTTCTTCACTTTTCTGTAATGTTATATGCTGCTGCTTTCAGTATTGAATATCTTACTTGCCCTTGTATCAAAGCTTTGGCCTTGTGCAAGTGCATTTTAGGCTTGCACGGCATCACGCCCGTGTGAGGACGATCGGTTCCATAGGGACCAAAGCGAGGACGAACGGCCCTGCGGGACCGGGGCATGACACTGGACACACGAGAGACATCTATAAAAAGTGGCTGGGTACATATTTGTCTTACAAATCATCAGCGCACCAATTGAGAGACTGTCCGTCTATTCAGACTCATCCTGGTCAGGATGGAGCAGCTGCCCAGAGGGGACCTGCCAGGGCACCTACTGCACCAGGAGGCCAGCAGAGGGGACCAACACTTTTGCCATAACAACAGAGGTTTTCCTAGCACCAGTAGCAGCAGAGAGGTGCACCCAGGGACGAGCATATGCCATGACGGTCGAGGAGGCCGAGCCAATAGGAGACGTGATATCTGGTTCAGTTCTTTTCGATTCCATTCCAGCATTTGCATTATTCGATTCTAGCGCTTCCCATAGTTTTGTATCTATATCTTATGCTCTTAAGCATCTTTTAGAGGCGGAACCCTTTGATAGGACTTGCAAGATAGCGACTGGCGGAGGCATTATCCTAGTAAGTGATTTTTGTAAGGACCGGAGAGTTTCATTAGGAGGCCGAGAGTTGTGTGTGTGCTTACTCGTAATGCCACTTCCCGGATATAATATTATACTCAGAATAGATTGGTTGAGTAGGCACCATGCTACTATATATTGTCGTGGAGGCAGAGTGATATTTTGACCGCCAGGAGAGCCTGAGTTCGAGGTCGCCAGAGGAGTAGCGACGCAGAGCAGGGGTATCTTTTATGGAGCCAGGATAGAAAAGAAGGAGTTATCGCATCCTTTGATAGCGGAGTTCCTGGATGTCTTTCCAGAGGAGTTGCCAGGTTTGCCGTCAGACAGAGATGTCGAGTTCTCTATACACTTGGTGTCAGGCACAGAGACAATATTACAGTACGTCTATATTATCAACAACAGCGAGATGGCAGAGTTGAAGAAGCAAGTTGATGAGCTACAGGACAAAGGCTTCATCAAATCCAGTTCATCACCATGGGGAGCTCCAGTATTATTCGTACCGAAGAAGGATGGGTCGGTACACATGTGTATCGACTACAGAGCCATGAACAACCTCACTATCAAGAATAAATACTCTCTGTCGAGGATAGATGATCTCTTCGATCAGTTGAATGGAGCGAATATATTCTCAAAGATAGACTTAAGGTCAGGCTACCACCAGGTGAAAGTAAAGAAAGAAGACATTCTAAAAACAACTTTTCAGACTCGATATGGCCAGTTTGAGTTCATGGTGATGCCGTTTGGGTTGACTAATGCATCGACAGTATTCATGAACCTGATGAACAAGGTATTCCACCAGTATCTTGACAAGTTCGTGGTGGTGTTAATCGATGACATTCTTGTGTATTCAAGGACCCCGGAGGAGCATGAAGAGCACCTGAGGATGGTTTTGGAGACTCTCAGGAAATATGAGCTTTACGGGAAGCTTTCGAAGTGTGACTTCTTCCTTGACAAGATTGAATTCCTTGGGCATATAGTGACGGGATCTCAGTTAACCCGAAGAAGATCGTGGCAGTAGATTCATGGGCTACTCCCAGTTCATTGGCTGAGATCAGGAGTTTTCTCGGACTAGCAGGTTACTACATGAGCTTTATACAAGGCTTCTTCAGGATTGTAGAGCCGATGACTAGGCTGACCAGGAATGATATGGATTTTGTCTGGATGGAGGATTGTCAGGCCGTATTTGATGGGCTGAAGAAAAGATTGACGACAGCTCCAGTATTGATGTTGCCATCGGGGACAGTTGGATTCACTATATATAGTGATACTTCAGGAAAGGATTTTTGTTACGTTCTTCAGCAGCACGGGAAGGTGATTGCCTATGCTTCCAGGCAATTATGTCCTCATGAGAAGAACTATCCCATCCACGATTTGGAGTTGGCAGCGATCATCTTTGCTCTAAAGCTGTGGTAACACTATCTGTACGGAGAGTGTGTGGAGGTCTTCACAGACCATAAAAGAATAAAGTACGTGTTTACGCAGAAAGAGCTGAACATGAGGCAGATGAGGTGGTTTGAGTTAATGAAGGACTTCAACATTTTATTGTAGTACCACCCAGGAAAAGCCAACGTACTCGCCAATGCCTTGAGCAGGTATTCGATGACTATGTACTTAACGACAAACAGACACTTGTTGGCCGAACTTGAGAGCTTGGGAATTAAGGTGCTAGTTCCTAGTATCGAGATTCAGATGTGGGGATTGCAGATACAGTTTGAGCAGATAGACAGAATCAGAGCTATGGAGTTTGAGGATGAGGCTCTAAGGAGTATCAGGGCACAGGTTCGGACATGATTATCATAGGACTTCACTATTACTGATGATGGATCGTTGCGGCACGGTACTAGGATATGTGTGCCAAGCGGGGAGCTGCACGAGAAGGTTTTGCAGAAGGCGCATCACTCTCAGTACTCAATGCATCTAGGTACCAACAAGATATATTGAGACCTGAGGGAGCATATTTGGTGGTATGGTATGAAGCATGAGGTAGCATATTTCATATCGAGGTATTTAGTGTGCCAACAGGTAAAGACTGATAAACAGAGGCCAAATGGGTTGCTTCAGCCCTTACCCATCCCAGAGTGAAAGTGGGAGCATGTGACTATGGATTTTGTTTTGGAGCTTCCGCATTCTCCAGGAGAAAAGGACGCAATTTGGGTCATCGTAGACAGGTTGACCAAATCAGCCCACTTTTTACCATTCAAAGTGGGCACGTCGACGGAGAAGCTAGCGGAGATGTATGTGCGGCATATTGTCAGACTACATGGGGTTCTTGTTAGCATCGTCTCGGATCGGGTAGTCATTTTACTTTCCACTTCTTGAAGAGTTTACAGGCTAGCTTGGGCACTCAGCTTAAGTTCAGTACCGCATATCACCCCCAGACAGACGGGCAGTCGGAGAGGACTATTCAGACTCTCGAGGATATGCTACGCACTTGTGTTCTGGATCTCGAAGGTTCTTGGGAGGATCATCTACACCTGGTAGAGTTTGCTTACAACAACAGCTACCAGGCTAGTATTGAGATGTCACATTTGAGGCTCTAGATGGACGGAGGTGTCGCACACAGTTATCTTGGGATAATGTCGGTGAGAGAGACTTGTTGGGACCAGAGATGGTCATGGATGCAGCTGAGAAGGTGAAGCTCATTAGGGATAGACTTCGAGTGGCGCAGGACAGACAGCGGCATTGGGCCGACAACCACCGTAGACCCTTGGAGTTTGAGGTATGGGTTTTGTTAAAATTGTTTGTGATTGCTTTGTTTTAGATTGTATGTTAAGGTTGTATTGTTCTAGGTTGGCGATTTGGTGTTCTTACAGATTTCTCTGACACGGGATACGATTTATTTTGGTGGAGGTGGAAAGCTTAGTGGTACATCGGACCTTTCAGTATTCTTACGAGGGTCGGTGCAGTGGCCTACAGGCTAGACTTGTCGCCTACACTAGAGGGAGTACATGACGTATTCTACTGTCGCAGCTGAGACGGTACGTGGAAGATCCTAGTCATGTACTAGATCACTCGAATATCGAGGTTGGTCCGACTCTCAGTTATTTTGAGCAGCCTATAGAGATTTTGTATCACAGGAAGAAGGTATTGCGAAACCAGACTATTTATTTGGTTTGTGTTGCATGGAGACATCACTTCGCAGGTAAGTCAACCTGGGAGAGGGAGGACAAAATGTGCGAGCAGTACCCGTATCTCTTCGAGCCTTGAGGTATTATTCTTATTGTTCTGATTGTGTTCTTATGTTAGTTTAGTTCAATTTCGAGGACAATTTTTTTTCTAGGAGAGTAGACTTGTCACTACCATATTTCTAGAGTAGGGACATTATTGTCATTTATAATATTTATATATATGATGTTTATAGTTACATAATATGTATAATATGTTATATTATTAGTATGAATGATATGGGTTAGTGGACTAGACTTGATGTGATCATTAGACTTAACCTTAGACTAGACATTTTTGGACCCACTACTTAATCCCTTTTCTTTTAATTAGAAATTTGTTAAACCCTCATTTGGGATGAATACCCCATTTATTTGAATAACTCTTCATGACAAACCATTGAGGGCAATTGAGACTTTATGCATTAGCTAGCCCTAGGTCCTCATGTGGCCGGCCCTATATAGGAGAGGAGAAGCCTCCCTCAAGTGCATTCATTTGTTCATGAAACCCTAGATTTAGTTCTTCCCCAAAACCTTCAATCTTCCACCAAATTTTAGAAATTAAACTCCAATTCCTCTCATTTTTCCTCATCTAAGAAGTCTAGAAGTTTAGGTCACAAGGAGCATTGGAGAAGAAGAGGCTTGGCTAGAGAACCCTTGGGTTGCATTAGGAATCCATCTCCCAAGAGGTAAAATTCTAAAATATTTCCTTTAAATTCTGTTTTATTGTTTTGTTGTCCATTAGGAGCCCACCTATGGTCTAAGAATATCCACAAGGGGAGAAAATAAGTCTCTATTGGTTTTCATGGTGTTTCTTCATGTAGTTGTGCTCATATTTGGGGTTTTGTGTTTAAGAATATGTTTATTGATTAGTAGAGATTATAATTCATGGATTAGAAGGATATATGTATCCATAATTGGATACGGGTCGATCGTATCATGATACATCATGGTGTGCATCAATGGTACATATCATGTGTTTGGTATTTGGGTTTGAAGGCGTGTTCTTTTATTGTGTATATAGATGTAATTATATAGCTAGATATATATGGTTGTGTGTGTGTGCAATTGGGGATCGTGTTCAGTGAGAGAGGGTGCATTGATTTTCAGGTCAGGGTATGGGAGTAAGGTACATCAGTGGTGCAGTAAGGGGAGAGAACTAGATGTGTATCCAGTGAATGGGGAGTTCTTCACTGCAGACTAGTGGAGTCTGTACAAGCGTAGAGAATACTAGGGTTGAGCTCAGTGAAAAGGTGGGGGAAAGAAGTTTACAACATTAGGAATATAGCACTGCTAAGATAGTGCATTAAGTGCACATGAGTGTTGTTGTTTGATAAAATAAACAAAAAGATAAATATGTGGAAACGAGGTCTTATACGAAAACCCGCCCTTCTTCTGTGTTTACAAACAAGATTGTACAATTTAATCCTATACGAGGATGTCGAGTAAAATTTATTTAATCTGGATAAATATTGCTATAGGTGTCTGATCTGCAGTCGATCACTTTGGCCCTTGGACCACACGATGATGAAGAAGTATCATGGAAGACAGAAAGCAGCTTCGAAGGTTGCTAAAGAGGGTGGATGCCCGATGCTAAAGTCGTCGATCCCTTCTATTTGCCTGAGCTATAGATTCTTCTCTCTCTCTCTCTCTCGACCATTTTCTCTCCCAATTGTAGACCTTGGATCTGATACTGGATTCCTTGACCAATCTCCGATCGTTCGATCTTTAATTTTTGCGACCTCGGACCTGATACTAAATTTCTTGACCAATTTTCTGACCTTGGACCTCTGTTGATAGAGGTCTCTATTTATAGAATTTTAGTGACAGTGACCACTCAGTCGGTGTAGAAACCAAGTAGTGAAAAGTACAGTACCATTTTACACGATGGTTTAAAATAACCAATGCCTGCGTATAGATAACCTTTTGAGTGAGCATGTGACGCGTGTCCAACTAAGGGACAAACACGTATATCTACTGCGAAGATCACGATGTAGAATCCACATAGGTAGTTATCCCTTGTGTAGAAGAGGTTGGCGTAGAAGCCAATAACTGTCACCATGGCATAGAAGCCAAGCAGGCATAGAAGCCGAGTAGACGTATAAGCCAAGTAGGCATAGAAGTCGAGTAGGCGTAGAAGCCGAGTGGTCATAGAGGCCGAGCGGGCGTAGAAGTCGAGTAGTCATAGAGGCCGAGCGAGCGTAGAAGCCGAGTGGGCATAGAAGCCGAGTGGACATAGAAGCCGAGCAGGCGTAGAAGCCGAGTGGGCATAGAAGTCGAGCAAGCGTAGAAGCCGAGATGATGTGGACATTTTAGCCAAAATTATGGCTCTTAGAGATATAATCAAATCTCTTACATTAAATGCACAGATCTACCCCCATCCTGCGCATTAAATACAGATGCTTGTCTTTAAGATTTGCCATCATTCTGCGCATTAAATGCAGATACGTGCCTCGAATTCTGTACGAAGAGTAACTGCTAATGTGGCGGTCTGTTGGCCTGCTGCGGAGCGTAAGAAGCTCACGTCTGCCTGTGTAAAACTGGGCAGCGTATCCCCTTTGTATGCGTAAGAGCATTTGGCGCAAAGGAAATGTCACTAGACGACGGTTCGGTGACATTTAATCAAATCTCCTGCATTAAATGCAGAGATCCGCCATTATCTTGTGCATTAAATACAGAGGCATGTTTTGAAGGTCTGCCACCCTTCTGTGTATAAAATGCAGAGACGTGCCTCGGGCATCTGTCAGTTTTCGGCACATTAAATACAGAGACGTGCCTTGAGAACCTGTCATCGCTCTGCGCATTAAATGTAGAGACGTGCCTCGAGCCCTGTACGAAGAGCAGCTTTTGACGTGGCAGGCTGTTTGTCTTCTGCGAAACGTAAGCAGCTCACATCTGCCTGTGTAAAACTAGGTGGCGTATTCCTTTGTATGCGTAGAAGCGGTCTACGCCAAGGAAATGGCAGTAAATGACAACCTGGGTTGCAGTGCCGCGCCATCATTATAGTCGTCGCCTGGGTAGCCGTGCAGTACCCTTTGTTAGGAGTCCAATCGTCAGGTTCATTGCATGATCTGACAGGTTTATTTTGAAGAATATGAAGCATTCCTCGTACACTTCAATGCTGCATTAAAAGCGGATGAGTTTTATACCATAAAGGCGATGTAGCACCCTTTTTACGCTGAAGCAGCCTGGACATACTACGCGGATGGTCCTTGAGCCTATATTTTACGCTGTGCTCAGCGAAAAAGCTCTGTTGCACGTTTGATGGCTCTGAGGTCCTCTGTTTACGCTGTCCTACATCAACATGCTGCGTAGAGCTATCCAACATATTTTTTCATGCTTCTATAAGACCCCATTCAAAGCTTTTAAATTCCTCGTAATTTGAAACGCTTTGAATGAAGCATGAACCGTTCCTCGTGACTTAAAATGCTCTGAATGGAGCCTGAAATGGTCAAGTCTGACACGTTCTTTCAAGGCTGACTTTATGGCGGAGTTATTGGGGATCGGTGTGATCTCTTTTGCCTATAAAAAGGCTGAGGAGTTAACCTGTTCTTCCCACATTTCCTTCGCCACACAGAGATGATGGCCGAAGTTTATCGGGTCGACTTGAGAAAGAAGGAGACCATGTTCTTCCAGCATGTAAGGAGCTGAAAAAGATGGCATCTTCGAGAAAATATTCTCTGCAATGATGGATCATGGAAGGATATCATAGCCTCCTTTGCTCGGGATAATCAGTAACTTTGTATGGCGGTTCTTCGGGAGAGAGGAAGGGTCGTATTAGACCACACTGCTTGCAAGCGGTACCTTCTTCCATTACCTACAGACGAGGGCAGGCAAACTGGCTGCTGTCCGCGATTGGGTTGGATAAAATACCTCAACTCAATCTGTTACGGCGCTGGACACAAGAAAGCAGATTTACCCTGCTTCCTCGTATTGGAGGATGGGTCTAGGCCCATTTTTGTATCCTCCCGCCATTGACCATATGTCAGTCGGTTTGCGGTCACCGACTGACTGCTGGAGAAGATGGATGAAGAATTTCGCCCATGCGAGAACCTGGCAGAACAGATTTTGGGCGCAATCTTCAGACGACGATGAGGAAGTCCTTTGAAGACGGGATTTCCCTCATATGTAATCATAAAAATGAAGAAAAACCCTTGTAGACTGGATTTCCCTCATATATAATCATGCTTTTAATGTTAATAAAATCGTCTTTCTTCTTTGCATATGATCATCTTGCCATACTTTGCTGTGAAGTCTGAATATGTGTAGCTTCGACACGTCTGATACTTTACGCCGACTTTGTTAGAAAGAGTGTTAGGTCATGTCCTGTCTTTTCCGCATAACTTAGGATGCGCAGAAAGTCGCTTTAGCAGTCGAGTGTTCGAACTGTCCTGCTATTAGGAATGAGGAACCGCGTAGAATTCTGAACTGTTTTCTACTTCTGATAAACAGAATTTTTGTTCAGACCGTCGTCTTCAAGAATGATTTCTCAAAAATCCCTTGGAACAGGGCGAGAACTGGCTGTCAAAAACTGAGTCGCCATCTTGAACTGTAGACAAAATATTCAGACTGGATTCTGGATGAACTTTGAATCGACCTATGAAGAAGAGTAACTTTCAATGTTTTGAACTCTGTATGCCTTGGGTACTTGGGATATTTTGAGGTCAAGAAGGAGTATCTTCTGTGTGAACTCCTGTAATTGACCGCCTTAAGAATTGTTCAGATGTACTGTACTGGCCTGCGCATTTCTCAGATATGCGGAAAGTCGTGGAGCGTAAAATCATAAGTTTGTTGCCTCTGAGCGTAAAAAGCCACCGAACGCGAGATCATAGATTCGTAGCTGCTGAGCATGAAGTCGTAGGTTCGTAGCCTCTCGAGCGTAAAAGCTACCGAGCATAAAAGCATCCGGGCATAAAACTATAGACTAGTAGCCTGTGAGCGTAAAACCGTAGATCCGTAGCCGTCGAGCGTAGAAAGCTCCTTAGCGTAAAAACTGTAGATTCGTAGCTTCTGAAAAGAAAATCTTCCGAGCATGAAGTTGCGGATCTGTTGCCTCTAAGCGTAAAAAAGCCACCGAGCGTGAGATCATAGATTCGTAGCTGCTGAGCGTGAAGTCGTAGGTTCGTAGTCTCTCGAGCGTAAAAGCTACCAAGCATAAATGCATCCGGGCATAAAACCATAGACTAGTAGCCTGTGAGCGTAAAATCGTAGATCCGTAGCCGTCGAGCGTAGAAAGCTCTTTAGCGTAAAAACCGCGAATCTTCTTTGCACGAAAACTTTTCAAATTCGCTGACTATCCGCCTTCTCTGAGTAAATAGGCTGACGTAGTCCCCAATCATAACCAGATATTAAATGTGAGATTTGGTTTGGGATTCGAGGAGTCCATCCGAACTCTATATATACCCCAAGTTTCTGAGAGAAAAACTTTTTATCCGTCTTCTGCGAAAGAAAGCTTTTGACTGTTCGAGTTCTTCTTCGCTTCTTCTCCGAGTCTTCAAAGTTTTCAGCAATGGCCTCGAAACAAGTCTCCTCCTCTAAGGGAAAGAAGGCTGCTTCTTCTTCTCGTTCTTCTGCTCAAGTGGGGGCGACTTTCGCCGGTCACGACGAGCTTTATTTTGAACGAAGTATCCCGCCGACTAGCAGTGCACCCGACCTTAAAGGTAGAGCTTTTGGGACAAAAAAGAACGACTAAAAATCCTTCGCACACGTTGTATGTGAACGCGCTAGGTCATCTTCTGTGCTGATAGCCTCTTCGAGGAAGATGATGTACAGAGATGTTTTATCTTTTACGCCCATATTTCTAATGTGTCAGCGCAAAAACTTTATATTTTCGCAGTCTGGCGTAAAAGCTTTGACTGTCGAAAGTTGTCGTATACTATATAATTTGAGTGTTACGCAGGGATGGAAATTCTGGCGTAATAACTCAAATTTTGGCAGTCTGACATAAAATACAGACTGTCGAAAACTTTGCGTATACTGCCAGTCTTGAATTTTATGCCTTGGAATGGGATTCCAGCATAATGATCAAGTTTTTACAGTCTTGGCGTAAAGCACAGACTGTTGATTTTTCTGTATATGCTGCAAGATCTATAATGTCCAGTTATAGGAACTGATGTGTTTTTCTTGCACTCTTGCAGTTAACTTGCGTGTGTCTCCACTAGCCGATGTGATGGGTTCTGCCGCCGGGATGCTGCACTCCAACTATCTGGAGGATCTGTCGTAAGTGACATTTCCTATCTTTGGGCCCCAGTATCTAGAAGGAAGGGAAATTTTGATATCGGCTCAGGGCGATCGAACGCTGCTAAACATGATCAACGGAGAGCCCCTGACGTACATAGATGGGGACCAATACATAAACCCGGCTTTCCTCTACGGGGACATGATTGACAAGCAGTCCCAGACGAAGCCCAAGAGAGAACTCTGGGTTTTCCCTGCCGGGAGCTTGGTTTTGTATCTGCCCAAGATGCCGAGAGACTATCCCATCTCGGCATTCTTCTATGCTATACATCCCAGGAGGATGTCGTGGACGCTGACTCCTGATCTTTACGACAGGCCGGGGAAGATATTTTATCTGAAAGGAGCTGACCAGGGGTCGTTTGTCAGCCGTCCTACTGGCAATGTGACGATGTTCAGGGGACTGTATCCGGGCAGTGTCCCGAGTGAAGACAGCTTAGTGATCCAGTCGGTCCAATTACCGACTTTCTGCAATAATTTCATAGGGCGCGGGGGAGTATACCCTAAGGTGAACCCTCGGACAGGCGGGTGGATCACCCCCACAAATCTTTGATGGGCTCGCTTAGCTGATTGGGCCCTGAAGCATTTTCAGATCGAGCTGGAGAGCATTGGTCTGTTTGCAGCTGTGAGTGCCACCAGTGTTGGGTTGCCTCTCAACCCCAACCTATTTCTGGCACTGATGGAGCGATACATCTCGCTCACCGAGACTTTCGCCACTCCACTGGGGGAGTTGGGATTGGCCCTCCACGAGATGGCAGAGATCTCGAGGCTGCCGATGGGGGATACTCCATATGAGGAGTATGTTCCCACGAACCGGGAGTTGGGGGATTCGGACCCTCAGGTAGTAGAAGTGTACCAGGAGCTGATGTGCCACTACCTCGCTTGTACCGCCTTTTATGGTGAGCCCTCAGATTTGGCTCATATCAGTAAATGGACGTCCTATCTCTTCTTTTACCGGTCCAGGACTGCTAAGCCGGAGAAGGTATTGGAAGGCAAGGATCAGCCTTTGAATCCTCTGAGCGTGCTTAATGCTCAGGTAGTTGACGATCTCATAAAAGACGCTGGGGCTCCGGACTTGATCCTCGACGAAGGGATAGAAAAGTATCTCGTAGGCACTAAGGCCTATAGTTATTTAAGGCGCTGCCGCAGGCCTCTGTCCAGGAAAGCTCAACTGGCTGGCTTCCTCTCCATATGGCTATGCCGACTGGTGGTACCCAGTATCGTATCTGCGGACCGTACTTACCGCAACACGCTATGGCCTGCAGTGCATCTGGTGTTCGGGGCAAGACTGGGCTTGCTCCCTGCCATGGTGTGCCGCATTCAAGCTGGCCTGAGGGCCATGACCGACGGGCTGCTCGCGGATGAAACTCGGTGTGATAGCTTTCCCAGGGTAGAATTACCATACCTGTATCTGATGGGATGGTTAATTCTTCATAATCCCAGGGTTATGTCTCCCGGCTCTGGCAGTAGTTCGGGGGTTAGTTTCTTGTTGAACTACCAAAAATCCTCCTGGAACGTGACCACAGTTATAGACTGTCGGCGGGCGCTGAATCTTAGTCATAGCTGGAAACTCTTCTGCACTGTTCCCCCTATACATCTCAATCAGCAGGGGATCAGACTTCAGGACGTATGCGACGAGAAGACCGTTCTTTCTCCCGAGTCTTTTAACTGGTTGGTCTGCATTAGACCTTCCCACCTACTGTACAGGAGTGGACCATTGCTTCTTCGAGCCCTACTTGCCTAGTCAGTTTGCCAGGCAATTCGAGTACGACCAGTTGCATATGGGCAATGCCGTCACCAGCTTCAGATCCCGGGGCGGACTCATTGATGGAGCCAGAGGATGGCGATATTTTATCATGGGTTGCACTGAGGCAACTTTTATCGTGCCCGTCATTTCACTCTCTACGGAGCTGCGCATTCTCCACTCGTATGTCCAGTTCTATGTGGCAACCAACACTTTCCATCACGATTTTGACATGCATAGAAGTTTTAGGGTGCCCTCTTCCAAGTCTGGGGGAAGAGTCAAAGTCCCCTCGATTTCTTCTGACGAGGGTGAGGAGTCCGTCAATCCAGATGAGCCTCTGTTAGCGGTATCGATGGGTGAAGTACCTCTGCCTGCAGGGACTTTGGTAATCTCTGGAAAACGAAGGGCTCCTACTCCGAAGGAGACTTCCCCTCGCAAAAGGAAGAAGAAGATGGTTATTCGTCCTCTCCGGATTTCTGGTATTGAGGCTCCTAGAAGTGAGCCTGCATCTCCCCATGTCGGGGATGATTCTTTGATTGGAGGTTCCTCGCCTTTTAGAGAGGGAACCTCGACAGTCCCGGCTGGCGGTGCCAGAGAATTCCTGCTGGAGGCTGCTGTTGCTGCTACCGCTTCCGGTAGTGGAACAAGATCGCCTTTGGGGCCGAGCCGAATGAGGATATCTTTACCCAGGTCAGCATCGGGAGAGACCCCTGCCGTGTCTGTAGGTGCATCCAGCGAGATTCCAGCTGATGAACCTCGAGGGAGTCTCGGCGAAGATTTGGGAGAGTACTTGCCGATATTCGGAAGAGCACCCCCTTCTCCAGGTATGACAGCTTGCCTAGCATCACTAAGAAATGATTTAGCTGTACTGGCCGCGGATTCGACATATACACCATTGGCCATGGGTAAATGTCATCTTTTATGCCTCTTCTTTTAGGAAAATTAACATTATGCTGATATTAACTTCCTTTTGTCTTCTTTTCAGGGGAAGACCTCTTCGGGGAGGGCAGTATAGATGCGCCCTTTGGCTCTGTGTCAGGTCCTGGCGGCGACACGGATGCGCCTGATTTTGAAGAGGAAGCATCTTCGGGTGCCGGCTCGCCTGTCGAAGAGATTTTGATATCTCAAGAGGAGGACGAGCCTGTCGTTGCGATAATGCCTCTTTTGAGTACGTCGATCACTTCGTCCGGTGTTGGCGCTTCTTCTTTTGTCGCACCTCCTGTTGAGGCGACGGTCGTGCAACATCGTCTGCGGTTGTTCTTGGAGGGGAACTCACCACTATCGCGGCCACTCCCAGCGTCCATTCGGATCTAGCTGCGCTGACCGCGCAGTACACTGGTATCTTCTACACCACTTTGAAAATGTTAATATCAATGGTGTTGGAGAAAAATTTGGGCTTTGCTACGCTAAGGAGGTCCTCCCGGGCCTCTATAGTGCCGATCCGAGAATTCAACGACACTGGGATAGCTGACGCGCTGGAGGAGATATTTAATGGTTTGGAGCAACCCATTAACGAATACTTGCTACTAGCTCGAGGCAGCATTGACGGTCTCGTTCAAGCTAGGTACAACTCCCTGACTGCGCAGCTTGCTGAACAGATGGCCTCCCTGAATAAGTCCATTGAGGCTCAGCAGCGGGAGATGGACGAAGAACGTGTCCAATTGGGGTATGTCGTTCCCGAGTTGACCCGATGTGAAGCCGAATATGTGGAAGCAGCAGTACAGGCCTGCACATTAAAGGATGAGCTCGTTCGAGTAGAGGCGAAGGCTCTCTCTTTGTCGGCAGCCCGAGATGTGCTGAAGGAGCGACGGGCGACTGTTCAGCAGAATCTGGCGCACGTGGGTGCTTTCCACTCAGGTTTTGTGCGGGCTCGATCTGAGCTAGCTGCTTTGGACAACGATGCGACAAGGTTGGAACGGGCTCGCGCCGACGTCTTGAACTCCCGGGACGAGAGGATGGTTGCTCTGGCGCAGCAGATTCGCGACCTTACTGCTCCCCCTTCATAATGTACTTTTGCTTTTCAATGTACTTTTGCTCTTTTTTGGGAATAATAAAGAGGCTTTCATCTGACTTTGTGGACCCATCATTTTGGAATATAAATGACAGGTTTGGGTGAAAGTGATATCAGAGGTAATATGGACGTGATATACTCTCGATAAATTCTAGCAGGACACATCTATTCAGAGGTAATATGAACATGATAGAATACGATCCCACTAGTTTTATTTTGGAAGTAGTTTTGTCAGAATGAGGTTTCTGCCATATTTTACTTGAGCAAAGTAGGTTAAGCATAGTACCTTTTCAGGAATTTGCCATTGATAGAAGACATTAACAGGTCTCCATTAGGCTTGGCTAACCTGTAAGCGCCGTTTGAGAACGTCGTCTCGATCACATAAGGGCCTTCCCATTTGGGCTGGAATTTGCCCTTACTCCTGTGAGTAAGAATCATCGGCTTTCTCACAGCTAAGACTAGCTCGCCAATTTTGAACACTCTTTCCTTTACTTTTTGATTAAAAGCTCTGAAAATGCGTGCTTGGTAGAACGCGATACGCTGTTGAGCTTGGAGGCGTTTCTCGTCTAATCCTTCTAGCTCTTGAAGCCTTAACAGGTTATTCTTTTCTTGAGTCAACTCATTAGCCACGGCTATCCTGAGTGACGGAATCTGGATCTCGATGGGGAGAACTGCTTTGCTCCCGTAAACTAATGAGAATGGGGTACAACCTGTCGGTGCTTGTATCGTTGTGCGGTACGCCCAGAGACATTCTTCCAGCTTCTCATTCCAATCCCTTTTGTTCGAAGAGACAAACTTTTTCAAGAGCTTGATAATGGTTTTATTAAAAGCTTCCGCCAAACCATTAGCAGCAGGATTATATACCGTAGAGGCCATGTTTTGTATCCAATTTTTATCGCAAAATCGATAAAATGCTTGGCTGATGAATTGAGGCCCATTGTCATAAATTATCCTCCGGGGTATCCCGAAGCGATAAATGACGTGATGCTTGATGAAGCTAATCACATTAGATGCCTTTACCTCAGTAAGAGGGATCGCCTCTGCCCATTTGGAGAAATAATCCATGATGGCCAGTATGAACCGGTGACCTCTGGAAGAAGACGGGTGAATAGGACCAATGATATCCATACCCCATGCTTCGAAAGGCCAGGACACAACCGTAGGATGTAGATGTTCAGGAGGTTGATGGATAAAGTCTGCATGGACCTGACAGGCTCTGCACTGTCTTGCGTACTTTATTGCATTTGTGATCATAGTAAGCCAGTAATAGCCCATTCTCCTGATGCGATCCTGTAGCTTAGGCCCGGGTTGATGTGCTCCGCATACGCCATCGTGAGCTTCACGGATGATCCGCTGTGCCTCATCATCTGAGAGACATCTCAATAGCAGTCCATCGTAGGTCCGGTGATATAGACACTGTGAGGATGCCTCAAAATAGAAGCGTAATGATCATCTTTTGACGGATACTGCTTCTTTAGGGTCCTCTGGCAAGATTCTGTATGTTACGAAATCTATAAAGGGACTTCTCCAGTCTCTCTTGGAAGGATCTGTGTTCACAGCGCAGCTGCATTCTATATGAAAGTTATTTTTCATACAGAATAAATCTCTGCTAAGAAGGATTACCGAATTTTGCCTTCTTATAGGAATAGCTAAATCTGCAGCTAGACTGGCTAGGGCATCAGCTTCCAGATTCTGAGATCGGGGCACATGCTCCAGGAAGAATCTTTTGAATGTCATGGCTATCTCGACCGTTGCTTGGTGATAGGGGATGAGGTCTGGATTCTGGACTTCATATATTCCTCTGACTTGATTGACGATCAGCAGAGAGTCATCGAAAGCTTCCAGAGATTCGACGCCCAATTCTTTAGCGACTTGGAGCCCGATTAGTTGAGCGTTATACTCTGCCACATTGTTGGAACAGGGCTCGCTAATAGAATATGCTCGGTAGATGACGAGTTTGTCAGGAGTAACCAGGACGATTCCTACTCCCGAAACCACGTTTCCCCTGGGACCAGTTTTGGAGGCACCATCGAAGAATAGTTGCCATGCATCACCTTCCATTGCAGAATTACACTCTGCAACTTCGTCGGGAATGTCCTCGTATAGCTTGGAGGCCTCCGGGATCGGATGAGCAGCTAGGAAATCAGCCAATGCTTGGCCTTTGACGGACTTCTGAGGGATGTACACTATGTCATACGGTGTTAATAACATCGCCCAAGTCGCAAGTCGGGAATTAAGAACACTTGGCTTGTTCATCAGTACCCGCAGAGGATTGACCCTGGAGATGATATGAATGGTTTGGTCTGTGACATAGTGCCGCATTTTCTGGATAGCGAACATCAGAGCCAAGCATTCTTTTTTCAGTGGGTTGTACCGGTGTTCGGCTCCGACCATCATCCTGCTGAGGTAGTAGATAGCCTGCTCATGGCCCAAATTGTTCTTTTGCACGAGAAGAGCTCCCAGAGAATGATCCATCGCTCGAACATACAGCACGAATGGTCTTCCTATGACTGGAGGCACCAGAACTGGCAGGCTAGTGAGGTAGCATTTGATATCACCGAACGCTTGCTGACAGGCTTCGTCCCATACGAAGGATACACCTTTCTTCATGAGACGAGAAAAGGGCTGACATCTTCCCGAGAGGTTGGATATGAATCTCCAGATATAAGCCAAACGACCTTGAAATCCCCTGAGTTCTCTTAGATTATGGGGCGGTCGCATTTCTAAGATGGCCTTGACTTTATCAGGGTCCACTTGAATGCCTTTGGCGGTAATGACAAATCCCAGAAATTTGCCACTAGATACCCCCAGGAAGGACTTTGTAGGATTCATTTTGAGTTGATGTTGGCGGATTAATTCAAATACTGTCTTCAAGTCTTGGATGTGATTGTCCTTGAGGCAGCTTTTGACAGCTATATCGTCCACGTAATACTCCATTGTCTTGCGCAAATGCTCATGGAATATGTTACTCATAGCCCGTTGGTACGTAGCCCCGGCATTCTTCAATCCGAAGGGCATCACCGTATAGCAATATACCCCCAATGGTGTCCGGAAGGCAGTATGTTTCTTGTCCTCAGGATGCATCTTGATTTGGTTGTATCCTAAAAATCCGTCCATGAAAGACATACATTCAAAACCGCATGTATTGTCAATCATGACGTCTGTGATGGAAAGAGGAAACTCATCCTTGGGGCAGGCTGCATTCAGATCTCGGTAATCGATGCAGACACGTACTTTTTTATTTTTCTTCATGACCGAGATAACATTGGCGACCCAGTCGGGATGTTGTTCTTCTCGGATGAAGCTGCAGGCTATCAACTTCTTAACTTCAGCTTCGATGGCATCCATTATATCCGGGCGGAACCGGCGTTGGTGCTACTTCACAGGCTTCGAATCGGGCAATATATTGAGTTTATGAGTAGCCACCTTTGGATTAAGACCCGGCATATCCTCATAATTCTACGCAAAGACGTCGATATATTCTTTTATCAGCTGGATAACTTCTTCCTTTTCTGCTTCGGAAAGATTGTTACTGATAAATATCGGCTTTGGCGAAAGTTCATCCCCAACGTCAATCTGGATAACTTTATCTTCAGTGGGAGGTTCTCTCTGCTCGAAGCAGAACTCCCATTGTGTATCCATTTGCTGAGCCCAAGCGTCATTCTTAAACAGTTCAGATTCTTGTTCGTCTGCTTTGAAGGAATTTGTCACTACCATATTTACTGATAATGTTCGTTCGAGAGCATGAGATGAGTCGGAGGGCGCTGAGCCGTTTTGAGAAGAGGAAAAGATATCCTCGTTTGACTCAGGAGTTTCGAGGGAGGTGGTATATCCTAACCCGAAATGAGTTCGTTGATAGTAGGGATCGCCGTGCAGCGGCATTCGTCTGCCTTTCCTGAAGTTGAGACCTGGTCCCAGCTTCCAGTTATAACCCATACTTTGCATGATCTTCAAAGCTTGTGGGCTGTATCTGTGAACCTGTATTTTACTAACGTCATCGTCGGGAGAATTCTCTTGTACAGTCGATTTATTGCGCATGCGGCTGAAGACTATTGAATGCTGACTGCTGCAAGTAGGCGGGACAATGAAGATAGAATCCTCATGCGGTCCATATATCGTGGTGACATTGGATGATGATGCCACTTCCCACACATACGGATGATAGAAATCTATAGCTCCCAAGAACTTTTGTGCTATAGGTTTTATATCGTCATGGGGAGAGGTTTCCTGGTTCAAAATTTGAGCGTCAATATACTGGAAAAGAGGATGTTTATTATCATCTGAAACTTCATTCCCGGTTCCATTTACATCGATCGACTGCCCGCTGCGCCGAAGGTTGATGACCAAGGATGGAGGCTTCTGGTTCAAAGTGATCACTAGAGGATCACCCCCTTTTCCTGACCTGGTTTTGTTCAGGTGGATCACCATAGGCTCTATGGCTTTTGGACGAGTAGTCCGTCCTTTTACCTTGATTGACAGCGGTTGTTCGGCAGAGGGTTCTTCTGGCTCCCGGTGGGATTCCTTCTCTGCTTCGGCTGTCACCTCTTCCGTGTAGTCTTGAGAGTACAACACGGCATCGGAGTAGTAGGATTCTACTCCTCTAAATGGGTTCAGGTCAGCAAACTCTGTTTGTACTGTTCCTTGTGCGTCTACATATTTAAAGCATTGATGTAGAGTTGAAGGACAATGTTGTGGTCGTGGATCCAAGGTCTGCCCAGCAGAATGTTGTAGGACACCTCTGAATCAATGACATAACATGTGGCCACTGATCTGGGGTTGCCGATCTGGATCCTCAGGCAAATTTTCCCTAACGGCTTACTTTTTCTTGCGTTGAAATCCACGATCGTGGTGGTGGTGTAAGCCAATTCGCTGGCAGAAATCCTCAGCGGTCTGAGAAAACTATGAGGAATGATGCTGATTGATGATACCGGATCTATGTGAATCCGGTCGACCTCCATGGAACCGATGTACCCGGTGTAATAGAGGGGTCTGTCATGCCTGTTGTGTTTTAACAGCATATCATCTTGAGTGAAAGTGATATTCGGGACCACCTCCATTACACTGTGGCATTGAGGACACGCCACGGGTTCTTTGGTAGACCTATTATTCGTTAAGCATGAGAGTGCAAATAATAGGTTTAGGACAAGCCCTGCCAGAGGTAATATGGAAGTGGCAGTTTCTGTGGACCAAACACCACGAGCGTACTTAGAGTTAAGTGTGGGTGTTAAGTTGAAATGACATTTGATATCAGAGGTAAAATGGACATGATAATCAGTATCCAAAAATTTGAAAAGTTTGTTCAGAGGTAATATGAACATGACAAACTTCTGGGTTGCAATTCCATCAGGGATGGAGGTGCATATCTGCTCAGAGGTAATATGGACATGGCAGTTTTTGTGGGCCTAACACCACTGGCGTACTTAGGGTTAAGTGCAGGTGTTTAGTTGAAATAACATTTGATATCAGAGGTAAAATGGACATGATAATCGGTAGCCAAACATTCAAAAAGTTTGTTCAGAGGTAATATGAACATGACAAACTTCTGGGAAAAGGAATGAAATGCTTGGATGATAGTTTAGAGGTAATATGAACATAAACTTATGTCTGAATAATTCACTGTGGAGTGATTTTCTCGAGTGAGGACGGTACTGAAGAATCTATTGGGGAAACCTCAGGGACTCTTCCTCAGGTACATTCTTGAAGGGAGCAAATTGTCACATTTAGAAAGACCGATTTGCGATGATCATCGTTTCGTTTACAGATGCTAAGTGATGATTTTGGCATCAATCATCTCCTGGATTCTCCTTTTCAATATATAATACGCCTTTGTAGGATGATGAATGTACCGATGAAAGAGACAATAATCTGGGTGATCAACTTTGCCAGCTTTCTCAGGATGTCTGATGTTGGAAAGCTGAAGCTTGCGTTTCTCCATCAACATATTAAAGATTTCAATGATGTCATCTTCATTGAAGAAGAAAGTCCCTTTTGGTCTTCGGGCTCCTGATGCCTAAGTTTTACGGTCTTTCGGGAAGATCGTCGTCGTTGCATCATCTTCGGGTCTTGAGGGAATTCTTCCCCTAACTTTGGATGCCGCCCTATTTTGTTGAGGTAGGCTACCCTTAGACATGTCGTGGCAGTTGTCCACAGAAGCTGATTTAGCAGGACCTGCCTCTGGTTATATAGGATTAGGCTTCGAAGATTTAGGTTTCGCAAGAGATGCAGTATACCCCAACCCAAAACGAGCTTATTGACGGTAAGAATTACCATGCAATGGTGTTCGTCTGCCCTTTCCATCGTTGAGGCCTTGTTTCAGCTTTAAATCATAACCCATGCTTTGTATAATTTTTAACGCTTGTGGGCTATATCTGTGGATTTGTATTCTGCCAATTTCAGATTTACAAAATTCTTCCTGCATGATCGGGCTGCTCCGCATGCAACCGAAGACTATTAGATGCTGGTCGTCGCGAGTTGGAGGAATAATAAAGAGGGAATCTTTATGTGGTCCACCTGTCATGACGATATTAGATGTTGATGCATCTTCCCACAAGATCTCCCCGCGTTTGACCGTTAGGGGAACTGAAGCCTGTTTATGACCCTTGTCTTCGTGTTTCTGGATCAGATAGTCACGCAGGTCAGGAGTCTTTACAGAAGAAGAAGAAGAAGATAGCTTGTTCCTCATGTTCGCATCAGTGGGCGTGCGGATGTTGGGAACCCCAGTTTTCCCTGTGCCACCTGTATACAACAGGTTGGCCATCTGGGTGGCGAATAATCCCCGAGGGGGGTATCTTTCCGCAAATTGAGCCTTCTTTACGCTGAGGGACTTCTTTTGGCGTAATTCGGAGCTCTGCTCTAGTTGGCGTAAAGTTGAGGATGTCCTCAGTCGGCCGTCAGCCTCTTGCATAATCCGGAGGGCTGGCAGATTCTTCCTTTGCTGGCGTAAAGACCGAGAAGTTGAGTAGTCCGCCGCTTGCTTTCCCTTGCATAGATTGCAGGGATCATCTGCTTTTCCGCGGAAGGCAGATGCATTTTTACGTGCAAAGCGCATTTGGAGCTTCTGATTTGGCACTAAGGCCTTGTCAGAAGTTTTGTCTATTCCGCCAGGGGCGGAAGACTGATTTCTACTCGCAGAGCGTGGTGTAGGCTTCTGGACTAGCACTGAGGCATTGTCCGAAGTTTCATCTTTTTTGCCAGGGATAGGAGACTGAATTTTACGCGCAGAACGCGGAGTATACTTCTGGGTTAGCGCTGAGGCATTGCCAGAAGTTTTGTCTGCCCTGCCAGAGATAGGTGACTGAATTTTACGCACAACGCGCGGAGGGAGCAATGCTACAACCTCGTTGGTCGGAGAAATCGGAGAGGTCGGAGAGTCCACAGGAATGGTAGAGGATGTCTTGGGCATCCAGACCTTATGCAGCTTCCTGTTGTCTTGGACGGAGAGAGGGGGAGAGCTACCCCCTGTTTGAAGCATGTCTTCGTAGGCAGACTGGTCAAATTGGACGACCAGTATCTTTTTCATGGATACCACGGATACCGTATCGTGTTGAGCAATTGCTTCCTCGTCAGAAAAGAAAGATCTTCCCAGCAGAGTCGCCATCTTGTTGTTTGATAAAATAAACGAAAAAATAAATATATGGAAACGAGGTCTTATACAAAAACCCGCCCTTCTTCTGTGTTTACAAACAAGATTGTACAATTTAATCCTATACGAGGATGTCGAGTACAATTTATTTAATCTGGGTAAATATTGCTATAGGTGTCTGATCTGCAGTCGGTCACTTTGGCCCTTGGACCACACGATGATGAAGAAGTGACGTGGAAGACAGAAAGCAGCTTCGAAGGTTGCTAAAGAGGGTGGATGCCCGATGCCAAAGTCGTCGATCCCTTCTCTTTGCCTGAGCTCTGGATTCTTCTCTCTCTCTCTCTCTCGACCGTTTTCTCTCCCAATTGTCGACCTTGGATCTGATACTGGATTCCTTGACCAATCTCCGATCGTTCGATCTTCAATTTTTGCGACCTCGGACCTGATACTGGATTTCTTGACCAATTTTCCGACCTTGGACCTTTGTTAATAGAGGTCTCTATTTATAGAATTTTAGTGACAGTGACCACTCAGTCGGTGTAGAAACCGAGTAGTGGAAAGTACAGCACCCTTTTACATGACGGTTTAAAATAACCAATGCCTGCGTATAGATGACCTTTTGAGTGAGCATGTGACGCGTGTCGAACTAAGGGACAAACGCGTATATCTGCTGCGAAGATCACGGCGTAGAAGCCACGTAGGTAGTTATCCCTTGTGTAGAAGAGGTTGGCGTAGAAGCCAATAACTGTCACCATGGCATAGAAGCCAAGTAGGCATAGAAGCTGAGTAGGCGTAGAAGCCAAGTAGGCATAGAAGCCGAGTAGGCATAGAAGTCGAGTGGTCATAGAGGCCGAGCGGGCGTAGAAGCCGAGTGGTCATAGAGGCCGAGCGAACGTAAAAGCCGAGTGGGCATAGAAGCCGAGTGGGCATAGAAGCCGAGCAGGCGTAGAAGCCGAGTGGGCATAGAAGCCGAGCAGGCGTAGAAGCTGAGATAATATGGACGTTTTAGCCAGAATTATGACTCTTGGAGATATAATTAAATCTCTTGCATTAAATGCAGAGATCTGCCCCCATCCTGTGCATTAAATGGTCTTTAAGATTTGCCATCATTCTGCGCATTAAATGCAGATACGCACCTCAAATTCTGTACGAAGAGTAACTGCTGATGTGGCGGTCTGTTGGCCTTCTGCAGAGCGTAAGAAGCTCCCGTCTGCCTGTGTAAAACTGGGCAGTGTATCCCCTTTGTATGCGTAAGAGCAGTTGGCGCAAAGGGAATGTCACTAGACGACGGTTCGATGACATTTAATCAAATCTCTTGCATTAAATGCAGAGATCCGCCATTATCTTGTGCATTAAATGCAAAGGCGTATTTTGAAGGTCTGCCACCCTTATGTGCATAAAATGCAGAGACGTGCCTCGGGCATCTGTCAGTTTTCGACGCATTAAATGCAGAGACGTGCCTCGAGCCCTGTACGAAGAGCAGCTTTTGACATGGTAGGCTGTTTATCTTTTGTGGAGCGTAAGCAGCTCACATCTGCCTGTGTAAAACTAGGCGACATATTCTTTTGTATGCGTAGAAGCGGTCTACACCAAGGAAATGGCAGTAAATAACAGCCTGGGTTGCAGTGTCGCACCATCATTATAGCCGTCGCCTGGGTAGTCGTGCAGTACCCTTTGTCAGGAGTCCAGTCGTCAGGTTCATTGCATGATCTGACAGGTTCATTTCGAAGAATATGAAGCGTTTCTCGTACACTTCAATGTTGCATTGAAAGCGGATGAGTTTTATGCCATAAAGGCGATGTAGCACCCTTTTTACGCTGAAGCAGCCTGGACATACTACGCGGATGGTCCTTGAGCCTATATTTTACGCTGTGCTCAGCGGAAAAGTTCTGTTGCAGGTTTGATGGCTCTGAGGTCCTCTGTTTACGCTGCCCTACATCAACATGCTGTGTAGAGCTATCCAGCGTATTTTTTCATGCTTCTACAAGTGTCTGCTTGGTACATACAGTTGTAGTAGGTTGTTGCAAGGAATTTGAGGAGGGTGGTGCATCTGTGTTCAGTTGTGAGGAATGAGATAACTTTAAGGTAGGTATTTAGGTGTATTGTTAGTATGTGTATGTGTAGAGATGAAAGTATTTAGTGTTGTGTTGTGAGAGGGTGAAGACTGATACTGGTGTATATCAGAGGAGGTACAAGGCTAGGCTTGGGTATTGACATCAGTGCAATTGGGTTATTGTAGTACAATAGTAAGGGGAAACTTGTTGGACTAAGCAGTGCACTTAATATAATAATGTTCACTGATACTCAGTGTAGGTAATCAGAGCAAGTTGGTGAGAAATGTATTGTACACATTATTGTGCATAGTTGAGAGAGCACGGAGATAGTTGGGTCGAGTGGTATTCTTTCCTGTGCACAGCAAGATTTTGATACCTGAATAGATCAGTGGGTGACTAGCCGGAGGGTGTTGATTTGTGCTCAATTGTGTGATACCATGTTGGTGTAGTATCCTATTTGAGAGGAGTATCAGGTTAGATAAGTATATCAGTTAGTAGTTAGGATATTCATGTGAGAGTGTCAAACATAAGTTAATAACTAAGTATCAGAATTTGTATGGTCTAGATGTGATAGTGTATCAGAGAATTTAGGTTTTCATAAGGACAATATATTCAGTTGTGTACATGTTTAGTAGTGGGGAGTATTGGGGGAAGTTTTTGGGCTATGGTGTTCAGGTAGGATAGAGTTGTGAGGTCTGTTGGATACTTGAAGAGTGTAGGTGCATGGGTGTGAGGTTAGGTTGGTATCATAGTGTAGCAGTATTGGAGGAATGCTAGGTATTGCAACCTGCATCTGCAGTATCAGGTAATGAGAGTACTGAGGTACAATGTGTGTGCAAATTAGGTGCAGTATTGAGGGGAGGAGAAATTATAGCTAGACTGCAAGCAGTGTTGCGTTGGGGTTTACACAGGTACTGTGTTCAGTGTAAGGTAAGTCTGCAGTTGGTCATGTATGGCTATGTGGGCCTGATAGTAGGATTAGCAAGTAGGGTTGACTGTGGCAAGGGTAGAGATGCAACTACTAGCAGTTGCAGTTGCCACATGGATATGGCTTGGGAGGAATTGCCAATGCAGGCAATCAGTCAAGGCAACAGCAGTAACTTGAGCATTGTTTAACAGTAGGTAGTATATGGGGAGGGGTTTGAACACAGTTGAGTGGTGTTGGACTGATACATTGGTATCAGTTGCAACTGTGATGCTAGTTTTTAGATTTTGGATATGATAGAGTAGTGTATCAGAGTTAGTTAGAGTATCAGTTATTGGGGTCCAGTGGTGATATGATATCACAACCTTATATATGATATCCATTTCTATCTTTTATCAAAGATATTATATCATATATTTTCTTGGGCTAACCTTCTTATTTTTTCTTTGAGTCTCGACCCTTAAGGTTGAATTTACAACCACTTAACTTGCTTACGTTACGTAATCTCCGTAATTCTTATTACATCTCACAGATAATCCTTATTGTAATCCATATCTCAATTTACTTTATGACATTCCTTAATTTCCATATTTCTCTAAATAAATCTCCTATAACTCCACCCTTGCTCCTCTTCAATTATTCTACTTAAACAGAGTACTCCTCTTATTATTCTTCCCTATTTATAACTAGTACGTGTTCCTTAATTCAAATATGTTAAGTATTAGTATATTAGTCAAGTGGACTTTAATCCCACATTGGATAGAATAATAGAGGGAGGAGTTAGCATCTCATATATATATGTACTCCTTTATTGATAATGAATCATCCAATTATTCCTTCCTACATGGTATTAGAGCCAAAAATCTGAAGCCCTTTCTCCACACAAAAAAAAATTCTAATCCACTCCCCCCCTCCCCCTTCCCGAGAGGCAGCCCCCTCCGCCTCCCCTCGCTGCCTGATTGGCAGACACCCCCTGCCTGAGTGGCAGCAATACCCCACAGCCACCTCCTCCTGCCCGAGTGGCAGCCACCCCCCCATTGGGATCTTCAGAGGATAAACAATGGTTTGTTTGCATGAACCTCTGACTCTCTACAAGGGTATGAGGAGTTAACAGATAGTAGACTTGTGTTTGCGTGAATCTCTTTCCTGATCCTGTATCCACATCAGGATCTAAAAACAAAGTAACATGAGTTGCTTTTCTATTTTGACTTGTGTGATCCACCTTCAATCTCTTCTTTTCTTGCACAAGCTGGTTCTGGCTACGTTGATCGCGCATTGGCAGAGTTGATATGATTATCGGGTCTGAACGACCAAACGACAGTCGAATCAAGAACAATGAAGGATGACAAACACTAAGGCGAATAGCAGATCTACTAACACCAGTTTCAAAAATACAGTAGAGGGGACATTGGGCACTGGTATCACGCCTCGATCTCCCGTAAGCTAAATCGGCCGTCCCTGCTAGGCGAGAATCACCGCGGCAGTGCTCCCGCGGGACGATCGCTTCAACCCATCCGGGCATGATGCCGCACGAGCGTGAGACGCGCCCGTGCAAGGCCGTGATTCATTGGTGGCGGTAAGAAGTCTAAGCCACAGAATCGCACAGATTGTCCGAGTGCAGCAGAATTATAAACGCATAGGCGATTTGGTAACAAGTTCACTGAGTCGACAAAAGCGAAGAATTGAATAACACAAGTAGAAGTAAAACAAACCCTTTATTAATATAAACAAGTATTACAGGTGGCATATGACCGAGATTACAAGTCATTCAAGTCTCTCTCTCTAAAATAATAAAAACGTGCTAAGTGGCTACATTTATGGAATGATGTACATGCGATATTCCAATATTATGTCTTGTATATGTGCTTTAGTTCTGAACGTGGCGCTCCAAGGCTCCAGAGTAAACTCCATGCCTTAGCACGCATGAAGGAGGCATCTGCACCGAATGAGGTTCTTCCGCACCCTGCAAACAACCTGGTGGATTATCAGTACACGAATGCACTAGTGGGGAGACTACTCGCCCGCTCGACAAATCCAAACACGTAATATAGGTTCCATGCACCAACTATTATGTTGTCTTTCTAGTTGCCTTAGGATCAGTTTTATGGCAATATTGAATAACCTAACTCATATGGCAGTGCGCCGTGCGATATAAGAGAAAATACGACAAGACTTACCAACTTACCATTTGACCTTCCCTGTCCAAGGCAAACCAAGTTAATTTAAGCACGAGCATTCATAGTGAAAACCAAGGCAATAGCATATGCAAACACGAGTGTTAGTATATCATGATCGTTCAGGTGTTCAGTTGTTCTTTTGATGCAATGCAATGACTCACACGCGGATAGCCGCTAAGCGAGGATGACTTATCTATATGAACATTTTTTGCTGGCATAGCCATAAAGGACGAGTTATAGTCTTGAACGAAGATGGGATTACAACTAAAGTACATGAGAGGCGTCGCAAGCCATCCCGTCCAGCACGTGAGACTATCGTAAAGTTCTGCCCGGATTGGATCGGTGCCAGTGCCCCAGCGATCGTCCGCAGAACCATTAACCTTGTGCACAAGTTGTCCATGATACGTAAGTCTTGGTTTTCCAATTTTACCCAACTTGACATGATAATCCATGATTTGCTTGACGTGATTCTCATTCAGATGTAACTTGATGTGATTATCATTCAGGTGTAAACTTTACATGATCTTGTTCAGAATTAGACTTGCCTTGATGCATTCCCCTAGTCCAGGGACTGCCTTAGCGATCCAACGGTCCCGGATACTTGCAGGTTCATTTTACACGAAAGAACCATTTGATAGTCTTCTGGTTGAGTAGAATGCATGTACGATACGTGATAGTTTTCTTGATTGTGGCATGATTTCATGTGGAAAATATTGAGGCAAGGCAACATTAAGAACTTAAGCAATCGCGTTAGCTCGGGCCCGAAGGTAAGCCGAAGAGTGAAACCGTAAGGGACTTTCCGAGCTACATGATCTAGGGTAGCATGCGAGGGTCTGAATATAAGCAATGTTTTAATTCCATGTTCTAACACAAGCAATACAAGTTGGGATTATTCCCTTAGCTAGGTGCCTTGCATTTTTATTAGCATGCAGAGGGTGATTCGCCTAGTGACTAGCATGTATCATTCCATATTTTAAGTGTGCTGGCTAAGCAAAGACAAGTTCATCGTAGCCACCCACCTTAGCGATGATTTGCCTCGGTTGAGTGATACTTCGAGCGAGCCTCTGAAAGCCTAAGCCGAAATCCTGTAGGGACAAGTCTGGATGTCCTTTACCTCAAACGAGTATTCTCACCTGAGCAAAGCGAGTCGGGATATTATACTTTTGTCGTTTGAATCGGCAGTCCGCTTGAGCAGAACGGGGTATTACAACTGGCATGATGGTTTTATCGGTTCGACTTGTCGATAGACGGTTAGATGGACCATATGGTTATTCAACATGGCATAATGTCATGATCCGTCCCTGAAAAATTGGGCATGGACCGTGGGTACGTCCAGCCTACACCGCAGTATCGACGGTAGAACGATAGTTTGGTATATAAACTATCTATCAATAATGATCATCAACATATAATGACATCTCAATGAATATGAATACTCAATCACAGAATCTATAGGGAAGAACAACGCACGAATATGATATAAATATAACATAATAATAGTCGATACATCTCACAAAACTAATAATATCTAAATGAGTCTCCAAAAAGAATATAAGAAACTAATGTCAAAGTTGGAGACAGATCCAGTACAATAATCTACCTATCTAATGAACTATAGACAAAGTATCCTCGGCCTCAAATGGAATAAATTCCTCCTGAGCCACAGTCTCTAGCTCTAGGCTTACTATATCATGAGGCCCGTAATGAGTGGAATACCACTCCTCAGTATCATCTGGGAAAAATATATCCAATCAGGATTTGAGCGAAGTACACCTCTAACAGCAGTTCCAATAAATGATAAAGACTATATACCAGTAAATAGCGAGAATATACAAGATAAATAGAGCATGGCAAGAAATATACAGGAATTAGGGATGCAAGAAATATATACAAGAGAGATAAGCATCATATATAAGAGTCAAAAAATATAACTAACTAAGTGAGTGAGTACTAACTTCAACATGTAATCATCTTGAAAACTTGCTCAGGAATTATGGCCTGGTTTATCATACATGCGTTGTATGATTAACACTCTTAAGGAAAACATGAATTGCAGGGGTATGATTACATATCTACACTAATACTCCCCGCCCTGACTGGTATAGTGGATCCAACCATGGCACGTTATGACACATGATTCTATGAGAATGCGCTAATCTTCTCATGAATCAGTGTCCATACATGTACAAGAACAATATGACTTGCACAGGAATATGCCAGAAACTACTAGGAATAACATCTAATGATGGGATCCAAAAAATACAAATCCGCGTAACCATGTGTCAAGAAGTCAAGGATATCTACACTAAAAACAAGAAACATAGAAGATAAACAAAAACTATCAAAGAATTTACTCGCCTAAAATATGGGGTGAAGTATCAACGGTATCCGTAATAGTGCCTCGAAGTCCTAAATATGGAACATCATATCAATACAGTGTTCTAAAAATGATAAACAAGTTAAATTCTAGGTCTTTAGGCCATTTCTAGGTCACAACAGTCAAACTAGGTCAACTCTAAGTCAAACTAGTCAAACTTGGTCAAAATAGTTATTTCTAGGTTGTACTAGTCTATATCTAAGTTTTTAGGTCATTATCTTGATGATACAAGCCATATTGGTTAAAACTAGGTACTAGGCTATCTTATGATATCAATATCAAAATATAACTTAACTAGCTATTAATACTAGGTAATATCTATACATATATACTTACCTCAACATTTATAACAATTACAAATACCTATTTACCTACACACTTACCCAATGCTTATATATACACCTATACATCAAGTCACTAATACCTATACTCACTCGTACACTAACTTTTGGTATACTTAATCAAATTCCTGTTATAAAATTACCTACTATCTTCACAGCCCATGCCATGCTACCTACTAATATATGTATCGGTCTTCATATTACCTCTCTCATCTGCGTACCCCAGACACCAAGTACCTTAGTGTATCACTATACTTTATACTAGAACCAATAACTGATACACACCTAAACCTCATCTGGACATCACCACAACAACCACCTAATGCATACCCAACCCATAACACTTGCTACTGTTGCTGCTAAGTGTGGGTACTGCTCGAGGCAGTGCCTTATGCTGCCTATTGCTGCTGTCTCCAACATGAACCCACACCCCATCTTCAAACTATTGCACAGTGCACTGTCCATGAGCCCTACTACAACAGCCACTAACACAGCAACATGCCAAGTCATGTTGCTACTGCGTTATTGCTCTGAAACCCGGCAGATATCCTCCCTCTTCATGACTGATACACACACCTCTTTGTTGCTTTGTTGCTGCTTCTTTGTTGCTATGAAACCCAACAGATATCCCCCCCTCTTTGTGTGTGTGTGTGTGTGTGTGTGTGTGTGTGTGTGTGTGTGTGTGTGTGTGTGTATATATATATATATATATATATATATATATATATATATATAGATATGAATATATTTATAAATAATAAACTAAACTAACAGACACCATGATGTTTACCTGTACTACACCCTAATGACACAAGCAAAACACACACACACACACACACATATATACATATATATAGCATGGTTAAAGTATATGTATCAAACTATAACTATATATATAATTACAACACTATAATCTATCTCGATCTAACAATTTAGAATACATAGGATACAATATATACTAACATGGCAATTTAACAAACACAATGAGTGTATCACCCAAGTATCACACTAGTCCTATGATACCCTTGTGATACACCCTTGATACTCTTACCAAACCTCACCAAACTCTATCTAAAGCACATGAACACATCAAATATAATAATTAGAGACTAATTAGAGTGATATCTATCTAATCTAGTGCTTGTGGTAAAATATGACATGTGTATCACCCGTGTCGAAGGAAAAACCTACATAATTAACTCATATCACAAAATATTATGATACGTCCTACTCGTGTCCAATTGTGGACACGATACTAGTTTTACATACTCAATCTAAGTCTAATTAGATATAATTATCCTAATGACAAACACTTGGTGCATCCATCTCGGAATTCTTCTCAATAGGGCACAAAACTCACTATAGAAGTCACAATATGGGTCAAATGAACCTAGTTCTTCTTCCTTTGGGTAGTTCTTAGCCATTGAAGAGTTCTAATGGTCAAATGCATGAATTAGAGTCTAATAGAAAGAAAAATTCAGAATTATACCTATTGGGAGATGGATTCCCAATAAAATACTTAATAGACACAATTAGGACACAAGCTCCTAGCCAAATCCTCCTTCTCCAAGTGATCCTTGTAATCCAAGCTCCAATGCTCCTTAGATGATGAAAATGGAAGAAAATGAGAGTGATTTAAGAGGGATTGGTGGAGTGATGAATCAATTTGGGGAAGAACACAATTGGGGATCTAAATTGGAATAAAATAAGAGGAAGGAGAGAGAATCTACCCTCTCTATAGGGGCCGGCCACTAATCCCCTTCCCAAGCAATGTACAATGACACAATTATCCCTATTGGGTTGTCATGATGGAAAGTTAATTAGGAGAGAAGCTTCTACTCCTACTGAAAGGTTTAATTAAATCACTAACTAACCAAATGGTGACTAATTATTGGCCTAAATGGATCTAAATTAAATGTTGGTCCATGGTTCATGACAAGTCTAATTGGGTCCACTAACACAAGTCCAATAAATAATATAGCCTACTATCAATAATTAAATAATACAATAATTAAAGATATAACATGCATATTAAATAAATAATTATAAAAAGACCAAAATACTCCTAGTCTGAAAGTGTGGTAATGATAAGTCTACCCCCCTTAAAATAATTTCGTCCTCGAAATTAAAAGACAAAACTATCACTAAATTAGCACAACAAAAAAGAAAGAACAATACCTTAAGGCTCAAACAGATAAGAGTACCGCTCGCGCATTTTATCCTCCCTCACCTAGGTAGACTCACCTGGAGAGTGATGCCTCCATGCGATGTGCACCAAAGGAATGGTCTGGTTCTTCAGCACCTTCTCTCTTCGATCTAGAATCTCAATTGGATACTCTGGATAGCTGAGAGTCGGGCCCACCTCAATCTCTGAGTGATCCAATATGTGACTTGGATCCTCCACGTACCGTCTCAGCTATGACACATGAAACACGTTATAAACTCCCTCCAATGCATGCAATAAGTCTAGCCGGTAGGCCACTGCACAGACCCTCTCAAAATTATCGAAGGATCTGATATACTGTGGACTAATATTCCCGCCTCCACCAAAGCGAATCGTGTCTCGTGTCGAAAAAATCCTCAGAAATACCAGATCTTCAACCTAGGACAAAACAAAGACTTAAGAACTTAAACTATAACAACAACCACAAGCAAGCACAAACATAAAATCTAAACTATACCTCAAACTCCAAGGGTCTCCGGTGGCTATCGGCCCAATGTCGTTGTCTGTCTATGCCACCCGAAGTCTATCTCTAATTATCTTGACCTTCTTCGCTGCATCACAACCATCTCAGGCCATAGCAAATCTCTATCTCCAACATCATCCCAAGACAAGGGAGTGCGATACCTCAGATTGTATAGAGCCTCAAATGGTGACATCTTTATACTGGCCTGGTAGCTGTTGTTGTAAACAAACTCTACCAAATGTAGATGGTCCTCCCAAGATCCCCCAAAATCTAGAATATATGTGCGAAGTATATCCTCGAGAGTCTGAATAGTCCTCTCCGACTGACCATCCGTCTGAGGAAGATATGCAGTACTGAACTTGAGCTGGGTGCCTAAGCTAGCCTGCAGACTCCTCCGGGAGTGAGAAGTGAAATGACTATCCTGATCCGAGACTATGATAACAGAAATCCCATGTAGCCTGACGATCTGCCTCACATACATCTCTGCCAGCTTCTCCATAGACAAACCTATCTTGAAAGACAAAAAGTGGGCCAATTTGGTCAACTTGTCAACGATGACCCAAATTGCGTCTTTTTCTCCTGGAGATCGTGGAAGTCCGGACAAAAATCCATAGTAATGTGCTTCCACTTCCACTCTGGAATGGGTAAGGGCTGAAGCAACCCACCGGGCCTCTGTTTCTCTTCTTTCACCTGCTGGCCCACTAAGCATCTGGATATGTAAACCCCCTCATTTATTTTTATAGATAGTCTAGTTATGGGTTAGAAAATTTTGGTTTAGCAGCAGATGATTGAGGTTTAGAATTAAGGATACAGAAGTCTATTTTTTTAATTAAACTCTTGGCGCGCCCTACCGTTGTTACAATATTCGGAGCCCAATATCAGCCCATAAATTCTAACAAGTTGTTGCATTCTAGACTTGACATGCCAATTTAAGCGCTGGACATTCTCGTCACTCAAAATCATAATCGCTTGTGCTCTAATTTAATTGTACAACTTCTCGTACCCAAATTCTATTATTTAATCCTGTATCGCGCACCAGTGTCGTTGTCATCAATTCTGCGACACCAACTCAACCCGTTGAACCGGACCAATTAAAGGGTCCAAGACTGACACCAAGTTTACACCGTTCATGACCTTTGTGTCACTCCCAATTGAGACCCCATGTGCCCCCATTTAACTTAAGAGCACATGACATTTTATTTTAATTTAATTGGGGATACCAACTTTGACTAATCCCGTTTTTAATCCCAACTTACCCAATGCCCCCATGAATTAAGCCCACGCAAAATACACAACACCCCCTCACCCTACAAAACACCAAACACCATTTCTCCCACAAAATTTTCATTATTTCATGTATTTGTGCAAATACCCAAAATTAAGGGGGCTTAGTTGCAATTATTGCAATAGGTGTCATAACCTCCTTGGTTTAAACCAAATGGAGAAGCCTCACCCTCACTCATTGACCGGTCAAGCCCCTACCCACTCTCTCTCCCTTGATGTACATTCCTTCATGATTAATTGTGAGCCATCCATTTAAATTGGGGCTCATCCTCACCACCCATTCTACATACACCTCCCTATAAAACATCAACATCACCCCTCACTTATCCCAAGCCGGCCCTAATCCCAACACCTAGGGAAAACTACCCCTTTCTCTCTCCTCCCTCCTTATAATTTTAGCCGAATACTTTTTCTCTTCCTTTCTTCTTCTCTTCTTCTTCTTCCTCTCCACTTCTTCTTCTTCGTGTAACCACCACCATTGCCGATAATCCCTGCAATATCACCACCTCCAGTCTTCCCCACGGCCACCCCTGAGCCCGCTGACGACCGATGCTACTCCACCCACCATTGTCGACCTCCTCCAGCTGTCCCCTGACCACCACAACTTCTCCACAGTAGCACAACTCCGACCGCACTACTCTTCACCACCAGCCGCACCACCACTCTTCACCACCACTCCCCCTTCGACCATCACCATCTCCCCCCTTGCACCACCGCCATCCACCACGAGCCACGACCCCGGCCGACTTCACTCCAGCGGCTGCCACCACCACTCCACACCCCGGTACCACCACATCACCATCTTCATCATCATCTTCACCATCATCACCTTCACCATCTTTATCATCATCAACACCCCTCCGGCGAACCTCGCACCACCACCACAGCACCTCCACCGTGCTGTCGACTCCCTCGACCACACTCCAGCAACCTCTCAGCCATCCGGCCAGCACCACCCCCACACCGCTGAGGTAACCTCTCATCCACCCCCTTGTTTAAATATAGTATTATTGTTATGGTCATAACTTAGCTTTGAGTTTAGGTTTTGTGTATGAAATCATTTTATTTTAGTGTAATATATGCATATGGGAATTAGGTTTAATAACATGTTATAATATGCATTGAGGGTGAAATGCAAAGTTGAATAATTATGGGTTAAATACGAATTAATTAAGGACATGAAATATATACATATGATGGTTGAAATTGGAAATATGCTATATGTTGAGTTTAGAGTTTTAAATGCCATGTAAGATCTTGGGATTTATTACATGATATAAAAATGCATGAATGGTTGTAAATGATATAGATTTATTTAAGGGTCTGCTATACATTGAGATTTTAGGATTTTGGGATGCATGAGTTTAAGGTTTATTATATCTTAATATGTGAAATTGATGGTGATATTAAAACATTGAATATAAATGATAAACATAATTACGTAGTAGTTTTATTGAGAAATGGGAAAGATTATATATGTTTGAGGGTTTGATAATTAATTATTAATTTAGTCAAGGATGGTAATTGAACGTAATGATAATGTCTATGAAAACCAGATGAGACAGAGGATTTGATGATGGTTTGAACCACGGAATATCGTGATCAATATAGTAAGGTTGAGGTTTAGATTAATGATATTGTACAGATGATTAATTTGATTAGATGTAACATACCCCGAGTCAACCTTGGTCAACCCTCTAGTTTCGTATCCATGTGAGTTATAGCTGAGTTTAAGCAAATGTTAGACGTGTGTCACATCTTATTTCAGCTTTGTGATAGTTTATTGATTGAGCTTGTATCTCAACTCTAGGTACTACAGGACCTGCGAACTTGGACGTTGTACCAGATCCCCATCTTCAGTAGCTGGACCGAGGCAAGTGTACCTTGCCACCATGTATTTCAGTTACAGATATTTATTGATTTATTATATACATTATGCGCATGTTTGATTAAGATCATTATTTCGCGTCTGGATCACAACCAGGTACAGACGTTCATCGTAACATCTTATAACGAATGCTAGATGTTCGTAATACCACGATGTACACACCTGTGTATATCGTAACCCTAGGACACATTTATACACTGTTATCATGCCAGATTTCTTGTATTCCTGATACTGACATCATGACTGAAGACTGGGACGACCTTAGGGTCACGTTGATTATAGTTACTTCAGTATGACGAGACTGCTAGATAGAAGTTCAGGTTCAGCGCACAATCATTGACCGCTTGGGAAGGGGAAGACAGTTACTAGACGTTTGGGCTCCTCTGCACGCGCTTATATCTGTATATGTATTATTTTTGTAGTGATCATGTATCTAGAGTAGTTGTATCACCCGTGTGACTCTTTGCCCGGAGCTGAGGTACGTCCTGTGTGTTTCCGTGTCCGGAGCTATGATTTTATTTTGGACAGCCCATGCATCGAATATTATCTTTAAACTGTGTCTCACTTAGTTGGTTATGCTAGATTACCCCGTCGTTGTACTTGTACTTTCTGTTATAATTGTCATGCTATATTTTTGTACCTTGTTACGTCCCTCTGAGGACCTGGTTCCCTTCCAGGTTTAGGCGAGAAAGATTACCCAGAGGAGTACGGTCCGGGTACGTATCCAGCAGCAGGACCCATTGCCGAGGACGAGGTCATCCTCGAGGACTTCGTCCGATCTCTGGTAGTGACTTTATCCTAGGGACTGTATTACTATCTAGCTATCTGATGCCGTTCCAAGCTATCTTATTTCTTATTTTTATTCCAGTATTTTGTACTAGCGGGTTTATTCCCGTGTGACTACTCTAGTATTTGTACTATGATATATTTTCTCATGACATTTCCTTTCTGCACATTAGTAGTTGTGATTACTTCTATGTGCTCTTATATCTGTTGCCTGTGGATGAAATTTAGATTCACTATTATGTATTATGTGTTGGGTTATTCATTGTAATTTACGGCTTAGGTGCACTCCGACGGGCCCATTAGATTGGGATGCCCACCGAAGTGTGCTGCTGGCCATTGCCACGTGACTCAGTTCCTTATCTTTAGAACCGGGGTGTGATAAGGTTTTTGTGGTGGCCCATGCAGGTCCGATTTAAATCGTCTTGGTCACCTGACTGTGCCAAGCGAGCCTGCAAATTAGGAATATATATTAGGAATCTCATCTACATGTTTGAAACCTTCACATGACACCTCTATCTCTATTTCTTTTACCAAATTGCATCTTGTTTATTTTCTCAACGCTGATCGCAATGATGACTTCTTTTCATAGTTATGAATCTCCGCAGTAGACGCATCGCAGAGCCAGGCGATGTTCCCCGTGACGCAGGATCATCTGAGGAACCGAAATTGGGGCATATTCTTTTGTTGACTCGAGCTCCCCTAGGACAGTCATCGGGGTAGCCAGAGGTGCCTTCGAACGGACATCAGACTTCGCATCAGGCAGGACCTGAGGATCAGAGGACCCCGAGACAGGAGGAGCAGCAGCTGCCCCCACCTCCACCATTATCTCCCCAGGTGCCCTATATGTCATTCCCCGCAGGGCAACCCATGGATGGGACACATATATTTCAGATGGTATATGCGATGATGCAGGCCCAGCAGCAGGTCCAGCAGCAGGCTCAGCAGCAGGCCCAGCAGCGCCAGGCTGAGACCTTAAGGGAGAGTATCGTGACAGCCTTGGGGCAGGCATCACCACCAGCACACCAGTCGACGATGGGGTCTGTCATAGACTTCTATCGTATGGTGTCATAACCTTTTGCTGGCATAGAAGAGCCGACGGAGGTCCATGCATGGCTTACCAGTATTCAGCACCAGCTGGAGGCTACCGACCTCCCCCGGCACCGATGGATGCGTCAGGATGCAGCTCACTAGCAACACACATCACTGGTGGCTCTCAAAGGAGCAGCGTTTGGGACCAGACCGGGTCATGTGGGAAGAGTTCTTTAGGCTCTTCCAGGAGATGTACATATCCTCCACTGCCCGAGCAGAGCTTCGGGATAGATTTTAGAACCTTGGACAGGGAAGTATGACTATAGAGGAATACAATATTGAGTTCCTCCGCCTGAGCAGATTTGTACCGTACCTGATCCCTACCGAGGAGGCAAAGGCCAAGAAGTTCTATGAAGGCCTGAGTTTCGAGACCCAGAGGTTTATCGGGTCCATAGCCCCTACCTCCTACTCCGAGGTATTATTAGCAGCATAATGCCAGGACTGTATCAACAAGATGGAGGCCAGCATGAAGCACTCCTGTGCGTCATCATCAGCAGTTCGAGCCCCGCAGGAAGGACCTACAAAGCGTCCACTGGTACAGACGAAGCAGCAGAGAGCAGCACCCCTGCAGGGAGCAGTTATTCCCACATGCCATTACTGCGGCAAGAAGGGACATTTATTGAGGGACTGTCGACGGAGGCTGGGCGCTTGTTTGAGATGTGGGTCGGACCAGCATGCAGTCCGAGATTGCCCAGACCAGAAGGCTCCAATACAGATGGTTCATCGGCCAGCCTTGCCAGCTCCGAGGCCTTATCAGCAGCCTCCCGGACCGAGGCCGCCTTACGCAGGAGCTGGAGCACTACGACCACCAGCACCAAGGGGAAATCAGAGGAGGCCACCCTTGGCCCCACAGGCAGATCGATTCCAACAGGCCCGACAATAGCAGTCGAGGGCACCAGCACTGAGACATGGTCAGGCCTATGCGATGACTATAGAGGAGGCGGAGATAGCCGGAGAAGTGATCGCAGGTACTATCTTAGTAGCTTCATTACCAGCAGTAGTCTTATTTGATTCTGATGCCACACACTCTTTCATAGCTGCTAGTTTTGTGGCCACCCATAAAATAGCCATTGCACCCCTTTCGAAGATCAAGAGGATTCTTACGAGAGGTGGAATAGTACCTGTTAGCGACACTTATAGATCATGTTCAGTAGTTGTCTGCGGGTGAGACATGCGTGCCAGATTTCTGGTCTTCTCTATGCCGGACTATGACATTGTCCTAGGCATGGATTGGTTGAGCCAATACCACGCAACGCTAGATTGCCATCGTGGTTGTGTCATATTTAGACCCCCAGATCACCCAGAATTTGAGTTTCTTCGGGGAGCCTGAGAGCATAGTGTCCAACCTACCCTAACGACACATATTTCAGAAGGTGAACCGATATACCCTCACTTTATATCAGAGTTTGAGGATATGTTTCCAGAGGATCTCCCAGGCCTGCCACCTGACAGAGAGATTGAGTTCACTATAGAGTTGACTCCCGGAGTCGAGCCAGTTACTTCCCCCGTTTATAGACTAGCACCGAAGGAATTGGTTGAGTTGAAAGTGCAAGTAGATGATCTCCTGGATAAGAGTTTTATACGGGCTAGTGTATCTCCATGGGGTGCACCCATATTATTTGTGCCAAAGAAGGACGGGACGGTACGCTTGTGTATCGATTACAGGACGTTAAATGCTGTAACGATAAAGAACAAGTATCCACTACCGCGCATCGATGATTTATTTGATCAGCTTAGTGGCGCATGTGTATTCTCGAAGATCGATCTCAAATCCGGTTATCATCAGATCAAGGTACGGAGAGAGGACATCCCGAAGACGGCTTTTCGGATGAAGTATGGGCACTATGAGTTTCTAGTCATGCCGTTTGGTTTAACCAACGCGCCAGCAGTATTTATGAGTCTGATGAACAATATTTTCCACCAGTACTTAGATAAGTTCGTGGTGGTATTTATCGACGACATCTTGGTATATTCCAAGAGCCAGGAGGAGCACGAGAGACATCTCAGGATTATGTTAGAGATGCTGGGGCAGGAGAAGCTGTACGCCAAGCTCAGCAAATATGAGTTCTACTTGGATAGAGTACCATTCCTGGGACACATAATCATCGGAGATGGACTATCAGTTGACCCAGAGAAGATAGCTGCAGTAGAGACGTGGCCTACCCCTACATCAGTTACAGAGGTTAGGAGTTTCCTCGGACTTGCCGGATATTATCGGAGGTTCGTAGAAAATTTCTCGAGGATCGCTGCGCCTATGACGTGACTGATGCATAAAGGTGAGGAGTTTATCGGGACCGAAGAGTGTCAGACGGCTTTCGATGAGCTAAAGAAGCGTCTGACATCAGCACCAATTTTGACACTTCCTTCAGGATCGGGAGGATTTGTAGTATACAGTGATGCGTCTGGGAGCGGATTAGAATGTGTACTGATGCAACACAGCAAAGTAATAGCCTACGCATTGAGACAGCTGAGAGTTCATGAGATAAACTATCCGACGCACGATCTAGAGCTAGCTGCAGTGATATTTGCACTAAAGCTATGGCGACACTACCTTTATGGTGAGCGTGTTGAGATTTACACAGATCACAAATGTCTGAAGTATGTCTACACGCAGAAGGAGCTCAACATGAGACAGAGGCGCTGGCTAGAGTTGATGACAGATTATGATATCGATTTGCAGTACCACCCTGGCAAGGCGAATGTAGTAGCAGATGCCTTAAGCAGGAAGCCCATGGCATACTTTTTGACGACTCAGCGGCAATTGCTAGAGAATCTTCAAAATCTTGGGATAGAGATTGTATTGCCAGGCATGGATGGACAGATGGCCAGTCTCGAGGTTCAGTCCATATTGATTGAGAGGATCAAGGCAGCCCTACCTACAGATGCGAGATTTTGACGACTGCGAGAGAGGACAGAGGCCAACATACAGACGGGACTCAGGATTCATGAAGATGGAATATTAAGGTGTGGAGATTGCCTATACGTTCCGAGTGGCGAGCTATGCCAGGAGTTGATGACCGAGGCTCATAGCTCGATTTATTCTATTCATCCCGGGGGTACGAAGATGTACCGAGATTTGAGATAACATTATTGGTGGCATAGGATGAAGAGAGAGATTGCAAGATTCGTGGCAAGATATTTGGTTTGTCAGCAAGTCAAGGCTGAACATCAGAGGACTGCAGGACTATTGCAACCGCTTTCCATTCCCGAGTGGAAGTGGGAACACATTACCATGGACTTCGTCACAGGATTCCCATGGAGCCCTAGCAGGAAGGATGCAGTTTGGGTTATCATAGACAGACTCACCAAGTTTGCACATTTCTTGCCCTTCAGAGTTAGGCAGTCCACGGAGATATTAGCTGACATGTATATGAGGTAGATAGTACGACTACATGGAGTGCTTGTTAGCATTGTATCGGATCGTGATTCTAGATTTACGTCATATTTTTGGCAGAGTATGCAGGAGAGTCTAGGAACTCGTCTCAAGTTCAGCACTGCATATCATCCATAGACTGATGGCCAGTCAGAGCACACGATACAAATACTAGAGGATATGTTGAGAGCGTGCATGATCGACTTTGGAGGATCTTGGGAGAACCATCTATACTTGGTGGAATTCTCCTACAATAACAACTACCAGGCTAGCATACAGATGGTACCTTATGAGGCACTGTATGTCAGGAAGTGTAGGTCATCGGTATGTTGGAGTGACGTGGGAGAGCGTTAGATACTTGGTCCAGAGTTGGTAACACAGACAGTGGAGAAAGTCAAGCAGATTCAGAGCCACCTGCGTGCAGCACAGGACAGACAGAAACATTGGGCAGATGCGCACCGCAGACCTTTGGAGTTCAAGGAAGGTGACCATATATTTTTGAAGATATCGCCTATTCGTGGTACCATCAGATTGGGAGGCAGAGGAAAGTTGATTCTGAGGTACATCGGACCTTTTGACATCTTGGAATGAGTTGGCAAAGTGGCTTATCATCTTGCATTGCCTCTATCATAAGAAGGAGTGCATAACGTATTTTACGTATCATAGTTGAGGAGATACATGGCAGACCCTAGCCACGTGCTTGATAATTCGGAGATTACAGTCGGGCCCAGTTTATCTTACGTAGAGCAGCCAGTGGAGATACTCGATCACAGTGAGAAGACTTTGAGAGGTCAGACTATTCGACTAGTCAGAGTTGCATGGAAGCATCATTCACCAGGCGAGTCTACCTGGTAGCGCGAGGATTCCATTCGACAGTGTTTTCCATATTTATTTGAGGACCAAGGTATGAATTTACGTACCGTATTTGATTACCAGTTTGCCTTTAAATTCTCGTAGCTATTATCGTGCTTTACTTTTAATTTTGGGGATAAAATTTTTCTAAGTTGGGTAGGATGTAAACCTCCTCATTTATTTCTATAGATAGTCTGGTTATGGGTTAGAAAATTTTGGTTTAGCAGCAGATGATTGAGGTTTAGAATTAAGGATGCAGAAGCCTTTTTTTTAATTAAACCCTTGGCGCGCCCTACCATTGTTGCAATATTCGGAGCCCAACATCAGCCCATAAATTCTAACAAGTTGTTGCATTCTAGACTTGACACGCAATTTAGGCACTGGACTTTCCCGTCACTCAAAATTATAATCGCTTGTGCTCTAATTTAATTGCACAACTTCCCCTACCCAAATTCTATTATTTAATCCTGTGTCGCGCACCTGTGTCGTTGTCATCAATTCTGTGATACCAACTCAACCCGTTGAGCCGGACCAATTAAAGGGTCCAAGACTGACACCAAGCCTATACCGTTCATAACCTTTGTGTCACTCCCAATTGAGACCCCATTTGCCCCCATTTAATTTAAGAGCATATGACATTTTATTTTAATTTAATTGGGGATACCAACTTTGACTAATCCCGTTTTTAATCCCAACTTAACCCAATGTCCCATGAATTAAGCCCATGCAAAACACACAATACCCCCTCATCCTACAAAACACCAAACACCATTTCTCCCATAATTTTTTCATTATTTCATGTATTTGTACAAATACCCAAAATTAAGGGGGCTTAGTTGCAATTATTGCAATAGGTGTCATAACCTCCTTGGTTTAAACCAAATGAAGAAGCCTCACCCTCACTCATTGACCGGTCAAGCCCCTCCCCACTCTCTCTCCCTTGATGTACATTCCTTCATGATTAATTATGAGTCATCCATTTAAATTGGGGCTCATCCTCACCATTTATTCTACACACACCTCCCTATAAAACATCAACATCACCCCTCACTTCTTCCAAGCCGGCCCTAATCCCAACACCTAGGGAAAACCACCCCTCTCTCTCTCCTCCCTCCTCATAATTTCAGCCGAATACTTTTTCTCTTCCTTTCTTCTTCTCTTCTTCTCTTCTTTTTCTTCCTCTCCACTTTTTCTTCTTCTTCGTGTGACCACCACCATTATCGACACACCCACAACATCACCACCTCCAGTCTTCCCCACGGCCACCCCCGAGCCTGCTGACGACCGCTGCTACTCCACCCACCATTGTCGACCTCCTCCAGCTATCCCCCTGACCACCACGACTTCTCCACAGCAGCATAACTTCGGCCGCACCACTCTTCACCACCAGCCGTACCACCACTCCCCCTCCGACCATCACCATCTTCCCCCCTTGTACCACCGCCATCCACCACGAGCCACGACCCCGGCCGACTTCACTCCAGGGACTGCCACCATCACTCCACACCCCGGTACCACCACATCACCATCTTCATCATCATCTTCACCATCATCACCTTCACCATCTTCATCATCATCAACACCCCTCTGACGAGCCTCGCACCACCACCACAGCACCTCCACCGTGCTGTCGACTCCCTCGACCACACTCCAGCAACCCCTCGGCCATCCGGCCAGCACCACCCCCACACCGCTAAGGTAACCTCTCCTCCACCCCCTTGTTTAAATGTAGTATTATTGTTATGGTCATAACTTAGCTTTGAGTTTAGGGTTTGTGTATGAAATTATTTTATTTTAGTGTAATATATGCATATAGGAATTAGGTTTAATAACATGTTATAATATGCTTTGAGGGTGAAATACAAAGTTGAATAATTATGGGTTAAATACGAATTAATTAAGGACATGAAATATATACATATGATGGTTGAAATTAGAAATGTGCTATATGTTGAGTTTAGAGTTTTAAATGCCATGTGAGATCTTGGTGTTTATTACATGATATAAAATGCAAGAATGGTTGTAAATGATATAGATTTATTTAAGGGTCTGCTATACATTGAGATTTTAGGATTTTGGGATGCATGAGTTTAAGGTTTATTATATCTTAATATGTGAAATTGATGGTGATATTAAAACATTGAATATAAATGATGAACATAATTACGTAGTAGTTTTATTAAAAAATGGGAAAGATTGTATATGTTTGAGGGTTTGATGATTAATTATTAATTTGGTCAAAGACAATAATTGAACATAATGATAATGTCTATGAAGGCCAGATGAGACAGAGGATTTGATGATGGTTTGAACTACGGAATATCGTGATGAATATAGTAAGATTGAGGTTTGGATTGATGATATTGTACAGATGATTAATTTGATTAGATGTAACATACCCCGAGTCAACCATGGTCAACCCTCTAGCTTCATGTCCATGTGAGTTGTAGCTGAGTTTGAGCAAACGTTAGACGTGTGTCATATCTTATTTCAGCTTCGTGATAGTTTATTGATTGAGCTTGTATCTCGACTCTAGGTACTACGGGACCTATAGACTTGGACGTTGTACCGGATCCCCATCTTCAGCAGCCGGACCCAGGTAAGTGTATCTTGCCACCTTGTATTTCAGTTACAGATATTTATTATTTCATTATATACATTATGCGCGTGTTTGATTAATATCGTTATTTTGCGTCCGTATCACAACCGGGTGCAGACGTTCGTCGTAACATCTCTTAACAAATGCTAGATATTCGTAATACCTCGATGTATGTACCTGTGTATATCGTAACCCAATGACACATTCATACACTGTTATCATGCCAGATTTCTTGTATTCCTGATACTGACATCATGACTGGAGACTGGGATGACCTTAGGGTCACATTGATTATAGTTACTTTAGTATGACGAGACTGCTAGATAGAGGTTCAGGTTCAGCGCACAATCGTTGATCGCTTGGGAAGGAGAAGATAGTTACTAGACGTTTGGGATCCTCTGCACGCGCTTATATATCTATATGTATTATTTCTGTAGTGATCCTGTATCTAGAGTAGTTGTATCACCAGTGTGACTCTTTGTCCGGAGCTGCAGTACGGCCCGTGTGTTTTCGTGTCCGGAGCTACAGTTTTATTTTGGACAGCCCACGCGTCGAACATTGTCTTTAAACTGTGTCTCACTTAGTTGGTTATACAAGTTTACCCCGTCGTTGCACTTGTACTTTCTGTTATACTTGGCATGCTGTATTTTTTTACCTTGTTACGTCCTCTGAGTACCTGGTTCCCTTCCAGGTTTAGGCGAGGAAGATTACCCAGAGGAGTATGGTCCGGGTACGTATCCAGCAGCAGGACCCATTGCCGAGGACGAGGTCATCCCCGAGGACTTCACCTGATCTCTGGTAGTGACTTTATCCTTGGGATGGTATTACTATCTAGCTATCTGATGTCGTTCCAAGTTATCTCATTTCTTATTTTTATTCCAGTATTTTGTACTAGCGAGTTTATTCCCGTGTGACTACTCTAGTATTTGTACTATGATACATTTTCTCGTGATATTTCCTTTCTGCACATTAGTAGTTGTGATTACCTCTATGTGCTCTTATATTTGTTGCTTGTGGATGAGATTTAGATTCACTATTTATGTGTTATGTGTTGGGTTATTCATTATACTTTACAGCTTAGGTGCACTTCGACGGGCCCATTAGATTGGGATGCCCGCCGAAGTGTGCTGCTGGCCATTGCCACGTGACTCGGTTCCTTATCTTTAGAACCGGGGCGTGATAGGATACAAACTGTGCCACCTTCCGCTTCATGCCATATCACCACATACTCTCTCTCATATCCCAATATATCTTGTTGGCACCTAGATGCATGGAATACTGAGAGCGATGCGCTTCCTGCAATACCTTCTCTTTTACCTCTCCACTAGGGATACAGAATCTAGTACCGTACCACAAATGACCATTCTCAGTAATGGTAAAATTATCCTCCAATCCGGATCGAACATGTGCTCTGATGCTCCTCAAAGATACGTCCTTATACTGGGCTGCCTTGATCCTATCCATTAACTCTGAATGTATATGCAAACCCCACATTTGTATCTCAATACCAGGAATTACTACCTCAATACCGAGGCTCTACAAATCTGCCAACAGGTGTCTATCCATCTTCAACCATATAGCTACTGTATACTTGCTCAAGGCATCGACAACTAAGTTGGCCTTCCCTGGGTGATACTGCAATGAAATATCGAAGTCCTTTATCAGCTACAACTACCATATCTGCCTAATCTTCAGCTTTTTTTGGGTAAACACGTACTTCAAGCTCTTATGGTTGATAAAGATCTCTACGCGCTCTCCATACAGATAGTGTTTTCACAGCTTCAGAGCAAAAATGATTGCTGCCAACTTCATATCATGGGTGTGGTAGTTCTTCTAATGCTAACATAATTACCTGGATGCATAAGCAATCACCTTCCCATTCTACTGAAGAACACAACCCAGACCTTTCTTCGAAGCATACTATAGATAGTGAATCCTCCTGACCCTGATGGCAACGTCAAAATAGGAGCTGACATCAACCTCTTCTTTAGCTCATCAAAAGCAGCCTGGAACTCCTCGGTTCACACAAACTCTACGTCCTTCCTGGTAAGTCTGGTCATTAGCTCAGTAATCCTGGAAAAATCTTGTACAAATCTCCTATAGTAGCCTGCTAGACCCAAGAAACTCCTAATCTATGCCACTGAACTCGGAGTAGTCCAAGACTCCACTACTACGATCTTCTTTGGATCCACTGAGATCCCATCACCAGTCACAATATGTCCCAAGAACCTACCTTGTTCAGGAAGAATTCACACTTTGAAAACTTTCCATACAACTTCTACTTTCGGAGAATCTCCAATACAATCCTCATGTGCTCCACTGGTGTCTTCGAGTAGATGAGAATGTCATCAATGAACACCACTACAAACTTATCAAGGTACTAGTGGAATACCTTATTTATCAAATTCATAAACACCGCCGAGACATTAGTTAACCCTAACGGTATCACAAGAAACTCGTACTGGCCATACCGAGTCCGAAAAACAGTCTTCAAAATTTTCTCCTTTTTTACTTTCACCTGGTGGTAGCCTGACCTCAGATCTATCTTCGAAAATACCTTCACGTCACTCAACTGATCAAAGGGATCATCAATCCTAGGAAGCGGGTATTTATTCTTAATAGTGAGGTTGTTCAATGTTGTTCAATGCCCTGTAATCGATGCACATGTACATCGATCCATCCTTCTTCGGTACAAATAATATCGAGGCTCCCCACGGTGAAGAACTAGATCTGATAAACTGTTTATCCTGCAGTTCTTCTACTTGCTTCTTAAACTCGTCCATCTCACTATTTTTGACTCTATAGACATGCTGCAGAATCGGTTCTACACCTAGCACCAAGTCTATAGAAAACTCAATATCCCGGTCTAGCAGCAATCCTGGCAACTCCTCCGAAAACACATCCAAGAATTCTGCTATCAAAGGATGAGGCAGCTCCTTATCTTTCACCATTGCTCCACAGATAATGCCTTCCCTCTGATCTGAAGCTCCTCTGGCAAACTCGAACTCTAGCACTCCTGGTGGACAGAACAAAACTTTACCTCCTCTGCAATCTATACTAGCATGGTGCCTACTCAACCAATCCACCTTGAGTACAATATCTTAGATCGAAAGTGGCATTATGAGTAGACACGCACTTAACTTCCGGCCTCCCAAAGTAACTCTTCGATCCTTGCAAATATCACTGACCAGGATAATGTCTTCCCCAGTCATGATCTTACAAGTCCTACTCAAAGACTCAGCTACAATATGATGCTTCAGAGCAAAAGCAACAAACACAAAGCTATGAGATGCACTACTATCAAAAAATGCTAAAGCTGGAATAAAATTAAGAAGAACAAAACCTGCAATGACATTTTCGGTAGGCTCGGTCTCCTCGACCATCATAGTGAATTCTCGACCCTGAGGTGCACCCCTCTGATGCTGATACTGGGTGAAACGTTATTGCTGGGTCGAAAGTAGTCCCCTCGATTGTACTACAGGTGGCCTCGTCGGGGCTCTTTGAGATGGAGCTTCTCCCTGAGCTGCACGACATAAAGAAATGGGACAATCTCTTATCTGATGCCCCTTAGCACCACAATACAAATAAACTCCCAACCTCTTTCTGCAAACCTCCCAGATATGGCCGAACTTCTTGTAGTAGTGGCAGGGAGCCTGATGTGTCTGTCTCTGCTGTTGTTGTGGTGCCTGATGAACCGACGCCCTAGTTGGAGTCTGGAACTACTGTGGCTGCTGAAAAGATCTCTGCTGGAGTTGGGGACGCTTGGCAGGCCCCTCACTGCTACTAGCCCCACCAAAGATATCACGATCGCTCTTGGGCCTCATGATCAAATCCCTCTCGACTTTGTGTGCCTCTGCAAGAATCGCTGAATAATTCTCATGACTAGATGAGATAAGGACCTTCACCTCCCAGTTCAGGCCCTCCCGAAAAAGACTCGCTCTCATATCCGGGTCTCGTACCATACGCTCCGCGTACCGGCTCAACCTTCTAAATTTTATGGCGTACTCCTCCACTGACATACTCCCTGATGGAGGTTCTGAAACTGACGTGCCAAGTCCAATCTGTCAATAGGGGTGGAGAACTTCTTCTTGAAAAGTTCTTTGAAACCCTCCCAAGTCTGCTCAGGATCAGAGAAAAGCGATTTATTCCTGAACCAAGTGCGAGCAATGTTTGTCATCTGGAGCCCAACCGCCTCAATCTTCAGGTCCTCTGCTAGATGAGACAGCCACATGATACGCTCGATGTCCTTGAGCCAATCATCCGCATAGATGACGCCTTCCGTCTCTTTGAAGTCCCTTTGGTCCTAGCTTTTTAAAGTCCTGGATGTTACCCGGCTTGGGCTGGGTATCCTACTGCTGGGTTGGAGTATCTCTCTCAATTGCTGCCAAGGCAACCTGGTGAGCCCTCTCGATGCCTTCCTGTATCATATCCATCTGCCTCTTCTGAAACTCAATCTGGGCCCTCTGATCCTCCATCATCTCCCTGAACAATGTGAACATTTGAGTCGCATCAATCGGTATTGGAGGTGGCGGAGGAAGATCCTATGAAAGAGTCAGGGCAGTCTTTTGGACAGGAGGAGGACCCCTGAAAGCAGCCGATACTCTAACAACTAGGGAAATGACAGGAGCAGGCTCTCTGGCAGGTGGATGGGTAACATCAACAACTGCCCTCTCAACTGCAGGCCGGGAGGTAGCGAATCTCTCTAAAGCTGTAGCAACTCCCGAACGGTAGAATATGATCTTCGGGGCCATCCTGAAGTCATATTAAAACAAGAAAGAAGTCAATATGGCACAAGATTTAATATTATCAAAGGAGGACAGTTATAGTTCAAAGAATCAATATCATTAAAGAAGAACAATTGCATTGAAACAATAGATTGTAAGTTTTTCTAATTGTGATTGAGTATCTCTCAGCCTATAGCCTATCTCCTATATCCTTTGGCAAGCTTGCAATAGTACTCTAAGTTTGAGCACCACTACGATATCGCACTACTTGCGACCTCAGGGACCTGCATGGGCCACCACTAAAAATGTGTCATGACCTATCCCCGAATAATTGGGCAAAGACCGTGGGTACGTGCAGCCTACGCCGCAACATCGGCGGTAGAATATTGCATTGGTATACTAAACTATCTATCAATAATGATCATCAACATATAATGACATCTCTATGATTACTCAAATCACAAAATCTATAGGGAAGAACAACACAAAAATATGATATAAAAAGAACAAAATAAGAGTCAATACATCTCATAAAACTAATAATATCCAAATGAGTCTCCAAAAAGAATATAAGAAACTAATGTCAAAGCTGGAGACAGACCCAGTACAATAATCTGCATATCTACTGAACTATAGGCAAAGTGTCCTCGGCCGCAACTGGGATGAGTCCCTCCTGAGCCACAGTCTCTAACTCTAGGACTACTATATCCTGAGGCTCGTAGTGAGTGGGATACCACTCCTCCGTTTCATTTAGAAAAAATATATCCAGTCAGGATTAGAGCGAAGTACATCTCTAACAGCAGTTCCAATAAATGATAACGACTATGTAGGAGTAAATAGAGAAAATATACAAGATAAATAGAGCATGGAAGGAAATATACAAGAATAAGGAATGTAAGAAATATATACAAGATAGATGAGCATCATATATAAGAGTCAGAAAATATAACTAACTAAGTGCGTGAGTACTAGCTTCAATATGTGATCGGCTTGGGAACTTGCTCAGGAATCATGGCCTGGTTAATCATACGTGCAGTATATGATTAACACTCTTCAGAAAAATATAAACTGCGGGGGTATGATCACATATCTATACTAACACTCTCTGTCCCGACTGGTATAGTGGATCCAACCATCGCATGCTATGACACATGATTCTATAAGAATGGCGCTAATCTTCTCATGAATCAGTATCCATACATGTACAAGAACAATGGGGCTTACACAGGAATATCCCAAGAACTACTAGGAATAATATCTCATGATGGGATCCGAAAAATAAAAATTCATGTAACCATGTGTCAAGAAGTCAAGGATATCTACACTAAATATAAGAAACATAGAAGATATCATAAACAAAAACTATCAGAGAATTTACTCGCCTGTAATCTGGGGTAAAGTATTAACGGTATCCATAACAGTGCCTCGAAGCCCTAAATATGGAACATCATATCAATACAGTATTTTGAAAATGATAAACAAGTTAAATTCTAGGTCTTTAGGCTATTTCTAGGTCACAATAGTCAAACTAGGTCAACTCTAGGTCAAACTTGGTCAAAATAGTCATTTCTAGGTTGTACTAGTCTATATCTAAGTTTTTAGGTTAATATTTTGATGATACAAGCCATATTTGTTAAAACTATGTACTAGGCTATCTTGTGATGTCAATATCAAAATATAACTTAACTAGCTATTAATATTAGATAATATCTATACATATATACTTACCTCAACATTTATAACAATTACAAATACACATTTACCTACACACTTACCCAATGCTTATATATACATCTATACATCAACTCACTAATACCTATACTCACACATACACTAACTCTTGGTACACTTCATTAAACCCCTACTATCACATTACCTACTGTCTTCACAGCCCATGTCATGCTACCTACTGATACATGTATCAGTCTTCATATTATATTTCTCATCTGTGTACCCCAGACACCAAGTACATTAGTGTATCACTACACTTTCTACTAGAACCAACAACCTATACACACCTAAACCTCATCTAGACATCACCACAACAACCACCTAATGCATACCAAACCCATAACACTTGCTACTGCTGTTGTTAAGTGTGGGTAATGCTCGAGCATACCCCAATCCCCTATACTGCTCAAGGCAGTGCCTCATGCTGACTACCGTTGTTGTCTCCAACATGAACCCACCTCCCCATCTTCACACTGTTGCACAGTACACTGCCCATGAACCCGACCACAGCAACTACCAACAAAACAAGGCATATTGTTGCTGCTGATGTGTTGCTCTGAAACCCGACAGATATCCCCCCTTCAAGACTGATAAACACACCTATCACCCTAGCATCAAGATACAATTATATATATATATATATATATATATATATATATATATATATATATATATATATTCATTAGGTATACTATCATTATATATATATATATAACATACTAAGATTAAATATATTCATATCTAATGATAGTATATCTTAATATGTTTTATATATATATATATATATATATATATATATATATATATATATATATATATAACATGGTTAAAGTATATGTATCAAGCTATAACTATATATATAATTACAACACTATAATCTATCTCAATCTAACAATTTAGAATATATAGGATACAATATATACTAACATGACAATTTAACAAACACAAGGAGTGCATCACCAAAGTATCACACTAGTTCTATGATACCCTTGTGATACACCCTTGATACTCTTACCAAACCTTACCAAACTCTATCCAAAGCACATGAACATATCAAATATAATAATTAGAGACTAATTAGAGTGATAGTTATCTAATCTAGTGCTTGTGGTAAAATATGACATGTGTATCACCCGTGTCGAAGAAAAAACCTCCAAAATCAACTCGTATCATAAAATATCATGATACAGCCTACTCGTGTCCAATTATGGATATGACACTAGTCTCACACACTCAATCTAAGTCTAATTGGATCTAATTATCCTAATAAGAAATACTTGGTATACCCATCTCAGAATTCTTCTCAATTGGGCACAAAACTCACTATAGAAGTCACAATATGGGTCAAATGAAACTAGTTCTTCTTGCTATGGGTTGTCGTTAGCCATAGAAGGGTTATTAATGGTTAAATGTATAAATTAGAGTCTAATAGAAAGGGGAATTTAGAATTATACCTATTGGGAGATGGATTTCCAATAAAATGCTCAATGGGCACAATTAGGACACAAGATCCTAGCCAAATTCTCCTTCTCCAAGTGCTTCTTGTAATCCAAGCTTCAATGCTCCTTAGATGATAAAAATGGAAGGGGATGAGAGTGATTTGAGAGAGATTAGTGGAGGGATGAATCAATTTGGAGAAGAACACAATTGGAGATCTAAATTAGAATAAAATAAAATAGAGGGGAGAGAATCTTTCCTCTCTATAGGGCCGGCCACTAACCCCCTCCCCAAGCAATATACAATAACATATTTGCCCCTATTGGGTTGTCATGATGGAAAGTTAATTAGGAGGGAAGCTTCTACTCCTAATGGAAGGTTTAATTAAATCACTAACTAACCAAAGGGTTACTAATTATTGGCCTAAATGGATCTAACTTAAATGTTGGTCCATGGTTCATGACAAGTCTAATTAGGTCCACTAACACAAGTCCAATAAATAATGTAGCCTACTAGCAATAATTAAATAATATAATAATTAAATATATAACATGCACATTAAATAAATAATTATAAAAATACCAAAATATCCCTAGTCTAAAAATGTGGTAGTGATACGCAAGAAGGTCAAGAAGAAGCTTCAAAAAATACGGTAATCAAAATATTTGACTAACAACCCCCAGTAGTGAATGATCCCACATACGAGCAGTGCGAGACTGATGATACTCGATTGTTCACACAGTTGATGAATTCGATGGAACCATCAGTGGAGGACATAGTTCAGAACACGACCTCGGTAAAGGAGTTGTGGGAGGTCCTTGTAATGGCGTTTGATGGCAAATATGATATATCTTGCATTTATGACTCGGTCATTGGTGTCTACCGAGCTGATCAAGGAGATAAGTCACATAAGAACAATTTTCGTGCCTTTAAGGTACTAATTGATTAGGTGGATCGGGTGCTACCCTTGATGACAGATATGAATGAGGTAAGGATTCAATGCCAACAGCTCTACGTCATGGCGTATCTTGCCTCCCTTCGTCCGGATGTAGACTCTTCATAGTATAAGATCAATGCTGGGGCTGAGGTCCCATCTTTGTTGAAAGCCCACTTTCGTGTCCTACGGGCAATAAAATTCGTTAAGACTTCTTTGGGTGATGCCCCTACTAATCGTTCTGGCCTAGGTACTGCTCGTGGTGGATTCCGTGGAGGTCATGGTGGTCGACGTGGTGGCCGAAATGATGGTCATGATGGTGGATGAGATAATGGCGGTCTTGATGGTGGAAGACTGTGCACATGCTTCAACTGTGGTCAACAAGGCCATTTTTATTGGTAGTATCCTAAATCTTCTACCGTAAATGTTATATCAGATAATCCTGACAAAGATGGGGTATCAATACAGATGACGGTAAAGGACTATGCCAAATTTGCTGACTTCCAAGCTCAGCGTCGTGGTAAAGCCTCCACGTCTGGATTCACAGTCGGGTACTCAGTGTCGTGTGTGGTCATGTCAAAGTAGTGGATTATCGACTCGGGTGCATCTGATCATGTGACAGGTGATGCAGGTATGATGTGTGATTATATATATGTCGGTCATATATTAGATATTACTGTTGCAAATGGTAGTTCCTTAAGGGTTCATGGAAAAGGAAGCACCTATCTTTCTCCTGGTTTGCCATTCAGATCAGTTTAACACACACCTGACAATCCATTTAGTCTCTTATCCATTAGTAGAATTACTCGTGACTTACAATGTTCGGTAATATTTTTTTCCTGATGGTTGTATTTTTATGACCTAAAGACTGGGAAGACTATCGGTAGGGTGCATGTGACTAGATGCTTGTACCTGTTGGACATAAATTCTTTCATTGCCTGTGTCGGTGTGAAACTCGATACGTTTGAGTTGCACTGTCGGTTGGGTCACCCATCTATCCAAGCACTCCAGAAGATGTACCCGTCTTTGAATTTTTTTTGTTCCTTTTTATTGTGAGCGATCATGTCATTTGGCTAAACATCACCGTGTATCCTATTCGATGGGTCTAAATAAAGCTGCATCAACTCCTTTTGAGCTAGTGCGCTCTGATATATGGGGGGCTTGCCCTATTGAATCTATGATGGGATTCAATTATTTTGTTTTCTTTATTGATGAATAATTATGTGTCACCTTTGTCTACTTGATGAAAAATTGCTCCGAATTATTTAATATTTGGAACAATTTTTATGCGAAAATTAAAACCTAATTTTGGGTTCCTATTAAGTAGTTTTGTAGTGACAATGGTCGTAAGTATTTATCTCGTGTGTTCAATTTCCATCTAACTAGACATAGCATCATCCACCAAACTTTCTATCCTTATACACCACAACAGAATGATGTGGCCAAATGTATGAATTGCCATATTTTGGAAATAATGCGTTGGTTTGATACAGTACTTACAGCTTGTTATCAAATCAATTGTATGCCATCTTCGGTTTTTAATGGCAATACTCAATTTTCTCGATTATATCCCAAACGTGATTCATTTTCTTACCTCTCAAAATTATTGGCTGCTTGTGTTATGTTTGGGATACTCGACCGACTCTGTCCAAGTTGGGTCCGAAGGCAATTAAATATATTTTTCTTGGGTATCCAAAAGATCAAAAAGTGCATCATTATTTTTTACCAACTTTGATGAGGTATTTTATGACTCGGGATGTTACTTTTATTGAAACCAAGTTTTCTTCACTCCCATCAACTACAGATTTTGTTTCCAAAGTTTATCCAGAAGAGAACTTTCTAGTTCAAATACAACAGTCCCCCTGTAAGGGTGCCCTCCCCTGCCGAGCCAGTCTCCCGGTCTGACGGTCAGCAAACATCGACCCAGTCAGAACCGGCATCTCCAGTCTCACCAGCTCTGACAGAACAAGGATCACTGATGGTGGCCCCGACCATCGTGCCATCGTTCTCCTCCATCTCCACTGATTCACCAGCTCCGACAGAACAAAATTACTGATTGTTCCCACGACTTTCGAGATATCATCCTCCTCCAGATCTACTGATTTACCACCGCCTGATATACCTACTAGCCCCGATCGTGCACGTCGTGACGATCCTTTGAGTTGTTGGTACTGCAAAGGTCTTGCGATTCAGACTTATTCCTTGGTGGATACTATTGACGAGATTCAGATTCCTAGTTCTGTGGAGGAATGACTCAAATATCCTGGTTGGTGCACAGCTATGAAAGAAGAGATGCGAGCACTTCAGGAGAACCAAACTTGGGACTTTGTGGATTTGCCTACTGGTAAGAAGGTGGTCGGTTGCAAGTGGGTATTCACAATCAAGGTAAAACCGGATGGCACCCTTGATCGTTTGAAAGCTCGACTGGTGGCTAAAGGATATTCTCAAACATACGATGGAGATTATTTTGAGACATTCTCCCAAGTCGCCATGATGACTTCTGTGCGAGTGCTTATCACATTAGCCGTCCGCTATGATTGGCCCATTCTGCAGTTAGATGTGAAGAATGCCTTTCTTCATGGGGACCTTGAAGAAGAAGTGTATGTAATGCAACCTCTTCGTTTTATTGCAAAGGAGGGTAAAGTATGTTATTTGCAGAAGACCCTCTACGGTCTCAAACAATTACCTCTTGCTTGATTTGGTCAATTTACACATGTCGTTACTTAGTTTGGCATATATCAATCAAAGAAGGATCATTCAATATTTTACCGATAGACATCAGCTGGAAGGATACTACTTGGTATCTATGTTGACGATATCGTGATCATGGGAGATGACAGTCAGGGAATTGCAGGACTAAAAATTTTTCTGGGTGAGCAATTTCAGACTAAAGTTATGGGAGCATTGAATTACTTTTTGGGCATGGAGGTCACACAGGGTAAGAAGCACATTGTAATATCTCAGAGAAAATATGTGCTTGATATCCTAACTATTGCTGGAATAATACAAGCTAAAGCTGCAACCTCACCTATGGAAACATGGGTGAAGTTACTTCCCGATGAAGGGACACTGATGACCAATTCAGACCAGTATCGTCGAGTGGTTGAAATACTCAACTACTTGGCGATCATGACTCACCCAGATATTTCTTTTGTCGTGAGTGTCGCGAGTAGATTTATGGCTTCTCCACGAGTTCTGTATTGGCAGACAGTTCTCAGAATCTTGCGCTATCTAGTCCAGAATTCGAAAAATAAAATTTGGATGGAGAATCAGGAACATACTCATCTAGAATGTTTTATAAATACAGACTAGGGTGCATGTCCTACAGATAGACGATCTACATCTAGCTATTTAGTTTTTATTGACGGTAATTTAGTGTCTTGAAAGAGCAAGAAGTAGAGTGTGGCCTCGTGATCAAGTTCAGAAGCGGAGTATCGAGCTATTGCTCATGGAACAACAGAGGTGTTATATCTATAGCATCTTCTGAAGGAGCTGGGCGAAGAAGAAGCAGGATCTGACGCAACAGATATATGGTGTGACAATTAATCAGCTATCCATATTACCATAAATCCTGAATTTTATGAAAGGACAAAACATATTGAGATTGATTGCCACTTTGTCCTGATGAATATAAAAAGGGGATAATAAAATTTTACTATGTAAAGACCGATGATCAAATAGCTGACATTTTACGAAGTCTCTTTTAGGCCATCGGGTTCAATTTCTTTATAACAAGTTGGGCATGATAGACATCTATGCTCCAACTTGAGGGAGGGTGTTAAGTATTAGTATATTAGTCAAGTGGACTTTAGTCCCACATCGGATAGAATAATAGAGGAAGGAGTTATCCTCTCCTATATATATGTACTCCTTTATTGATAATGAATCATCAAATTATTCCTTCCTACAAAATATAACTGTTTTAGTTACATCCTATTTGGGATTCCTAGCTAACATTTATCGATCAAGGGTTTATTATAACTATGAGTACTAGTCTATTTAAGGTAAGACCTCTAACTCTAATCTCTAATCCTTATTTATGACTATACATGTAAGATAGAAAAATCATAATCAATTCTTAAACTATACTACTCCTATAAGTTATATCTCAAATCTCTTTAATAGTACGATTAACAATCTACCCCTTCTAGCTATAAGCAAGCTATACAATCCTTACAAGTACGTCTACTCTTCTTATGCCTAACTCATAAGGTAAGGTCGAGGCTAAGTTAAGCAGCTGATTAATTCTAATCCCTTGACAAACTATTCACCTATTAAGAAAAACTTCTAGTAATGACTTTGACTTATCGTATTTATTCTAATCCAATTGTATACGAGAAAAATGTGTCTAGATCTTACACAAACTCATCAACTCCATCTAGTATCCCACTACACTATTGTCCACCATTGCCTCCACTATCATAAAAAAACCATTTGTTTATGATCATCTAGTATCTATTTTCCTGGTGAGAGTCCTCTTTGCCATACTACTACTATATTTCAATTTTAATTTTTAACACAAGCATGGAGTCATGATTATCTTCTCCAAGTGAAAATTTTCTCAAACTTAGTGTAACGATTAAGTTTCTATAATGGCTTAGGTCTCGTCTTAAGTACGAGGCTTATCGAACCATTCTATCCATAAAAAATCTCAAGTCATACTTTCTAAAGTTTTCCATAAGGGTGGTCCTATTTTTGTTTAGGGAGCTACAAGTAATCCTAAAGTTCAATTGTATATTCCTTCAGATCATATACTTAGTCATTTCAGACATATATATATATATATATATATATATATATATATATATATATATATATATATATATATATATATATATATATATATATATATATATATATATATATATTATCCTCTTAACCAATCTTCTTGAATGAGTAAACTTCTTATCCAATTCTATTTGCTTAAGTAAAAGGTAGAAGTTTATAGCCATTGATAAAATAAAATTTCCCTACAATGGCTAAACCTCATATATATATATATATATATATATATATATATATATATATATATATATATATATATATATATATATAACAAACGATCACTCCGTTATAATCAGTCTATCTAGTAGAGACATCTATCATAACCATTCCTAACTTAGATAATCACCCTCCTCTGAAATATTCTATCAACTTTTGTTTCTATCCTACGACAAAACATATAACCAAATGGGTTCATCAAGTATGAGTGTTCGTTCTACCAAAATAGGGGAAGAAGAGAAACAATAATAAGGAGTTCAATGAAGGTACGATTAAATACAAATACAAGGTTTAAGGGTGATAGAAGAAGTCAAAGAAGTTTCAATTGAAATTATGGATTGAGATCCTAATACACTTATTCTAATACAGGCTCGCTCGATACAGTAACATAAGATGCATATTCAGCGACGTAAGCGCTGGTGTAGTGCAAAGATGGATTTGTGTCGCAAAGCTTTCCTGCGACATATCTGACTGTGTCACACACATGTCACTGTAGCATTGTCTAGGAAAGTATTTGGCGACACAAAATCAATGTCGTGAAAAGTATCTACTATTGGCAACATATCACTTTTTTTTAACAACTTTTAGTGACATGTCTTGCAGAAAGGTGGCGTCTATTACAAAAAAATTGACTTTTCTTGACAATTTTTAACGTCAAGAAAGGCCAGTTGATCTATTTCTTTGGTAAAAAAAATTATATTTATAGTTACATTTTTATATGATTCCATTTACCTGTTATTGAATAAATACACATATAATATTGACATAGCAGAAACAAATACTTTACAAAATGATCTTATTTTATTAAAACATACAGTTTGTATAACATTACAAACACTTTACAAAGATTGTTATAATATTAACTAAGAGAATCTTATCACCACATTCCAGTTATTTGTATTGTAAAGCCCTTGGCTAAATATAATCACAACTGAATATTAATATCCAACACCTATCCATTTTTGCTCGTCTGACTTGGCCGGTACATCCCGTATCCCATGAGGAAGTACTTTATCGATATTACCATGGTATGGGGATGCTCGTCTGTCACCATGGAACCACTTGCACGTACCTGGATGTGTACGCAAAAACTAATCAACGAGATGCATACTTGTCATTCGTAAGATCCCTATATATATATATATATATATATATATATATGCACTAATACATAAGAGATGAAAAATAATCCCATTAAGTTAATTACCTCCACCAATGCACAGTATCTTTTATCTAACTTGGAGGTCACGTGGATCGCCTACAAATATTAAAGTCCGGCACTGCAGTTTCTTCAATCCTTCAGTCATGTCATATCTCCTGAATGTTTATTGCAAGAGTAAGATTGTCTACAAATGACAACAATGCATGCAGCAGTCTTTCTAACAAAATCAACATTAACTTCTGTCGCGTACTCTTTGAATTCCAACAGAACCTGCAATAAAGTCTATCAGTTTCAGAATGGAACAATTAAACTTGGAAATACATTGATTGGACTTTTATTATAAAATGTAAAGGGTAGGACACCCATGATATGAATTGTAGTACATACAATACAACAAAAATAACTTTTTATGACGCCTAAAAATCATCATAAATAATATTTTATAACACTTTTTTTGTAAGTCCTCTTGTATTATAAAAATCAGTGTTATAAATATTTCTAAATGCCTGTGTATCTTTTCTTGTTTCCTTTTGAGAAGTTAAAATCTAAATGCCTGTTAGTAGGAGATGGCCTGTCAATAGGAGATGATGTGGAGGCTCTGAGTTGGAGACTTGGGTTGTTAGAGTCTGATTGACAACTGTCATTTGGAGAGGCTTGGGTTGTTAGAGTCTGATCGACAACTGTTATTTGGAGTGATTCTAGAGTTGAATGTTAATAAAAGGAATCTAAGAATTCCCTTAGCTTCGGATAAGGACAATTTTAGAGGATTGTTGACCTCAAATCACTCATTTACCTTTCATTATACTCTTTTCCAATCTCTAGGTCATCCTAACTTCTGGTTACTGGTCAGTTCAATTGCATCCAGAACTCAATTCAGATCTGGTCGCAAAGTTTTGATATCATAGATGTCAATAACATATGATTCTTGTTAGTTTGCTGTTCATATTATTTTCAGTTTTTGGATGTTGGTAGCAGTTTAGTTAACCAATCATTGGTTTACTGCTGTAGTTAGTCCTACGGTGCACATGTTAAGTGGCATTTTAGAATATGAAGAAGAAGAGACCTATAACCAACTATATAAGGGGTCAATGTTGTTAGGTTTTGTAGAATACGAATGATAGATTGATTCATTAAGAGGAAAGGGGAGTACATTATATAGGAGAGGCTAACCCTTCTTCCTATTAGTCTATCCGATGTGGGACTAAACTCAACTTAACACATAACTCAACACCCTCCCTCAAGCTTGAGCATAGATGTCAATCATGCCCAGCTTGTTATAGAAAAATTGAACCCGATGATCTAGAAGAGAATTTGTAAATATATCAACTATATGATCGCCCCTCACATGGTGAAACTTTATCATCCCTTTCTGATATTCATCACGGACAAAGTAAATGTTAATTTCAATATGTTTTGTCCTTTCATGAAATACAGGATTAGTAGCAATATGAATAGCAGACTGGTTATCACACCACATATCTGCTACTTTATATCATGCTTCTCCCAGTTCCTGTAGAAGATGCTACAGATATAATACCTCTGTTGTGCCATGAGCAATTGTCTGATATTCCGCTTCCGAGCTTGATCGTACGATCACACTCTGCTTCTTGCTCTTCCATGATACCAAGTTTCCACCAATGAAGACCGAGTAGCCAGATGTAGACCATCTATCCGTAAGACTGGCACCCCAGTCAGCATCAGTAAAGCACTCAACATAAGTATGCCCCTAATTCTCCATCAGAATTTCTTTTCCCAGATTCTGAACTAGATAGCGCAGAATTCTGAGAACTGCCTCCCAATGTGGAACTCGTGGTGAAGACATGAATCTACTTGCAACACTTACGGCAAAGGAAATGTCTGGACGAGTTATAACGGCCAAGTAGTTGAGTTTTCCAACTACTCGACGATATTAATTCGGATCGGTCATCAGTGTCCCCTCGTCGGGAAGTAACTTTATCCCTAGGTCCATGGGCGAGGTTGCTCACTTAGCTTGCATCATTCCTGTATCATTTAAGATGTCAAACACATATTTTCTCTGAGATATTACAATATCCCGCTTACCCCGTTTGACTTCTACGCCCAAAAAATAGCTCAACGATCCCAAATCCTTGGTTTGAAATTATTCTCCTATAAAAAAAAATTTAGTTCTGCAATACCCTGACTGTCGTCTCCTGTGATCACAATATCGTCCACATAGACACCGAGTAGTATCCTCTCAGCTAATGTCTGACGGTAAAATACTGAATGATCATTCTTTGATTGGTACATGCCAAACTGAGTAACCACATTTTTGAAACAACCAAACCATGCACGAGGGGATTGTTAGAAACTATAAAGGGCCTTCCACAGATGACACACTTTACCCTCCCTTGCAACAAATCCGGAAGGTTGTACCACATATACTTCTCCGTCAAGATCTCCATGAAGAAATGCATTCTTGATATCCAGTTGTAGCAACGGCCAGTCATAGCGAACAGCTAAGGCCAAGAGGATGCGCACAGAGGTCATTCGAGCAACTGAGTATAATATCTCAAAATAATCCTCACCATAGGTCTGAAAATAACCTTTTGTACCAGACAAAGCCTTCAGGTGATCAAGAGTGCCATCCGGTTTTACCTTAATATTGAACACCCATTTGCAACCCATTGCCTTCTTACCATGAGGTAAATCAACCAAGTTTCATGTATGGTTCTCCCAAAGTGCTTTTATTTTCTTTTCTATAGCAGCACGCCAGTCGGGATATTTAAGACCCTTCTCTGCAGAATTAGGAATCTGAATCCCATCAATAGTCGCCACCAATGATTGTGTGTAGCTCGTAAGCCCTTTGTAATTGTGAACGTACAATGGATGATCACGACATGCACGACGAGGTCGAGCTGGCAGATCAGGCAAAAGCAAATCAGTGGAACTAGAGAAGAATGAAGACGTTGTGTCTACAGACACTATCGGAGAAACTCATTCCGGCGATGCTGGTACCGACGGAACCGGTGTGTACGGACCATCAGATCGGAAGACTAGCTCGGTAGAAAAGGGCACCCTTAGGGGGGCGGTTGTGTTTGAACAGAAAACACCAAAAAATCATCTTTTGGGTAAACTTGTGGAGCCGGATCAGTAGTTTATGGAAGTATAGGAAACTCAGTTTCAACAAAGGTAACATCCCGAGAGAAAAAATACTGCTTCAAAACTGAAAAAAAATACCGATACCCTTTTTCATCATTAGGATACCCACGAAAAATACATTGGATAGCCTTTGGATCTTGTTTAGAAAGAGTTGGTCGGGTATCCCTAATATAACACAAGCAACCAAAGATTCGGAGAGATAAAGAAAACAAATCTCGTTTGGGATATAACCGAGAGAAGGGAGTATCGCCATTGATAACAGACGATGTCATGCGATTAATTAGATAGCAAGCTGTGAGAATAACATCCGACAAAAATCTTTTTGGAGTACATGCTTGGAACATAAGAGCAAGCGTTGTTTCTAAGAGGTGACGATTCTTGCGTTCAGACACACCAGTCTGTTGTGGTGTGTAAGGACATAAAGTTTGGTGGATGGTGTCATTCTGAGACAGATGTGAAATAAACTCATGAGACATATACACTACGAACACATTTAATCGGAACACCAAATTGTGTTTGATTTTCGCATAAAAATTGTACCAAATGTTAAATAATTCGGATAGATTTTTCATGAGATAAACAAAAGTGACACGCGAGTAGTCATCAACAAAGGTAATAAAGTACTTGAATCCCATCACAGATTCAACCGGACAAGGTCCCCATATATCAGAATGCACCAACTCGAAAGGAGCGAAAGCAACTTTATTTTGACTGGCCGAATAGGAAACACGGTGATGCTTAGCCAAACTACATGACTCATAATGAAAAAAAAATAAAGCATCTAAAGATGGATACATTTTCTAGAGTACTTGGGCAGAAGAATGTCCTAACCGACAGTGTAACTCAAAATAATCAAGTTTAACACCAGCATAGACAACAAAGGTTCATCAAACTGGTACAAGCCTCCAGCCACATGCCCCTTACCGATAGTCTTTCTAGTTTTTAGGTCCTGAAAAACACAACCATCAGGGAAGAATGTTATCGAGCAATGCATATCACGAGTAATCCGACTAATAAAGTAGGGGATCTTTTCCAGGATAATTATATCGTCTAGGGACAGAGCATTAGCGTGAACCGCTACGTACTCTTCTAGTTTGCCTTCCTCGGAATTTATCTTCGATGCGGGGGAGGGATTTGGAGGCCTCCTATGAAGCTTGACTACCAAGGGTTCGGAGGTAGAAGCTGGTACTGGGTCTTTCTTCCGACTTGGCAGTCGTACCGTCAGAGGTTGTGGTACCTTCCTCTGTATCTTCACAACGAGGGGAGGGGTTATATCACGAGCATGTCCCTTGAGGTGGACCGTCAAAGGTTTGCCTGATGTTACGTCAATTTCTGCTTCATCGTCAGCGTCATTCCCTCATTTGTCCTGGCAGACTTGCTTGTACATGAGTGAATCAGAGTAGTAAGCCTCTACCCCTTTGAAAGGATCCACGTTGGCGAATTCAGTCTTGACGATGCCGTGATCATCCATGTACTTCAAGCACTGGTGGAAGGTTGAAGGTATGATCATGTATTGATGTATCCATGGATGTCCCAGGAGAACGTTGTAGGATATGTCTACGTCTATGATGTAGCAGGTGACCTCTATTTTTAGATCGCCGATTTGGTACTTCAAGCAAATCTTGCCCAGAGGGTAGATTCTTTCCTAGTTGAAGCCATTGATGGCACTGTTTGTCGCTGCCAAGCGATGCATCGGGATGCCCAAGGACTGAAGCAGACTTCGCAGGATTATGTTGATTGACGAACCGGGGTCGATGTGCATCTGGTCCACCTTGATGGCGCCAATGTATCATGTGTAGTACAGAGGACGATCGTGCCAATTGTTCTTCAGCAACATGTCTTGTTGCGAGAACGTAACGTTGGGTATTGCCTCCATCACATTATTGCAGTCGGTGCATGCGACGGGATCCTCATCTGGTGGCTTGACCTGCGCCAGGTAGGTGTCAACATTTTTTAATGCCTCGCTAAGAGCAGCCCGAGTGTCTTTGGAGAGTGTGGGGCCATGTTTGCCTTGATCTCCAGCATCATCTAGGTCAAGGCTTGCATCGATGCACTCATGGTGTGCATCATAGCCTCGAGGGTTTCGAGGCACTGTCGATCATTGGGGCCCTCATGATTTTCCCCTTCCATATATACTGTGCTTACATGGGAGGAAGTCGATGGAATGATGGACGTCGCACTTTCCGCCTCGGACCCTTGCAGCAAATAGTTCTCGGGGAAGGTTGTCAGCGTCGCATCCTCTTCGGACTCCGAGAGAACACTATCCCCAGCGTAGGAAGGTGCGTCTTCCTGGTGAGGGTGACTACCCCCAGGGATCTCGATATCTGTTCCTTGGGAATCGATGTCCCTTCGGAATATCGGATTGTTGTAGATTTCTGGGGGATTGCTACCCCAGCTTGTAGGATCTCTAGGGGTCCTGGGGAAGGACCATCCCCATCAACTGACAGTTTCTTCTTGGAACGGGTGCCCTAGAAAACCCCCTTTGTGTTGTCTGTCCTCCTTGGGCCCGCCTTCTCGACATGCTGGCCAAGAGCGAAGGGTTTGAGGCGCTAGACTTTCGACCTCCCCCGGTAGAGGGGGACTTCCAAGCAGAGTAGCACGAGGCGAAGAGCAGATCCTCCTTTAGTAATTGTACCTATTTTTTGGGACGCTGCATGGTAGATGCCTTTGGTTGCAGCCGTTAGAACGCCGACTATCTGTTTGTTGGCACTACTGCTTTAGCACAGCATCAGTTGATGATGATGTTGGCACAGGGGTATCCTGGAGGGGTCACCTCATATGCCGTGGTTTCTTTTCTTGCTTTGCACTTGTGGTTGATTACGTTGCGCAAATCAAGCGAGGGTTGATCCACCTTTGCACCCTTGTTATGAGTCCGGGTAGACCGAGCACATGGGTGTGTGGGTGTTGTCTTTGCTTCTTGTCCTGGGGTTCATACAAGAACTCTCCCCAAGTCGTTAATGGAAGACTTTAAAGACTGACCATGTCCGTTTGCCACTGTGGACCAGACACATGGGTTGGTCTTGTACAACTTCCTGTCAGGGGCTCTCGTAACAGTTAACAGAGCATGTTGATGGTCGGCCGTATGAGCAGTTGCTTGAGCTTGGCGAGCTCGTACTGCCCTGGACTCCTTCGATCTAGCATGCACCAATGCGTAGTATGAAGAGTCCAATTTCACATCCTCCCATTTCTCAGCAAGGCGCATGGAGTCAGTGCTGCGTGACATTCAGTCGAAGACGGAGGTTTTGCTACTGTGCTGGCCGCATGTAGACTTTTGCTTGCGGCCTCCGATAGTTGCCACATATGGACTTTTTCTTGTGGCTGTAGACTTATGCGGCTTCTGCTGTTGCCGCATGAAGCTTGTCTCAGCCACCAAACTTCTGGCATCTTAGTGTTTGCTCTGCCAGAGTTTGGTCGCTGAGCGCCTTTCCCGACTGCGGCATGAACAAGGCCAGTCTGGGTGGACGCATAATGTGCGTCTGCGGCAACATGGAGAGAGGTGGGGAGCGCCTGCCCCGCAGTTGGGTGAGGCACAGCGGCCTTTGCTACCCAATTTTTGCGGGTCTTCTTAGGCTTTGCTTGCCTTGAAGAAGGGCTCGTGCTGTCCCCGGAGAGCATGTTCTCGAATGCTTGCTGGTCGAAGCGCACCACCAGTATCCTTTGAGTTGAGCCCAGCTTGGCCGCATCGGACTGCATCACCGTCTTCTCATAAGAGGAGAAGTTGGTCCCCAGCAGAGTCACCATCTTGTTCGCCATTAAATTTGAAAGTCTAAAAGAGCTTGATTTAATCAACAAACTAAATAAATTACATAGAGGTCCTAGACAGAAACTCTAAGTACAATATTTTGATCTGGATGATGACAATGGACATAGAGCGCTGTGGCAGCATCCTCACTCCCTCATCGGACCGTCAACGGAGTAAAGGTGCCGCCATATCGCTCTTTGTCCACCGTCACCACCCAGATCAAAATATTGTACTTGGAGTTCCTGTCTATGACATCTTTGTACTTTCTTTAGTTTGTTGATTAAATCAAGCTCTTTTAGACTTTCGAATTTAATGACGAACAGTAGGATGTGGGATCATGAGGTATAGATAATTAAGATTGGTTCAGGCCTTACATGAGAATTCTCTTTTAAGGCATATAGGCTCAATCCAACATCGAACCTCATGGACCAACTCCTGTTCGGGTCACACCATCTCCGAGCATTCACGGGAAACCTAGCATATGTAAACTACTACGATCGATAGTCTTAAATAAAGCAAAACAAAATATTCCAACAAGAAGTTTGTGTTGATATGGTATGTTGGGTGTCATATTTAAGTATAGTATAAGCACATGGGAATATCCTGAGGACATATTTGGGATGCGAGAATATGTCACAGGATATTCCATTATGAGATTATTGTCATAATGATTGAGATCATTGTATTAATGACTGTAAGGCTATATAATGCCAAAGCGACAATCAATAAAATAATTAACTAATTTCAACATGGTATCAGAGCCAAGTTTCCACAAACCCTAGCCGTCACCAAGCTTCCACAAACCCACAGAAGGATTTCCTAGATCTCCTCCACCGAACTCTTCCACAAACTCCCCCTTCTTCCCTTCTCCGTCCTTCGCAGGCCGCCCTTTGCTGTTGTTGCCCCGTCCCGCTATTGCTGCGGCTACTACTGTTGTTGCGGCTGTTGCGGTTGCTACGACTGTTGCTGCTGTTGCGACGACGGCTGTGACATGCGTGCTGCCGCCTCCTCCGTACCAGCACGAGACAGCGCCTAATAGGGATGCCTAGATCTGAAAAAAAAGGGGAACATGTTCGGATCTAGGAGCGGACGACGAGGACGAGCGTGAGTCATGGAGCGGACATGATGTGATTGGATAGATGACGCATCGATGGAGGAGATCATCAAGAAGCTAGATTCTGCAGAGGTGGCGACGTTGATGAAGTTGTTGACGATGTCGGCTGGTGAGAACACGACACGAACGTTGCCGGAGTTGAAGCTTTCCTCCATCGATCTGAAATTAGATGGACCAGCCACCTATCTGAGTTGGTCACGGCGGGTGAGAAGAACCCTCGCAGGAAAAAACATGGAGGGGTTCCTGACGGGCGAGACGACAAAGCCGGACGAGGGCTCGACAGGACGCGATGAGTGGAAGTCCACTCATATGGTGATCTACATCTGGCTTCTCAACTCCTTATTCCAGTCTATTATCGCCATAGTAGACGGTATTGAGATGGTAAAAGATGTGTGGGAGAAGTTGAGAAGGACCTATGATGGTGTGGGGAACAACTTACGGGTCTTCCAGATAAAGGGGGAGATTGATGACACCGTACAGGGAGAGAAGACGGTGTAGAAGTATGCCACGGAGTTGGAGCGTCTGTGGTTGGATTATGATCACTCCTCAGATCGGGCGAGCTGCGAGAACCCTAAGTGTAAGGAGAGACAGGTGTGTCTGCAGGAGAGGACGATGAAGTTCCTCAAAGGGCTGACTGCAGCTTTCGTACAGAGGACGGCCCTACTTCTAGCCCAACCAAAGATCCCTAGCCTTGAGGAGGCTATCTCAGCCATGATCCAAGAGAAGACACGCATCAGGCTGCAAGCCAGGACAGGTGGTCCCCCCGAAGCAAAGTCAGCACTAGTGATCACCAGCTCAGGTAACACAGGATCTAAGGGAGAGCCCTGGCAGCATAACCGGCAGTGCTACAACTGTGGGGAGATGGGTCATCATCGGTATGCTTGTACCAAACCACCTAGGAAGGGAGATTCAGGTGGTGGATGAGGACCGTTCGACGGATGAGGATATAATGGAGGACGTGGTCGTGGTCGAGGGGGTAGACGAGGCGGCCGAGGAGGTTATCGGGCGAACCTCCTGATATCAGAAGGGAACGGAGAAGCTGATGGCACCTTTACTGTGGAGGACCAGGCACTGGGAGACATGAGGAGTAGAACAGAAGAGGCGTCCACCTCATTCTTTGTTAGGGGCAACGCTGCCATGTATGCCCATCCATCAGAAGGTACTGACGAATTACTTGCCCTTGCGTCTATCTCTTCCCTTAAATCATCAGACTGGATTATCGACTCGGGAGCATCTCGGCATGTGATGGGGAATGCTAGTGAGTTTTCTTCCTACACTCACCTAGCATCAGCAGACAGCATTCAGACAGCTGATGGCACTTTCCAGCCAGTGGTCGGTAAGGGTACTGTTAATTGTACAGGTTCAGTAAGATTATCCAATATTTTACATGCTCCATCCTTTCTAGTCAGTCTCTTGTCCATTAGTTCTATAATCCTCCAACTTAAATGCATTGTTTCTTTTGATATTCCTAAGGTGACCTTCCAGGAGAAAGGGACAGGACGAAGACTTGGGACTGGCACTTGGCATGAGGGACTGTGGTACCTAGATCGAGAAGGACTGGACTCAGCATTGGTATCTATGGCAGAGAAGGCTGGCATGGAAGGACTGCAGCAGAGGACTGAGGATACCTTGATACTCCATCATCGGAGGATGGGATATTCTTTCTTTGATACTCTAAGTAAGTTGTATCCAGAGATTTATGCAAAAATAAATAAAGAGAAATTAGTATATGATGCGTGCGAGTTAGGAAAACTTACTAGGAGCTCATATGTTGGCACGGGTCATAGGAGCACTTTTGCTTTTGAGGTAGTACATTCTGATGTCTGGGGTCCATGTGCTACTAACACTATGAATGGTTATAAGTACTTTGTTTCTTTCATTGAGTGTGCCTCTCGTGTTACCTGGTTATATTTGATGAAAAATAAGAATAATGTACCTGCTTGTTTTTGGGATTTCCATAAGCATGTCCAGACTCAGTACAAAGCAGTTGTGAAGGTACTGAGGTCTGACAATGGAACGGAGTACACCAACAGGACGCTTGCAGAATACCTGTCAGCACACGGAATACAACATCAGACCACCTGTGCATACACACCAGCACAAAATGGAGTTGCAGAAAGAAAAAACAGACACCTTCTGGAGGTCGCAAGAAGTGTGATGATCGACATGAATATCTCACAGAGTCTGTGGGGGCATGCAGTGTTGACAGCAACTCAACTCATCAACAGGATGCTCTCGAAGGTCCTCGGATGGAAGTCCCCATGTGAGGTATTGCAAGGCAATAATAGTGGGATACTCCCACTGAAGGTGTTTGGGTGTGTGTGTTTTGTGAAGGACAACAGGCCATCAGTTGGGAAACTTGACCCTAGAGCGGTCAAATACATCTTCGTAGGCTACTCGGCGACCCAGAAGGGGTATGTGTGCTGGAGTCCAGTAAAGAAGAAGAAATTTGTCAGTATGGATGTCCACTTTCGGGAGCATGAGCCATACTACCACCAGGACGGAACTTCACACAACACGCCCAATACTGCCAGTATTAGGCGAGAGGGGGAGATGGAGAACTTGGTGGTAACCGATTTAGAAGTTTGGCATGGAGGCACGGAGAAGGGACAAGAAGGTGAAGGTGTTAGGCCTATGGCTCAGGGAGAGTTACTTACCTACAGCAGGAAAAAGAAGCAAACTGCAGGACCAGTACCGACAGCGCCAGTGCCAAGTCCCTTGCATGCGTTCGTCCCAACTCCTGAGGCACCGACACCAACCCCCCTTCAGGTGATACCCCCTCCTTCACAAGATATCATTCCTCCTACTTCTACTTCTCCCACACCACTATCTGTACGGAGGACCACTCGCAGCAATGCAGAAAATCCTCCAAACAGATATGGTTGGGATATTGCTCAGTTTGTTTCTTATGACCATATTCCTTCTTCTCATGGAGCATTTATAGCATCTTTGGATAGTATTACTGTACCTAACAATTGGCAGGTTGCCAAGAACGATCCAAAGTGGAAAGCGGCAATGCACGAGGAGTTGGGAGCTCTCAAGAAGAACCACACTTGGGAGCTTGTGAGACTGCCAGAGGGGAAGAGAGCAGTTGGATGCAAGTGGGTCTTTACCGTGAAGCAGAACCCAGATGGACAGGTTGAGCGCTACAAAGCTCGACTAGTAGCCAAAGGATACAGTCAGACGTACGGCATCGACTATGACGAGACCTTTGCACCAGTTGCAAAGATGAGCACTGTCAGGACTCTGATTTCTCTGGCAGCGAATGGTGGATAGAAGCTACACCAACTGGACGTGAAGAATGCGTTTCTTCACGGAGATCTAGTGGAGGAGGTGTATATGGAGATACCACCAGGATTTGGTACCAATCAGACAGTAGGCAAGGTCTGCAGGTTGAAGAAGTCCCTCTATGGACTAAAGCAGTCTCCTCGAGCGTGGTTTGACAGATTCAAAAGGGCGATGATAGGGATGGGATATCAGCAGATCAATGCTGATCATACTGTGTTCTTCCGTCGGAGTGGAGGCCACATCACCATCCTTGCGGTGTATGTGGACGATATGATTATCACAGGAGATGATGAGCAGGAGATCGCCCAACTCAAAGGAAAGCTTGGCAAGGAATTCGAGGTGAAGGATCTTGGCCTTCTTCGGTACTTCCTTGGGATTGAGATTGCTCGAGAAGCAGAGGGGATTGTTCTCTCTCAAAGGAAGTATGCACTAAACTTTCTCACAGAAACTGGGATGTTGGGGTGCAAACCTGCAGCGACACCAATAGATCAGAGGTTCAAGATTGATGCTGAGGCTGGAGAACCAGTTGATCGGGACAAGATACCAGAGACTGGTTGGCAAGTTGATCTATTTGAGCCACACACGTCCTAATATCTGCTTTGCAGTAAGTGTGGTGAGCCGCTACATGCATGACCCACGGAAGGGTCATATGGATGCAGTGTACCAGATTTTGAGGTACTTGAAAGGTGCTCCCGGGAAGGGACTAATATTCAGGAAGAACAATCACGTGAGCATCGAGGGCTACTGTGATTCTGACTGGGCTAGTTGTGCTGATGACAGGAGGTCTACCTCGGGATATTGCATATTTGTAAGAGGTAACTTGGTCTCATGGAGGAGTAAGAAGCAGTCTGTGGTGGCCAGATCGACAGCTGAAGCAGAGTACAGAGCTATGGCCTTGGGAGTTGCAGAGCTGCTATGGTTGAAGAATATGCTGGTGGAGCTGAAGCTGGATCAAGGAGCCAAGATGAAGCTGTGGTGTGACAATCAGTCAGCTATTAGTATCGCCAACAATCCAGTACAGCATGACAGGACCAAACACATCGAGATTGATAGATTCTTCATCAAAGAGAAGTTGGATAGTGGATTACTGGAGCTTGGCCATGTTCCAACCAGGGATCAAGTAACAGATGGACTAACCAAGGGACTCGCCTCAGTGAGCATGATTAGAGGATGTGACAAGATGGGCTTAGTGAATATCTTTCACCCATCTTGAGGGGGAGTGTTGATATGGTATGTTGGGTGTCATATTTAAGTATAGTATAAGCACATGGGAATATCCTGAGGACATATTTGGGATGCGAGAATATGTCACAGGATATTCCATTATGAGATTATTGTCATAATGATTGAGATCATTGTATTAATGACTGTAAGGCTATATAATGTCAATGAGACAATCAATAAAGTAATCAACTAATTTCAACAGTTTGTTACGAAGGGAGGAGGGAATAGAGATCGGATACTAGTGAAAGAGAAGTGATCACCGAAATAAGGCGTACGTCGGTAGTGACACACTTGGGCTGCGAGCGACTGGAAAGAGTCGACAGAAAGCTCTACCGGGATGTCGACGTCACAGCCGCTCTGAACAGCGGGAAAGAAGCATCCACGCTAACCGAGCAAAGGAGATGCCTACACACTGAAGCCGAACTGGGCGAAGGAGGGCCTGCAACGAGCGTGACGCCTCGTGTCGTCCTCAATGCCGGTCATCGAAGTTGGTTACAGTAAGCTTGCTCGGTAGGGTTTCGCGAACGAGTGGCGGTTAGGATTTTGTGGAAGAGGAGAGAAGGAGATGGAGATGTTATATAGGAAGAGAAGAGCAGGAACGTAGGTGCTAGGTGGGACGAACGTTGTCGGCTATGTATTGGAGCCGTACAAGCGTGGCTGGACTTCTCTGCTCCGCTACAGAGCTATGCAGGAAACACCACATGAAGTTGCGGTGCTCGTCCAAGTTCCAAACATATATAAGGTTACGGCATCAAGGGGGTTGGGCTATTGGGTTGTTTGTTGCTGCCCATCCGAACCCTCTAATCAACATGACTCGGCTATAAGACCTGGCGGGTTGGTGTCAAGTATGAGGCCATGGGATGAACCCAAAAAACAACAATGTAAAGGCTGGAGTGTAGGAATGGTTTAAGAACGAAATTTGCTTGGGTTTAATAAATTTGAGTCTAACTTTTATTTACTAATTACTAACCTATTTACAACTTAGAATCTATAGCTCTATATTATTAACAAAGTTAAAACAACAATAATAATAATATTAATAAGCTAGAAAAATATATTTTTTGGTAGGGGGTCCACAGAAACCACAAGAAGTCTCGTAGAAAAAGGCAGTATAGGAAAAAAAATTCTAAACAGAATAAATCTAGATGAAACTTCAAAATTAGAAAATATAACAAGAAAAAAGTTCTAAGAAAAATTGATATATTATCTACGAAACCTAAGTCTAAGTGTAAATGCTTTGTGTGTGGCAAACTAGGACACTTTGCCAGTAAATGCAAAGATAAAGTCAAAATTTTAGAAAGTATCAATGTAACTATTCTAAATGAAGACTCTGAGATATGCTTTGGGGAAAGCATAAATGACAGAGATGAGATAATATTTGAATTATAATCTCTATCTGATTCCGAATCTCCACATTATATTGAAGATAATTCAGAAGAAAATTCTTCATCCTCGTCATCTTCAGAAAAAATAAAATTTGGTACCTGTGAAATGATGAGAGTATCCGAAAAAGATACTAATGCCTTTAACCTTGAAAATACACAAGGAGAAAGTCTAGAAATAAATGAATAAAATCTACGATATCTTAAAGACCTCAAAATAGAAACAGATGAGATCTATATAACTAACTCATTTTTGTTCTCTATGTTTTCTAAATAGAAAACCTTTATTTTTGAAAGATTTCATAGAAATATTTCTTTATCAGGCGAAGAAAAATAAACAACTAAACTCAGAATTTACCTTTACAAAGAATTTAAAAAAAAATTAGCCAAAAATAAGGTAAAAAAATATAAATATTTGCATCCTGGAGGTATCTAAATAAAAATTTCAGTTCTTTTCAGAAAAGAAATATATTCTCCGATTTTAGTCATGATTAGTGATGATAGAATCATCTCTTCTAAAATGGACTCTATATTAGGAGCAATCCAGTCAAACATGGCTGTAGGACACCTAATATTTATCCTATATCCAAGGTATATGATAGCTCTCGATGATCCTAATATCGAAAAGGTTATAAACCTCCATATTCAATTACAGAATATAGTTCTTGTCAAACAAAACAACACATTAGCTATTGTTTAGAAATTCCTATATGCATTATAAGAAGTACCTACTTTTAAAATATTTGATAATTATAGTTTTTTTCAAAAAAGAGCCATAAAATTGTTGAACGAAGATCAAGGTGATATAATTCAGCCAAAATTATTATCCTTATATGATATATCTTTACCAGAAACTTGGATGATCCATATTTCTACCATAAGAACCCAACCTATTGTAGAAGCAACCAGAAAATCGTTACAAATTTCTGGAAGTAGATTGGTTATTTCTAGAGAAATTAGTAGATCATTTAGAGAAAATAATAAGTTCCCAGATAACAAGGAAAAGTTACTAAAGGGAAAGAAATAATTCAACAACAGATAAAGCATGTTTTATCTGAATGACCTTGCTATTTAAAAACAATAAGTTCTGAAATGGCTTGTGATGCCAGCGACCCGTTTGTTCATATAGATTAAGTTGGCTCGATTGCGACAATCCGCGTGCGAGTCCTTGCATTGAAACAAGTAATTTGTACAAGCTGAATATAAGTAATCTGAACTTCTGAGTAACTGGAATGTAACACATCTATGTAACCTAAATATAGCACATTTGAGTAAATGAGTAATTCATTCACCTGAGTCATAAACACGCTCGTGATACACTTAAGTTTTCCTAAATAGTTCTTTAAATTGTGTTATATATAATGGCTAACTTGATTCATTCTTGGGCAGGGAAGGACATTTGGGTAAGTTGGTAAGTCGGTGTAGTGTTACTCATTCTTATGCGAAACTCTATATTTGCACATGAGTTAGGCTTTATATTATACCATAAAACTGATCCTGAGGCAAGATTAGAAAGACAACCAGTAGATGATGCACATAACTAAATGAACATGTTTGGATTTGTTGAGCGGGCGAGAAGCCTTCCCACCTGTGCATTCAATGTACTGATAACTCACCAGGTTGCTTGTAGAGTGCGAGAGAATCTCATCCGGTGCGGAGTAACCCCTCGTACGCGCTAAGGCATGGAGTTCACTCTGGAGCCTTGGAGTGTTGCATCCGGAACTGAAGCACATATATAGGACATAATGTTGTAACACCGACCATTTATCATCACATGTTGTAAGCCGCTTCGCACGCCTTTATTGTCTCGATAGAGAGAGAGCATGATCGACTTGTAATCTCGGCCTAGTGGCGCTTGTAACATTATTTCATCATAAATAAAGAGTTTTGATTTTATTCCATACTTGTGTTTATTCAATGCTTCCGCTATGACGACCCTGTGAACTAGTTATCGAATGGCCGTTTACTCGGGTCGTTCAAATTTCTGCTGCATTGGAGACTATATGTGCGACTCTGTGGCTTAGTTATCATTCGCCTGTTCTGTGCCTGACCTTGCACGGGCCTATCTTAGGCTTGCACGGCATCACGTCTTGATGTAAACGATCGTCCCGCGGGAGCATTGACGTGGTGATTCATGTTCAGCAAGGACGGTCAATCCTGCAGAAGATCGGGACGTGACATATTGGTATCAAAGTAAGACTTTACATCCTAGGACTTCGTATCGATTCTCTCAGTTTTGAAAGCTCGTTCATGGGTTATGTTACAAACGCTCTCTCTCTCTCTCTCGTTGTCCCGTTGGGATGTTCCATACAATGAGTCTAAATATCTTAAAGAGTGCATGTGAATGATTGCTTGAACGCGATAGTAATGCAAAGGCCTTTGTGCCGAGATATGTCAAACAACTTGTGCTAGAATTTATAAGTTATGTGTGAACCAGAATGACCATACCCTAATGCTAGAGAGTTTGTGTACGAGACTAGAATATCATTCAAACGGGATAGCTATCCACACAGCCTTTCGGCTAAGTTGTGTTGAGTATCGCGCGCCAAGATCCTTTTGTGCGAGCAAGTTTGTGAACGAGATTAAATGACGTTCGAATAAGGATAAGTTAGACTTAGAATGAAAATCGATAGAGACGTTATTGGATTATCGCTAAGGCAAATTAAGAAGATCGTGCTTGGATTCTTAGAAATGGTTCGAACGGATACTTGAGTTGATAAGTTATGAATCAAATTATGGGTTACGTGGATGACTATCGATAAAGGTATATACGAAACTAAGATTATCGAGGCGACACATAGAGATCGTACTAGAGTTCTAAGGAACGAATTGATTATGCAAGTGAATAATGCAAACACGATTGAGGATTTATCTGGATGACTCAATTCCTGAGTGGGTATACGATAGCTCAGGAACGAATAAGTGATTTTAAGAAAGAGTGAATTTCGAGGACTCGTAGAGTACAGCTCGAACCCTGAGTGGTGTATGGATCGTCTTGGAAATATTCGAGCGAATTGAGGATTTTTGGGTAGCAATGAGTCTGTCAGCAAGCGACGTAATTGTGCAAAGCCATAGTATAAGTAATGTCTAGCAAGTAACGAATTAGAATTTCTCGTACGAGAGTTGGGTTGAACGATTAAGAATGTGTTGAGCATGTGATAAGTCTTACATCAGATAGGGATTTAGAGTAATAGAATTAATATCTTGGTCAAAAAAACTTAGTGGATTGTACGTGTAATTTTGGATTAAATTAAAATAGATTGAAACTTAATTTGGAGATTGAATACTCGAGGATGCGATCAAAGTTAGCCTGATTAGAACTATAGCGTGAAGGAAGGATAGCGCGCATGGAAAAAAATTAGGATTAAGTAGGATATTGCTCAATAGAATTTAGCTTGAGTATGGATGTTATGGTTTCTAACATGAATGGATGGTTATAATATCAATAGAAGAAAGATATCACGTATTGATGCAACTTAACAATTAATTCGTGGTTCGATGGTTGAGGTAGGCGAAAACGGATTTGGTATTGAATTTGGACGAATGATTCTAAATCTATTTCGAAATATAGCACTCGACATCAGGCCCTTATGTCATGACCTGCACCCGAATATTCGGGCACGAGTACGTGGGTACGTCCAGCCTACGCTGCAGTATCGATGGTAGAACGTTGTATCGGTCAACTCTACTATCTAAATATCTCAAACAATATATATATGGTACATGTCAATCATCTTCGCTCCAAACAGAAAAAAATATGGTATTTGATAAATGTAAACTATACTCAATCACAATATCAAACTAAGGAGGATAAAAGTACGATATGGAATAAAAAAGAAATATGAGTCACAAAATATCCTCAAGACCAATACTATTAGTTTAGGCTCAATAACTCTCCAAAACAATATATATACATGCTATGAATCCAAAATAAGACTAGTACAAGTCCACAACTATATAACTAGGTCTCCTCGGTCACTGGTACTATGTCCTCCTGATCTAGGAGTGTCCTCTAGTGGCTCACCATCCCAACGGGACGTAATAAGTGGGATACAGCTCCTCTAGCCAATCATATAAAAAAATTCAATCAGGAAAGGAGCGAAATATAAAACTCTGAAAGTAACTCCATACATGGTAAAGCATATATGACGAGTAATAGAAAATGATACAAGATGCACAAGTATTAAGAAATAGAAATACAAGTGAGAATAGGCAAATATTCATAATAAAGAACTGAAAAGTAAATATAGAAATAAGCTGCAAGTAGAAGAATAGGGATACTAGCTATGTGGTTTAGAGCGCAAGTTTGTTATGTAATCGGCTTAGGTTACACATGAGATAAATAGGTAACTCGATTATACGTGAGGTATATAATCGACATACACATGAGATAAATATGGCTTAATCACATAACCAACTTCTACTCCCCCTTCCCAACCAATACTCATGGATCCAATCACGACACGTTACGCACATGAATGTGATATAGTCATACTAGCACACTAAATAGTGGATGCACATGAAGCACATAAAAATTAATAGTTGATGCACACGATGAAATACATGTGTAAGGAGTATCCCCTGAACATGGTAAGGGATAACATCTCCTGACAGGATCCATATAGTACCAGTCCGTGTAACCAAGTGTCAGTATCAAGTACGCACTTCTAGAACAAGTGATATATACACTATCAAGAAATAAAAACTAGTAGAGAGATGTACTCGTATATGGTCCAGAGCAAATAATGCGACACGGTATTCGAACTGGTGTCACACAGACCTATATATGGAATATTGTATCAATAGAAGGTTTTTGAGTGAAAAATAATTAAACTAGTTCAATTCTAGGTCATAAAGCCATTTTTAAGTCAAAACAGTCAAATTAGGTCAACTCTAGGATATTGGGTCCATATACTATGTAACTAGGCTATACTAGCTATGTTAGGATACTAAGATACCAACACATTACCGTATCATAAGATACATAAGTTATTAGATATAAAAATATAATAATACATATACAAGATAAAAATATATAGCACTCCTAGCTAAACTAATGCTAAGTGGATACCTTGACTTTGAACCAAAAGCGGTATCACACTACCTACACACTCATCTTGATATACAAACTTAATACCTTAAGTATAAACCAATACCTTGACATTACCTTGGTATCAAAGGGTAATCCAATATCTAACATTAACTAACCAACCATACATACATCACTATACACTAACATGCATTTATACTCATAACTTATAACAATATTATACCAAACTAATATACTAACATATCCAATTGATATTCAATACCCATACCCTATGATACCTCAACTCTCATTACCTTGGTGTAACTCAAGGTAAACTAGAAATAATATTAACCGATGCTAATGCTAACTAGTGCTTATATATATATATATATATATATATATATATATATATATATATATATATATATATATATATATATATATATATAACTAACAATATTAACTAACTTAGCTTATCTACAACTTAATCTCTAAGCACTTGTTCTACACACTAATTCTACTGCTGCTTATTGTTGCTGCTTCTGATTATCGTTGCTGCTACTTATTGCTTTTGCTGCTTATTACTTCTGCTACTGCTGCAGCTTACTGTTTCTGCTGCTGTTGTAGCTTACTGCTTATATTGTTGCTATAGCTTACTGCTTCTGCTGCTGCTGCTGCTTACTTCTTCTGTTGTTGTTGCAGCTTGCTACTTATGCAGCATGCTGCTTCTGTTGCTGCTTCTTGCTGCTTATCCGGCCTGCTTATTTCCACCCCTATCTCTCTCTCACACACACACACACACACACACACACACACATATATATATATATATATATATATATATATATATATATATATATATATATATATATATATATATATATTAACATATATCCACACTGATGATGCACATGAACTCTCCTACTCTCCAAGGATCACCAACACATCACAATAAAATTAGAAACGTACATATAACTATATATATCTATATTTATATCATATAACAATTATAATTATAATACTCTAATAGCTATAACCAAGGTAAATTGAATTATAATGCAAAGAATCAAACACGTGGAGTACATCGCACCCGTATTACACTCAATCTATGATATGCTTGCGATACGGCTCCACCACACTATCAGACGTACCCCGAAGGACACGAACAAGTCTAAAATCATAATTAGAAGTAACACGAAGTGTTAGCTATTCATCTACGTGCCCGTGTCAAAATGTGACATTCTCAACCCCCCGTGTTGGAAGAAAACTCCCAAATCAACTCGTATCGCCAAATTGTCAGGATACGGCCTACACGTATCCAATTATGGACACGACACTAGTCACACACAATCAACACATGTCAATTTGGTCTAATTGATCTATTGACAAACACAAGATGTGCTAATCTCAGAATTCCTCCAAAATTGACATAAAATACCACATAACTTTCTTCATAGGCCTCCTATGAATCTAATTTTACTTCCTATGGTAGCCTTAGTACATAGGAGGATTCCTAATGATTAAATTATATATTTATAGTCTAATTAGAGAGAGAAAACTGAATTGTACCTATTGGAAGATGGATTTCCAATACAATTCTCCAAATGAGTGTCAAGAGCCTTCAACTTGTAGATCCTTGCTTTCTTCTTGTAGATTATTGCTTTCTCCTTATTCTAATAGCCTCCAATGATGAGTAGAGAAGGAATTGGAAAGGAATTTGGGTAAAAATTGGTGTAGGGATGAAGGAATTTGGAAAAAAAAATTCTAGATCTAGATTTGGAATAAAAAAATGAAGAGAGAGAGTCTCTCTCCTCCCTCTATGGTAGCCGTCCTCTACCCCTCCTCCAAGCTACTATAAAATATTCACAATGCCCCTTGGGGCTTGTCATGAAGAAATTAATTAAGGAGGAAAGGTTCTAATCCAATTGGTTTAACTAATCAATTCATTCTCCTAATGAATGGGCTTACCATTGAGCTTAAATCTAACTAGAATAAAATATGGTCCATGGATCTAATCTAAACTAGTTAGGTCCACTAACACAAGTCCAAAATTAAATACTATCATCTAACAATAAATAATATTTACAACATGCACAATATTTAATATTATATTCCTAAAATAAATACCTATGCCAAATTACCAAACTACCCTAGCTGAAAAAGTAAGGGTGACAAACCTGCTTACCTTAGAAAAAATTTGTCCTCAAAATTAAGGAAGAAACTAACTACCAAAAGTATCAATACAAGCAAGAAAGAATTATACCTCACGGCTCAAACAAATAAAGATATCACACGTACATCTCGACCTCTCATTCCCAGGTACTCTCTCCTAGCGAGTATGCCTCCACGCGACGCGCACAAAGGAATCGTCTAGTTTCGCAGCACCTTCTCCCTGAGGTCCAAGATCACCACGTGCTGCTCTGGATAGTTGAGTGTCGGACCAACCTCGATCTCTAAGTGATCTAGTACATGGCTAGGATCTGCCATATGCCCTCTCAACTGTGACACACGGAACACGTTGTGCACTTCCTCTAATGCAGGCCGCAAGTCTAGTCTGTAGGCTACTGCACCGACCCTCTCAAGAATATCAAAAGGTACGATGTACCATGGACTAAGCTTTTTGCCTCCACCAAAATGAATCGTGCCTCGTGTCAGAGAAATCCTCAAAAAAACCAGATCACCAACCTAGCACGAAATACAGTCTAAGTACTTTAACTATAACAAGCAATCACAAGCAATACAAACAAAATCTATACCTCAAACTCCAATGGTCTCCGGTGGTTATCGGCCCAATGCCGCTATATGTCCTGCACCACTTGAAGTCTATCTCTAATGAGCTTCACCTTCTCAGATGCATCCACAACCATCTCTGGTCCCAATAAAGCTCTCTCACCAACATTATCCCATGATAACGGAGTACGGCATCTCCGTCCATACAATGCCTCAAATAGTGATATATTGATACTGGTCTGGTAGCTGTTGTTGTAAGAAAATTCTACCAAATGAAGATAATCCTACCAAGAACCTCCAAAGTCCAAAACACAAGTGTGTAGCATATCCTCGAGAGTCTGGATAGTTCTCTATGATTGTCCGTCTGTTTGGGGGTGATATGCGGTATTGAACTTGAGCTGAGTGTCCAAGCTAGCCTGCAAACTCCTTCAGAAGTAGGACATGAAGCGACTATCCCGATCCGAGACAATGCTAACAGGAACTCCATGCAATCTGACTATCTGACGTACATACATCTCCGCGAGCTTCTCCGTAGACGTACCCACTTTGAATGGAAGAAAGTTGGCTGATTTGGTCAACCTGTCTAAGATAACCCAAATCGCGTCTTTACCACTTGGAGAACGCGAAAGCTCTGAAATAAAGTCCATCGTCACATGCTCCAATTTCTACTCTGGAATGGGTAAAGGCTGAAGCAATCGACCTGGCCTCTGTCTTTTCGTATTTACCTGTTGGCATACCAAGCATCTGGATATGAAGCTAGCTACCTCTCACTTCATACTATACCACCAAACATGCTCTCTCATGTCCCTATACATTTTATTGGCACCTGGATGCACAGAGTACTGAAATTGATGCTCCTCCTGAAGAATCTCCTCGTGCAACGCTCCACTCGGCAAACACAACCTGGTAACGTTCTGAAATGATCCATCATCTGCAATGGTGAAATCATCCTCCAATCATGCTCTCACCTGAGCTCTGATGCTCCTCAGAGACTCATCCTTGAACTGTACGACTCTAATCTGGTCCATCAACTCTGACTGTACCTGAAGTCCCCATATATGTGCTGCAACTCCAGGAACTAATACCGCAATGCCCAAGATATCAAGATCGGCTGTCCCTCATCAAATATATAGCCACTGGATACCTACTCAAGGCATCCACGACTACGTTGGCCTTCCCTGGATGGTATTGTAAAGCAATGTCGAAGTCCTTTATCAACTCCAACTATTGCCTCTGCCTCATGTTGATCTCCTTTTGTGTAAACACATACTTCAAGATCTTGTGATCTGTAAAGATCTCTACTTGCTCTCCATACATGTAGTGCTTCTATAGTTTAAGAGCAAAAATAACTACTGCCAACTCCAAGTCGTGGATAGGGTAATTCTTCTCATACGGGCGTAATTGCCTGGAAGCATAGGTAATCACCTTTTCGTTTTGCTGCAACACACAACCCAAACCCTTACCCGATACATCACTATATATAGAAAATCCTCCTGTCCCTGATGGAAATATCAATATTGGAGCTGTAGTCAACCTCTTTTTTAGCTCCTCAAAAGCAGCCTGACAATCCTCGGTACAGACGAACTCCACGTCCTTCCTGGTTAGTCTAGTCATCGGCTCTACAATCCTGAAAAAATCCTGAACAAATCTCCGATAATAGCCTGACAGTCCAAGAAAACTCCCAATCTCCGCCACTGAACTTGGGGTAGACCACGACTCAACTGCTAAAATCTTCTTCGGGTCTACTGAGATTTTGTCTCCTATAATCACATGTCCGAGAAATTCGACCTTATCAAGGAAGAACTCATACTTCAAAAGCTTGCCATATAACTTCTCCTTCCTGAGGGTCTCTAGAACTATCCTCAGGTGTTTCTCATTCTCCTTCAGGGTCTTCGAATATATCAATATATCATCAATGAATACTACCACAAACTGATCCAGGTACTGATTAAACACCTTATTCATCAGGTTCATGAATACCGTCGGGGCATTGATCAACCCAAACGACATCACCAAGAACTCAAACTGCCCATACCGAGTCCTGAAGGATGTCTTCGGAATGTCTTCCTTCTTCAATTTTACCTAGTGGTATCCCGACCTCAAGTCTATCTTTGAAAAATATCTTCGCTCCGCTCAACTGATCAAATAAATCGTCAATCCACGATAACGAGTATTTATTCTTGATAGTGAGGTTGTTGAGTGCCCTTTAGTCGATATGCATGTGTACTGACCCATCCTTCTTTGGTACAAATAATACCGGAGCACCCCATGGTGACAAACTGGACCTGATGAAGCCCTTGTCCTACAATTCATCCACCTGCTTCTTCAATTCAACCATTTTACTGTTGTTCACCCTATAGACGTGCTGTGATATTGGCTCTGCACTTGGCACCAAGTCTATAGAGAACTCCATATCTGTCTGTTGGCAACCCCGGCAACTCCTCTGGAAAAATATCTATATACTCAGCAATCAATGGATGTGGTGGCTCCTGCTCTTCTACCAAAGCTCCACAGGAATCTCCTTCGCTCTGCTCCGCTGCTCCTCTGACGAACTCAAACTCTGGCTCTCCTGGTGTCTGAAACAAAACTCTGCCTCCTCGATAATCGATACTAGCATGGTGCCTACTCAATCAATCCATCCTGAGTACTATATCGTAGCTCAAAAGTGGCATTACAAGTAGACACACGCTCAACTCTCGGTCTCCCAAGGAAATTCTTCGGTCCTTGCAAACATCACTGACCAGGATAATGCCACCCCAGGTCATGATCTTGTAAGTTATCGCCAATGGTTCAGCCTCTAGATTATGCTTCAAAGCAAAGGATACGAAAACAAAACTATGTGAAGTAGCATAATCAAATAAAACATATGCTGGAAAAAAATTAAGTAAGACTAAACATGCTATAACGTCTCTGACCGTCTCTGCCTCCTCCACGGGCAGGAAAAAAGCTTGCCCCTACTGTGCACCTCTCTGCTGCTGGTGGTTCTGCGTGAACCTCTGCTGCTGTGGTAGCAAATGAGGTCCTCTCTGCTGTCCCGCTAGGTGTCTCACAGGTATTCTCTGAATCGGGGCTATATTTTGAGCTGTACGAGCTAACATCTTGGGACAATCCCTCAGCTGGTGGTCTATTAAGCTATAAAACAAACACTGACCGAGCCTCTTCCTACAAACATCCCACCCATGCCCTGACTTCTTGCAAAAGGGGTAAACACGAGTTGGCTGGGCTAGCCTATGCATTTGGTACGTCTACTGTACTGGTGCTCTGATAGGTGCAGGGAACTGTTGTCTCTGTGGCTGAAAATGGGGCCTCTTGGCTGGACCCGTGCTGCTGCTACCATAAAAAATATCTCGGTCTCTCTAGGGCCTCAAACTCGGGTCTTTCTCGACCTTGCGGGCCTCCCTCAAAATATCTGCGTACATCTCATGGCTCGAGGAAATGAGAGCCCTCACCTTCCAATTCAGGCCCTCTCTGAATCTACTCGCCCGAATCTCAGGATCCCTCAACATATAGTCTGCATATCTGCTCAGTCTGCCAAACTCTACAGCATACTCCTCTACCGACATGTTCTCCTAGTGAAGGTTCTAGAACTGTTACTCCAAATCAAGTCTTCCGGTGGACGAGAAGAACTTTCCTTTGAACAAGTCCTTGAACTCATCCCGTGTCAGTCCCGGATCAGCAATCTGTGGCTCATTCCGGAACCAAGTACTAGCGATATCCATCATCTGTAGTCCCGCTGCCTCTACCTTCAGATCTTTATGCAAGGTAGGATAAGCACATGACGCGCTCCATGTTCTCCAACCAGTCATCTGTATATATAATGTCCTTTGTCCCCTTGAAGGGCCGGGGATCCAACTTCTTGAAGTCTTGTATAGTACCGGGCCTGGTTTGTATCTCCTATAGCTGTGGTGGCGTTGTCCTCTCCACTGCAGTAATGGCCACCTGGTGGGCATTCTCAATGCCCTGTCTCATCACATCAGTCTGTATGTGTTGTGCCTCAGCCTGGGCCCTCTGGGCCTCCATCATCTGCTGGAATAGTACGAACAGCTGGGTAGCATTAACTGGCGCTGGCGGCGGGGGTAAAAGTCCCTCAGAAATAGCTAGGTCTGCCCTCCAAACCGGGGGAGGATCACCCCCAAAGGCGACTGCTGAGAGCCCCACCTGAACCGGTGAGGCGACCCTCTCAACTGGAGAAGAAGCAGTAGTAGTTGCTACCCTCTCCGCAGTAGGCCAAAAAGTAGCTGAGAAAGTTGTCACTGCTCCCGAGCAAAAGAATCTGATCTTTGGATGCATCCTGAAGACAGATTAAAACAAGGAAGTCAATACTGCGCAAGATACGATATCATCAAAGAAGGACAGTAATATTTCAAAGAATCAATATCTTGAATGATAAAGGTTACCAAATCGATAAAGTAGAATATTTCTTAGTTGTGATTGAGTATACTCTCATCCTAGATCATAATCCTGAGACAGGCTCATAGCAATACTCTAGGTGAGCACTACTGCGATATCGCACTAGTTACGACCTCGAGGACAAAAAGGACCTGCATTGGACACCACTAAAAAACTTTTATGACCCACACCCGGATATTCGAACACGAGTACGTGGGTACGTCCAGCCTACGCCGCAGTATCGACGGTAGAACGTTGTCTGGATCAACTCTACTATCTAAATATCTCAAACAATATGTACATGGTACCTGTCAATCATCTTCACTCTAAACGAAGAAAAAATATGGTATTTAATAAATGTAAACTATACTCAATCACAATATCAAACTAAGGAGGATGAAAGTACGATATAGAATAAAAGAGAAATAGGAGTCACAAAATATCCTCAAGACTAATACTATAAGTCTAGGCTCAACAACTCTCTAAAATAATATATATGCATGTTATGAGTCCAAAATAAGACTAGTACAAGTCCACAACTATATAACTAGGCCTCCTCGGTCACTGGTACTATGTCCTCCTGCTCTAGGGGAGTGTCCTCTAGTGGCTCACCATCATGCGGGTCGTAATAAGTGGGACACAGCTCCTCTAGCCAATCATCTGAAAGATATATCCAATCAGGAAAGGAGCGAAGTACAAAACTCTGAAAGCAACTCCAAATACATGGTAAAGCATATATGACGAGTAATAAAAAATGATACAAGATGCAAAAGTATTAAGAAATATAAATACAGGTGAGAACAGGCAAATATTCACAATAAAGAACTGAAAAGTAAATACTGAAAATATGAAAATAAGCGGCAAGTAGAAGAACAGGGATACTAGTGATGTGGTTTAGAGCACAAGTTCGTTATGTAATCGGCTTAGGTTGCAGATGAGGTAAATAGGTAACTCGATTATACGTGAGGTGTATAATAGACATACACATAAGATAAATAGGGCTTGATCACATAACCAACTTCTACTCCCCCTCCCCAACCAATACTCATGGATCCAATCACGACACATTACGCACATGAATACGATATAGTCACACTAGCACACGAAATAGTGGATGCACATGAAGCACATGAAAATCAATATCCAATTATGTCACGCCCCGGCCCCGCCCGGGCCGCCGCTCCGCCCTGCCCCACGCCCGTGCTGCCGGGAATTAACGAACCGGACACGTATCACCGTGCCTCGGCGCGCCGGATGCGAATCACCGCGCCCGTCCCACGGGTACGAGGGAGGAAGGGAGCCAAGCGAATGGCCCGTTCGAGCTTTCGGGGGACGTGATGCCGCACGGGCCTGGGGTTGCGCCCGTGCAAGGCCAATCGTTTAAGTTGATAGTTGGCTATCATCGCATCAATTGAGTAAGCAGCGGAAAGGGACTTGTTGCAATGCAATGTATTAGCCAACTGAGTGTTCGGGACAATCGAGGCAACTTGGGTTTCCTTTAGTAAAGGCACACGTTCGTTCCATACATTATGCCCCCTTATACGATAGCATTCTCGGGGCAACAATCGAAACCAGGATTCCGGGTCTTCGGGACTGTGGCACGCCTATCGCTTCCTCGGACGATCCAGTACCTGCGAACAAGTAAACTGTTGGTGGGTCAGCACTTTATACAAGTACTGGTGAGATAAATCAACTGAACAGAAACAAGCATTCACTCAAACAGGCACTAAGTAATCATGTTATAAAACATTACATTACTAGTGATCTTTCTAGTTTTACCTAGGTTTGTTTCATGCAGTTCTAGCAGAGTCGATTTACTTGTTTAGAAACATGTTTGGAAACAGAGTTTCATATTGAATATGCAAGCAAGCAAACCGTTCATATTTCAGGGTGTGCGCAGCGTGTCTCGTGCGACTCGAGGGTCTGATACAAAGCTAGACACACAATGCACATTCTTAGGGGCAGTCATTATCCAAGCCAACATAATGACTTAGCTATATGCAGGGCGGTCCCCGAGTAACTCAGGATCGGTAGCGGTTAGTCCAGCATACCAATGACTCATTTCTCTGATGCTAATGGCAGCTGTGACCCATGGTGGCTTGAACGCATGCAGTTCAGCTTTCCACCAAAAGCCATCATCCGACCGCGTGCGAATGCATGGAACACTATCAAATAAACTCTAGTATGCAGACGAGACGAACCATCAGAATACACTCATTGTTGCGGGGCAATCCGACTTATCACTTGAACACGTTCAGGCACAGTATGGTTCTCTCGAAGCATAGACGATAGTGAACATATTCATGCACTCTAAGCAGGCGATTCAGGATTCTCGTTTAGCAGACATTGATTCAAAGACAAGCTAGGTGAGTTCGTTCATTAACATGCAAGGCAGGTTCTATCATTCTCTTAAGAAAATATTGCAAGCAAAAACTCAGGTTATTATTAAGGCATGCAAGAATCAGAGAACGAAGTTCTGCCCACTCACCTTGATATATAACGCCGGCGCGGAGCGGGGCATTACATACTTACCAACCAACAAAAAGTTTCGTCCTCGAAACTTCAAGGATAAACTTCTCGATATCCCGAGTAGCGATAGTGCCGTCCCTCGCCGTACTCAATCGAAACAATCAAGCAATTCAAGTTCAGGAAACATTTTGCACTTTGAGAATATCTATGGACTTATTGTATGGAACGCTCTTTGCAAAACCATATCGATAATATCTCAGAGTCATAGCAACGATTTGGGCCAGAGAATCGATTCCGCTCTGATACCATTCTGTCACGCCCCGGCCCTGCCCGGGCCGTCGCTCCGCCCTGCCCCACGCCCGTGCGGCCGGGAATTAACGAACCGGACACGTATCACCGTGCCTCGGCACGCCGGATGCGAATCACCGCGCCCGTCCCACGGGTGCGAGGGAGGAAGGGAGCCAAGCGAATGGTCCGTTCGAGCTTTCGGGGGACGTGATGCCGCACGGGCCTGGGGTTGCGCCCGTGCAAGGCCAATCGTTTAAGTTGATAGTTGGCTATCATCGCATCAATCGAGTAAGCAGCGAAAAGGGACTTGTTGCAATGCAATGCATTAGCCAACTGAGTGTTCGGGACAATCGAGGCAACTTGGGTTTCCTTTAGCAAAGGCACACGTTCGTTCCATACATTATGCCCCCTTATACGATAGCATTCTCGGGGCAACAATCGAAACCAGGATTTCGGGTCTTCGGGACTGTGGCACGCCTATTGCTTCCTCGGACGATCCAGTACCTGCGAACAAGTAAACTGTTGGTGGGTCAGCACTTTATACAAGTACTGGTGAGATAAATCAACTGAACAGAAACAAGCATTCACTCAAACAAGCACTAAGTAATCATGTTATAAAATATTATATTACTAGTGATCTTTCTAGTTTTACCTAGGTTCGTTTCATGCAGTTCTAGCAGAGTCGATTTACTTGTTTAGAAACATGTTTGGAAACAGAGTTTCATATTGAATATGCAAGCAAGCAAACCGTTCATGTTTCAGGGTGTGCGCAGCGTATCTCGTGCGACTCGAGGGTCTGATGCAAAGCTAGACACACAATGCACATTCTTAGGGGCAGTCATTATCCAAGCCAACACAATGACTTAGCTATATGTAGGGCGGTCTCCGAGTAACTCAGGATCGGTAGCGGTTAGTCCAGCATACCAATGACTCATTTCTCTGATGCTAATGGCAGCTGTGACCCATGGTGGCTTGAACGCATGCAGTTCAGCTTTCCACCAAAAGCCATTGTCCGACCGCGTGCGAATGCATGGAACACTATCAAATAAACTCTAGTATGCAGACGAGACGAACCATCAGAATACACTCATTGTTGCGGGGCAATCCGACTTATCACTTGAACACGTTCAGGCACAGTATGGTTCTCTCGAAGCATAGACGATAGTGAACATATTCATGCACTCTAAGCAGGCGATTCAGGATTCTCGTTTAGCAGACATTGATTCAAAGACAAGCTAGGTGAGTTCGTTCATTAACATGCAAGACAGGTTCTATCATTCTCTTAAGAAAACATTGCAAGCAAAAACTCAGGTTATTATTAAGGCGTGCAAGAATCAGAGAACGAAGTTCTGCCCACTCACCTTGATATATAACGCAGGCGCGGAGCAGGGCGTTACATACTTACCAACCAACAAAAAGTTTCGTCCTCGAAACTTCAAGGATAAACTTCTCGATATCCCGAGTAGCGATAGTGCCGTCCCTCGCCGTACTCAATCGAAACAATCAAGCAATTCAAGTTCAGAAAATATTTTGCACTTTGAGAATATCTATGGACTTATTGTATGGAACGCTCTTTGCAAAACCATATCGATAATATCTCAGAGTCATAGCAACGGTTTGGGCCAGAGAATCGATTCTGCTCTGATACCATTCTGTCACGCCCCGGCCCCGCCCGGGCCGCCGCTCTACCCTGCCCCACGCCCGTGCTGCCCGGAATTAATGAACCGGACACGTATCATCGTGCCTCGGCGTGCCGGATGCGAATCACCGTGCCTGTCCCGTGGGTACGATGGAGGAAGGGAGCCAAGCGAATGGCCCGTTCGAGCTTTCGGGGGACGTGATGCCGCACGGGCCTGGGGTTGCGCCCGTGCAAGGCCAATCGTTTAAGTTGATAGTTGGCTATCATCGCATCAATCGAGTAAGCAGCGGAAAGGGACTTGTTGCAATGCAATGCATTAGCCAACTGAGTGTTCGGGACAATCGAGGCAATTTAGGTTTCCTTTAGCAAAGGCACACGTTCGTTCCATACATTATGCCCCCTTATACGATAGCATTCTCGGGGCAACAATCGAAACTAGGATTTCGGGTCTTCGGGACTGTGGCACACCTATCGCTCCCTCGGACGATCCAGTACCTGCGAACAAGTAAACTGTTGGTGGGTCAGCACTTTATACAAGTACTGGTGAGATAAATCAACTGAACAGAAACAAGCATTCACTCAAACAGGCACTAAGTAATCATGTTATAAAATATTACATTACTAGTGATCTTTCTAATTTTACCTAGGTTCTTTTTATGCAGTTCTAGCAGAGTCGATTTACTTGTTTAGAAACATGTTTGGAAACAGAGTTTCATATTGAATATGCAAGCAAGCAAACCGTTCATGTTTCAGGGTGTGCGCAGCGTGTCTCGTGCGACTCGAGGGTCTGATGCAAAGCTAGACACACAATGCACATTCTTAGGGGCAGTCATTATCCAAGCCAACACAATGACTTAGCTATATGTAGGGCGGTCCCCGAGTAACTCAGGATCGGTAGCGGTTAGTCCAGCATACCAATGACTCATTTTTCTGATGCTAATGGCAGCTGTGACCCATGGTGGCTTGAACGCATGCAGTTCAGCTTTCCACCAAAAGCCATTGTCCGACCGCGTGCGAATGCATGGAACACTATCAAATAAACTCTAGTATACAGACGAGACGAACCATCAGAATACACTCATTGTTGTAGGGCAATCCGACTTATCACTTGAACACGTTCAGGCACAGTATGGTTCTCTCGAAGCATAGACGATAGTGAACATATTCATGCACTCTAAGCAGGCGATTCAGGATTCTCGTTTAGCAGACATTGATTCAAAGACAAGCTAGGTGAGTTCGTTTATTAACATGCAAGGCAGGTTCTATCATTCTCTTAAGAAAATATTGCAAGCAAAAACTCAGGTTATTATTAAGGCGTGCAAGAATCAGAGAACGAAGTTCTGCCCACTCACCTTGATATATAACGCCGGCGTGGAGCGGGGCGTTACATACTTACCAACCAACAAAAAGTTTCGTCCTCGAAACTTCAAGGATAAACTTCTCGATATCCCGAGTAGCGATAGTGCCGTCCCTCGCCGTACTCAATCAAAACAATCAAGCAATTCAAGTTCAGGAAACATTTTGCACTTTGAGAATATCTATGGACTTATTGTATGGAACGCTCTTTGCAAAACCATATCGATAATATCTCAGAGTCATAGCAACGGTTTGGGCCCGAGAATCGATTCCGCTTTGATACCATTCTGTCATGCCCCGGCCCCGCCCGGGCCGTCGCTCCGCCCTGCCCCACGCCCGTGCGGCCGGGAATTAACGAACCGGACACGTATCACCGTGCCTCGGTGCGCCGGATACGAATCACCGCGCCCGTCCCGCGGGTGCGAGGGAGGAAGGGAGCCAAGCGAATGGCCCGTTCGAGCTTTCGGGGGACGTGATGCCGCACGGGCCTGGGGTTGCGCCCGTGCAAGGCCAATCGTTTAAGTTGATAGTTGGCTATCATCGCATCAATTGAGTAAGCAGCGGAAAGGGACTTGTTGTAATGCAATGCATTAGCCAACTGAGTGTTCGGGACAATCGAGGCAACTTGGGTTTCCTTTAGCAAAGGCACACGTTCGTTCCATACATTATGCCCCCTTATACGATAGCATTCTCGGGGCAACAATCGAAACCAGGATTCCGGGTCTTCGGGACTGTGGCACGCCTATCGCTCCCTCGGACGATCCAGTACCTGCGAACAAGTAAACTGTTGGTGGGTCAGCACTTTATACAAGTACTGGTGAGATAAATCAACTGAACAGAAATAAGCATTCACTCAAACAGGCACTAAGTAATCATGTTATAAAACATTACATTACTAGTGATCTTTCTAGTTTTACCTAGGTTCGTTTCATGCAGTTCTAGCAGAGTCGATTTACTTGTTTAGAAACATGTTTGGAAACAGAGTTTCATATTGAATATGCAAGCAAGCAAACCGTTCATGTTTCAGGGTGTGCGCAGCGTGTCTCGTGCGACTCGAGTGTCTGATGTAAAGCTAGACACACAATGCACATTCTTAGGGGCAGTCATTATCCAAGCCAACACAATGACTTAGCTATATGCAGGGCGGTCCCCGAGTAACTCAGGATCGGTAGCGGTTAGTCCAGCATACCAATGACTCATTTCTCTGATGCTAATGGCAGCTGTGACCCATGGTGGCTTGAACGCATGCAGTTCAGCTTTCCACCAAAAGCCATTGTCCGACCGCGTGCGAATGCATGGAACACTATCAAATAAACTCTAGTATGCAGACGAGACGAACCATCAGAATACACTCATTGTTGTGGGGCAATCCGACTTATCACTTGAACACGTTCAGGCACAGTATGGTTCTCTCGAAGCATAGACGATAGTGAACATATTCATGCACTCTAAGCAGGCGATTCAGGATTCTCGTTTAGCAGACATTGATTCAAAGACATGCTAGGTGAGTTCGTTCATTAACATGCAAGGCAGGTTCTATCATTCTCTTAAGAAAATATTGCAAGCAAAAACTCAGGTTATTATTAAGGCGTGCAAGAATCAGAGAACGAAGTTCTGCCCACTCACCTTGATATATAACGCCGGTGGGGAGCGGGGCGTTACATCTCTGAGTTTACCTGTGTAGTTGTGATTGATCCATCTTGTACATATGAAGTTATGATCTCCCTGGCATGTCTCAGCTACTTGGAGTTCTTCAAGTATCCAGTTATTTTCATGTTTACATGGTGCTCATTATATTCCTTGCGATTATATGTTTTTCAGCTTATTGTCTTTCTTTTCTGGGGATAAGTGTAGTGGTAGCGCACGAGTCTCGCTCCGTATTTTATTCATGTTGCTTAGCGTATTGTAGTTCTATATTGTTTTGTTGGTTTTAGTTCTTATCTCTTGGCTTCCTTTGTGGTACTTGTTATTTGGGGGTCTGACCCCACTGGTTTTGCTTGGCCAGATCCGGTCGCAGAGCCCGAGGACCTTACTTTCCTTCCAGCGGATGGTGACTACCCGGAGCACCAGACAACCTGAGTGGGTTTCCTTCTATCCCCGCTAGATCTCGTACTGTATATTCTTTTGAGGCATTTAGCCACCGACCACATGTTAGCTCATATTTTGGACTTGACATTCTACCTACGGGCACTGACTGATTAGCGTATTCTAGACCATGACTAGTGTTGATCATGTATGACTTATACTCTTCTAGTTCTTCATTTTGTATTACTAGCTTCATGATCATCTATGTATAATTAGTTTGGGACGCTTTACTATTTTGTTCTAGATGATCTTATTTCTTGTTTATTGCTTATATGCTGGTGATTGAGACACCTAGGACCGTTTGACCTAGGATTGACTGCTGGATTGTAGTGTTAATCCCTATGTTTTACAGCTTTACCATATATGTGGAGTATCGGTGTACTCCAAGTATACGTAACTGGCTGTTGTCTGCCCCCACTCTCCGGTATTCATGTTTTGGGGCGTGACATTGGGTCGCCAAGGCAGTTCCCGTACCGGGAGCCGCATAATGATAAATAAAATCATAGAATAAAAGAAATGAATGGATAAATAAATGAATAAATGAAAGTAAGAAAGGAATGAAGTGAAACAAAGATTATAGACGGGTATGTCGGGAACGTGCAGCGAGGCTCGCTACCCGTGCTGCATGGAGCGTCGTCAACCCAGTCGATAATCCGTCTTGGCTCAACTGAAGCGACTTGAACTAAATCGAATCGTACTGAACTAACTTGAATCGAACTGAGCTAAACTTAAATTGACTTGAACTATTGAGAAAAGATAATAATTCAAAATGGTCGCGGACAACTCATGCACGAGGAGAGAGATTTCAGGATTCCTCGGACGATCGCCTTGGGGCAATGGGATCGTGTCGTCCTAGGAGGAATCATGGGTTACGGGCGACTTGCCTGGGGGTACAGCCACGCAAGCGACGTAATTTCGGTATTGCGTAGCCTATCAGAATTTACCTGCCATCACGCTTGATAGGTAACATCACTACGAATACCCGTATGGATAGTCTGAAATGGCTTGTGATGCCATCAACCCGTTTATTCATATAGATTAAGTTGGCTCGATTGCGGCAATCTGCATGCGAGTCTTTGCATTGAAACAAGTAATATGTTCAAGCTGAATATAAGTAATCTGAACTTCTGAGTAACTGGAACGTAACTTGAATGTAACATATCTATGTAACCTAAATATAGCACATTTGAGTAATATGAGTAATTCATTCACCTGAGTCATAAACACGCTCGTGATATACTTAAGTTTTCCTGAATGGTTCTTTAAATTGTGTTATATATACTGGCTAACTTGATTCATTCTTGGGCAGGGAAGCATATTTGGGTAAGTTGGTAAGTCGCGTAGTGTTACTTATTTTTATGCGACACACTGTATTTGCACACAAGTTAGGCTTTATATCATGCCATGAAACTAATCCTGAGGAAATATTAGAAAGACAACCAGTAGATGATGCACATAACTAAATGAACGTGTTTGGATTTGTTGAGCGGGAGAGAAGCCTCCCCACGAGTGCATTCAATGTACTGATAACTCACCATGTTTCTTGCAGGGTACGGGAGAACCTCGTCTGGTACGGAGTAACCCTTCGTGCGCGTTAAGACGTGAAGTTCGCTCTGGAGCCTTGGAGTGTTGCGTCCGAAACTGAAGCACATATACATGACATAATATTATAATATCGTCCATTTATCATCCCATGTTGTATGCTACTTGGCATGCCTTTATTGTTTCGAGAGAGAGAGTATGAGCGACTTATAATCTCGACCTAATACCGCTTGTAACATTATTTTATCATAAAAAAAGAGTTTTGATTTCTTTCATACTTTTGTTTATTCAATGCTTCCTCTACGACGACCTTGTGGACTAGTTATCGAATGGTTGTTTACTCGGGTCGTTCAAATTCTCGCTTTATTAGAGACTATATGTGCGACTCTGTGGCTTAGTTATCATTCGTCTGTTCTATGTCTGGCCTTGCGCAGGCCAATATTAGGCTCACGCGGCATCACGTCTTGATGGGAACGATCATCCCGCGGGAGCGTTGACGTGGTGATTCGCGTTCAGCGGGAACGGTCGATCCTGAGGGATAACGGGGTGTGACACCCCGATACCTCCCTCTCTAGTCGGCCTCGCCATACTCTTCTAGCTTGCCCAAACCCTATTGTTTAGGCCGTCACTATGCGCCTAAAAGAAGCTGACAAACAACCGTTAAATAACCTTTACCACATACACAAGTGTCGATCACTACATACACAAGTGTCGATATGGCAAAAAATATGGGATAAGTTGAACAAACTTTCGTATTAATTGGAATAGAACAAAAAGTACAAAAGAAGCTCTAATACGTAGAGTTCTGAGTACAAAATAAATTTGGACAAGTGTGACGGTGGAGATCAAGTCTGCGGTCGACTTCTTTATTCCGTTGACGGTCCGACAAGAGAGAATGGTGAGGCCCTCGGAAACTTGAGTATGCAATTCAATGGATGTCCCTTCTTCTGTCTTTTTTTTTTCTCTTTTTTTCTCCTTTTTTGTGTATGAGAGACGCCCACTACTTTATAGCTTTCAAAAGATCATGCATGCGCACGGATTTCATGCTGCCACATATTATCTTCCAAGAATGATGGTTGCAGATTTGTAAGCGCATGTTGCGTTGTGGCTGCCACGTGGCAAGTTGAGATTTGGGGTTGTTAATGCCCATAATCCGTGCAACATGTATCATGCGTTGATTGCTTGAAGATCTTGACTGTTAATAACAGAAAGATTTGATTGCGTGTGGTTTTTAAGGGAACACTGTCGTATGAAAACTCCAGCGCATGAGGAATACTGTCGCATGGGAACACTGCCGCATGGAAGTATTGTGAGTATTTTCACATGGGACCTTCATTATGCTGATGTGCGCTCCTCGATGTAGTCTGTCAGTTGACGGCACATGTTTGTATTTGGCGCATGTCTGCCTTTAGCGTATGACCTTTGGCTACCCTTAGTGCATGACCTTTGGATACCTTTAGCGCATGGCCTTTGGTTGTATTTGACGCATGACGGCCTTCAGCGCATCGCTTTGACAAGATGCATCTGAGGTACAGGGATAAGCAACTAAATAGTTCCTCAATAAAAGAAACCTTACTGTAAAACACTTTAGCATTATCTCGATCCATAAGAGGAATAGTACCATCATCGGTTGTAGTCAACTTTCCTTTTGGACTGCAACAAACTCCCATGAGAGCGAGGATCATCAAAAACTCACAACCTAGGATGCCGGACCCAATCATAAAAACTTTTGCATGTTCTATTTTTTTCTGAAGCTTGGATCCAAATCTAGAAATTTGGGCATGATAGCGAGAGTTTAATGGCTTTAAATCATCAAGCTTCAGAGGCTCAACATTGTAGTAAAATAGCCCAGTAAAGAGGAAACAGGACACAAGTTTTGTGGAGGATGAATAACTTGGTGATTTTTATTGAATGAAATGGTAGCTATATATAGTTGAACATTTGATGTAAAGAGATAGACTAAATAATAAATATATCAAAGTTGTTTCAACAAACAACTTATCAATCTAAACCAACTAATAATCTAAAGTAACTAAACAATCTAAACAAACTAACAAGATTATCCCAACAATCACTCCCTTAATCTTGTTGTATCAATGCTTCACTTTCTTCTGATCATTAGGAAAGGATTTTCTTCGTCATCCTCATCAGTTCTCCTTTTTAACGGCTTCTTCTTCTTCAACTGGTCGCCATTGGGCACGGGCCTCGCATGCATATGCTTGCCCATGGGTGGTTTGAGCTTCAATGAATCTTGAGCTGGACAATCATCAGAATTTGGAGCTCGCTTTCGGACTACAGGCTGCTGCTGCCGCCCCTTATCCAAAACAGGAAAATCTGCATCATCCGAGAGCAGGAATGAATAATCCCACATATCTTTTAGCGCATGTGCCTTCTTTTTTAACTCATTGATCACTTTAACTTCTTGTTCATGTTCTGTGACTTCGAAAACAGCTTCAACAGTTTCCCCATTTTCTCCCCCATGGCCACCCGCATTAGCCTTCGGCGTGGAAAACCCCTCCTCCATCAGCATCGATCCCCCGTGCCGGTACGCCGGCGAGTAAAAGCTCTCCTGCTCCGCCGCATCCAGATCCGGAGCCCGGTGTCGGTACGCCAGCGTGTAGAAGCACTCCTGCTCCCCTGCTGCCGCGATGCTCGACCTGGCCTCCTCGAACTCCGATACGACTTTCTCATACAGCGCCTTCGACTCGGAGACCTGGGCCTCGAGCGCCTTCCTCCGTCCCTCCTCATGGGCCAGGGCCTGGCTGCACATCCCCAGCCGCGCGCGGAGATCCTCCGCAACCCTGGTTTCCGAGTCCAGCCTCGCCTGCAGCGAGCATATTCCGTCGACCAGGTCTGACCGCTCGGTCTCCCACTCCCTCTCGTGCTTCTCGGTGGGTTTGGAGTCGGTGGCAGAGACGATCTCTTTCGCCGGTTGGGGAGTCGACGGCTGGATCTCTTTGCCGGTGGAGGGGATCGGCTCGGCGACCTCCATAGCTGCTTTCGTGGCGAGGATTTGGAGTAGTTGGTTATCAGGAGCAGCTGAAACTACCACATCCATCTTGCAATCTTTCTTCACCTGTATTTCTTTATTTACAGTGTCACCTGAATTAATGTTAGCCTCATCAGCTTGACTGCTACCATGATTCACAGGAATACATTCCTCCATATGATCTGGCTGACGTGCGTCGGGTAGGCAAGTGCTTTCTTCTTTGGACGAATTCTCTTTGGGTTCTGTCAGAATATTCTGACACGGGTTGGAATCTGGAGAAATCTCTTCTGGGATCTTTTCCGATATGACTTCATGTTCACAAGAAAGATCTTGATGGTGAATCATATCGCCAAAAGCATCTTTCAAATGATCTACATGACCAGCTGAAACTTTACCGATCTCGTCGCCTTTTAATCTTTGTTGCACCTTCTCTTCATGGATCTGCACTTTTTCCTCATGAAGCATGGCCATGAGCAGTGTTGGTTCATCGTCTTCTATTTGCGTCAGATTGGCACGCTCATCATGCTTCGGCTTGCGGCAGTCCTTCGTCCAGTGGCCGTAGATGCCACAATTGTGGCACTCACCCTTCTTGTCGCGCGTGCCACCGGACGCGTTGCCATTATCGTAGTTCGTGTTGCCGCGGCCACGACCTCTTGGCTTGCCGTATCCACGACCATAACTTTTGCCACCATCGGAGTAGGCGTCGCCTTCCTTCCTCTGCTTCGTGCGAGCGAGCCACTCCTCTTCGGAGAGGAGAAGGCGGCTACTTGTGTCGCCGGAGTTGCTGCCAAGATCGTATCGCTCCTCGACGGCTAGAAGACGACCGGTAAGCTCTTCAATTGACAGCGTCTTGAGATCCACTAAAGTCTCAATGGCGATGGCGACTTGCGTGTACCTGGATGGAACGACTCGAAGGAATTTTTTAACTACCTTCTCGTCGTCCATTTCGTCGCCGAGTAGTTGTAGGTCGCTGACGAGTCCCGTGAGCCGCATCGCGAAGTCCTCGACGGACTCGCCGTCCTTGAACTTCATTGATTCGAAGTCAGCGCGCAATTTCTGCGCCTTGGCCTCGCGCACGCGCTCGACCCCAATCCGCATCATCTTCACAGCGTCCCATGCTTCCTTGGCAGTGTCTTTTACTGCCAGTGTCCGCAGCATCTCTGGCGGTACGGCACGGAGTATGACGGACAGGGCCATCCTGTCGTCGCGGTAGTCGGCTTTTCCGGGTTCGATCGCCTCCCACAGGCCTTGCGCCTGCATGTTGACTCTCATTAAGAGAGCCCAATCCGCGTAGTTGGTCCGTGTCAGCATGGGGTACTTGAAGGTAAATGACGTCGACGTCGTGGGGCCTTGCTCGTCGTTGGTTGCCATAGCTTCTCTGTTCCTCAACCCGAGCTCTGATATCAAATGTAGTAAAATAGCCCAGTAAAGAGGAAACAGGACACAAGTTTTGTGGAGGATGAACAACTTGGTGAATTTTATTGAATGAAATGGTAGCTATATATAGTTGAACATTTGATGTAAAGAGATAGACTAAATAATAAATATATCAAAGTTGTTTCAACAAACAACTTATCAATCTAAACCAACTAATAAGATTATCCCAACAAACATGAAGAGACTCAACTGAACCGAAGTAAAAGAATTGGTAAAGGGGATGGAACTTCGACAACCTCATGGCCAACAATACCACCAAATATTATAACCATAGGATTCTAAACTGCCCTAGAACCACTTATGAATTGTCGCAGAATTTTCTCATCGATCTCATCTATCAACCTATCAACCTCTGAACGTCCTCTTCAGGTATGTGCAAATTCCTAAGGTTCTTTTCAATTTAATATGGAGCAGTTAAACTCACACAACTTGCAGGTAATTTTCTATGATACTCTTCATTTTGAGGTGCACTTAAACTCTCAATACCTATATTACGCGCATCTATCTTAGCATTGATAGCTTGCAGCGTCGTAGTGAATTCCTTGTTGTCAGTGGAGTCATTTTGAGTATAAGGTAGATCTGCATCTTGCTTTAAATAAGGAACATGTAAAACAGCTGAAGTTGATTTACTATTGTTATCACCTACAAATTCTTTTGACTGGAAGGCCAAGTGACTGAAGATGGTCTTCTGCAGGATCTTCCTTGAAGCATTTCATTTTATTCTCATTTGTGATAGTGCTATATACTTGTATAGCCAGAACAGCCTGTTTCACACAAAAATCTGGTGAACTAGAAAGATTATCATCAGCTTCCACATGGTCAACAATATATTCGTCAACACCACTTGAAGGACTAACTGTAGGTTGATCAGGGGAAGGATCAGCACTATCACATCCCTTCAAATTGCAAGAAATGAACTAAGACATTGGCACAAAGACAGCAGGACCACACACTTCTATGTTCCCCGAGAAACTCATGGCATACACAGGAGAAACAAACGAACCACTATAATAGTCCAATTGGGTTGTGTGCTTATAAAATAGTTGGAAGGAGTCGGCACCGCCAAAAGGTCGATTGCTGTCATCGTCTCTACTAACTCCAGTTCCTCCTCCTCGCACATACATTTCATTAAACACAAGGACCTCATGCTTAGGAACTACTCTCCGCTGCTCTGATCAGGATACAAATGACCTTGTGCCTGTGAATGAGGAAAATTATGTTGCATTGGTTGTTGAACTTGCACGGGCATCTGAGCATGGGCAAGATGCATCTGAGGTGACTGCTAGAGCGAAAACTGACCAAGCATCTGGGGATAGAAGCTCATGCTTGGGTTCCAATCATGTCCAAGTGATATGGTATTCGACAGAGGCTGTTGAGGCGACGACGGAGGATATCCATAGGGGCCAGGAGGTGGTGGATATCCGTAATCCAATGTTGTTGGTGGTGGCGGAGGTAGAACAGAGTACGGCGTCGGATGAGGGTTCCACGTCGACTGGGCTTTTACTGCGAATACTGGCCAGGTAACGACGGGACTAACATTATGGATTCGACGGAGGATAGCTATAGGATCAGGTGCGGGTGGTGGCGATATTGGAGGCGGTCTATAGTGGGGGAGCATTTTGTGGAAAATCAAATCTTGTCCCATCCCTCCTAGCTAATTCCTCTATCAACTTATCAAATTTGTGACTTAGGGTTAAGGCCATACCTTCCAACGATTGAATTCGCCTCTCCTCCTTCGAGATCAGTGGCAATGATGGCAGTTCCGACGGAGATCCTTGTCGAGATCGAGCTCGGTTCCCATATGCTCCTCGAACATGATCAAACATCTCTGATACCAAATTGATGGTGATGTAGCATGGATTTCAACTCTGCAACCTTCTGGAATTCCTTCATCTTTTTCTTTCCTTTTTTTTAGTTTTATCTTTTTTTATTTTATGATAAGGTTGTTAAGAATCATATTTCTGTTAGATCTCTTATTTTAACTTTTTGATATATTTTATCTTTATTTGATTAGGATTAAATTTTGAGTTTGATTAGGATTAGAATTTATCATAAAAGTCCTATAAATAGGCATATTTTGTATTCAGTTGAACAACAACTTTTAATTAATAAAATTTTCCTTTGAGTTCTGAGATTTGTTCTCTCCTTCTCTTTGTCGTGGACTCGATTGTTCCGTGAATTCGGAAGACCCTCGCTTGAGGTTTTCAAGTAACCTTCGTACAAATTCCTCATCAGGCCATCCGTCGGAGTTTTTGCGGCACCGTTTCGCTCTCACCAAGCAACGATAGTCCGGTTATCGTCACCACCGATCGACTTGGCCATTGCTAGGCACGAAGGTAAGCCCGTTCCGCTATCACGCTACGTCAGATGGGACCTCTTCCCAAAAGACTCGGCAGTGGTTGAGAAATGTTAGAATTCGTCAAGAATTTTAAAAAATTGACAAGAGATGACACAATTAGAAGAAGAATCTAGGGTTTTATTGAAGAGACGATAACAACTGAGAAAGAAGAAGACACTAAAGTGACTAAGAAATGAAGAAGAACTGGAAATTTACACAAACCACCATTTCTTTCTTCTATTCTCTATTTATAAATGAGTATCAGTGGAGTAGGAGTATCATCAGGGTCTGTTGTAACTAACTGCGCCGAGCTGGCTAATTCTTGAGCTGGCACAAATATCTTGATAGTCATTTTTTGGCTGATTAGGCATGCTGACTAGGCAACCATGCTGACTCTCCCCTGTTAATGAACAATTTAGCAACACAACTCTAGAAGAGAATGCTGCTATGCCAAAGTTGGCTAACTGAGTGAGCTATCGAGTGTGAATTCAACTCTACACTTCATACTTCTAATACTGAATGTCACTTCTGCGCTGAACCTACTGAACTAGAGCTGGACTAGTTACTGATTAATGAGGTTCTTATCAAGAAGGATACAAAGGTTTATGCAGTCAATTTTGACGAAGCGGAGTGCTCAGTGCATGCATTTAATTCTCATTTATTGTGTCATTATATGACTGGGTTTGTCAACTGAAGGTGAGGAAATTAGACAAAGTGGTGTAATTAATATACCCAATTAGTGGAATTTTCTGAGAAAAGATTTTATATCGTCCTAATGGTTTTTTTTTTCTTCATCGTCAAGTCAGTGGTGAATGGGTTTCAACAACTGTTTCGTTCCCAACAGTTTTATATTTTGTTAACAAGAAGGGACAAGTTATTGAAATCTGTTTTACATTTTGTTAACAAGAAATGACAAGTTATTGAAATCTTTTAGAGTATCGTTCATATTCAAGGAGCAGCTAAATTATCCTAATGTCATCCCAGCTATAGCACTCGAACGCTTTTTTATCTTAACTTTCCATTGCTCGATTTAGGCACAACTTTATAAATTGATCTTTTGAAACACATGTCAATTTTAAAAGCACATCTGGACCACTTTAAAATAATATGTAAAAATACAAGTATTTAAATTACACTTTTATACTGTGAGATAAACTTTTAAAGTAATCTCAATGTGATTCAAAATTGACAAAAGACACTTTAAAAGAACAATTTATAAAAATATGCCAAAATTGAGCAATAAAAAGTCAATGCACAAAAAAAACGTCCGAACGTTATAGTTGAAATGCCATTAAGATAATTTATGGTTCAGGGAACTCTTCTGTATCACTTAAGACCACAATTGAAGCACTTCTTTTAAACCTGGATCATGATTAGCAAGGTAAGAGGTCAAGATTATGCCAGAGCTACCAACATTTGGGACGAGATTAATGATCTTAAGACTTCAATGAAAAAAATAATTGATCTATATATTACATTCATTATTTTGCATATCAATTACAATTGGCACTAATTGATGCCAAACTTTTGAATCTCATGTTTCTCAAAAGTGAACTTGAGACATTTAATCTGAATAAAGGGATCACTTCTCTTGTTGAGAAAATGGTTAAGAAGAGAAGATATTTTACATTCATTGGTTTCAAGCTCGTAAAATTATAAGTAATTTTACCTACAGAAAGACCATTTTCAACTATAAGTATAATCAAAAGAACAGATATTCGATATACAACGTCAGAATATGAAGATTTTGTAATTTAATGAAACTTTTAAGCATTAGATGTGTCCCACATTTGCCTCCTAAATTCCCATATTACATTAGATTTTGTTTCCTACATCATTTGTGATCACAGGTACACATGGGGTCATCAAGTTTTTGTTGAAGGTAATTTGTCATGTATCACCTATTTTTGCTTCTTAACTGAAACAATTCCATTGGCCGAACATCTATATGAAGCATATGAATAATTATTACAATTGAGGAAAAAAATAAAGAACTCAAATTCTGTAGCCCATCAAACTGAAACAGTAAGATCCTTGAGCTGTACCCACCCATAGGCACACCTGTCCCGGATCTTCCGGATCTCAGAAGCAGCCAACTCGACTGAAGAACGGGTTGCTGCAAGCTGCTTCTCGATTGGAACCCTTGAATTTTGGTCCATTTGCAGCTGTAACATGAATAGAACAAAATTATCAGCATACAATACACATTAAAAAGAAAGTATGAATATACAACTTGCAAATCAAACCTTCTCGATGCATCGTGTTGTGTCCATTATGTAGCAAAAATATGAAAGCTGCTTGTATAAATCTCCCTCTGTGTACTGGTAGTTGGCAATGCATTATGATTAGATTACATAGCAAAAGCAATGCAGGCACTACTTAAGTTTGATTTGATTTGAACACATAGTAGAAACCATACCTGTCTTACAAGGCGACCATTACACCTTGGGTAGTTAGCACAAGCAATCCCTCTTTCGGAATCACCTATTACTTGAAGGTTCAGAGCACGAGTGGTATACTTGCATATCTCATCGTCACACTGGCCAAAAGTGAATATTAAATTTCATTAATCACTCAACAAAACAAGCTCACCAGCTAGAAGTGGAGGTACAACAGGAAATAAAGATTAGTCCTTACTGTCATTAGGCCTTTATAATATAAGGAGATGAAATTATCGGCTTGCCTTTTCACCTGGAAAAATAATGATTGGATCAGTATATATTGATGATGGATTGTATATTCTGATAACATGTTGTAACATTCGTAACCTGAGTAAAGTTTGGAGATGGAGAAGAGAATGAAAAAAAGTAGGAGAAGAGAATATAAGAAAGGAGATTGCAAGGGTCTTAAACCCTATGTTGCATCTCATGTCTATTTATATTGATATGCAATACACCCACAATTACTATTATACCATCATATGATAAATAATAAAATAAAATAACTCTAACACCCTCCCTCAAGCAGAGCATATAGATGAGACATGCCCAGCTTGCTACATAAATCAGAAAATGGACCACGAGCAATTGGTTTGGTGAGGATATCACATAATTGATCCTCTGACCGAACATAAGGAGTGACAATCTGTTTCTTCAGCAACAAATCACAAACAAAATGACAATCCACCTCGATATGCTTTGTGCGATCATGAAACATCGGATTACTTGCGATAAACATTGCCGACTGATTATCACAATACATCTCCATCGGAATAGGAATCATAATCTCCATTTCATGAAGAAGAGACTGCACCCACATCATCTCAGAAGCTGTATGAGCCATCGCACGGTACTCGACCTCTGCACTAGAACGAGCCACAACATTATGCTTCTTACTACGACACGTGACAAGATTGCCACCCACAAACGTACAATAGCCAGAAGTAGACCACATATCACTGCGACTGTCTGCCCAATCAGCATCACTGAACCCAGTCACCGTAAGCAACTGGAAAGGTTTGTACAACAAACTCTTTCCAGATGCACCCTTCAAGTATCGAAGAATGCGAGAGATAGTCTCCCAATGTGGTTGCCGAGGGGCATGCATAAACTGACTAACTACTCCAACTGCATATGTGATGTCTGGTCGAGTAACAGTAAGATATATAAGTTTGCCAACCAAATGTCTATAATATCCAACATCCTCAAATAACTCTCCCCTGTCAGCATCAAGCTTGTCATGATAATCCATAGGAGTCTCAATTGGCCGACACTCCAAAATCTCAGTCTCGGAGAGCAAGTCTACAACATACTTGCGTTGTGACAGATACACACCCTTCTTAGATTGAGCAACCTCGATTCCAAGAAAATATCGAAGAAGACCCAAATCCTTAGTATGAAACTGACAACTAAGGTAGGCCTTCAAGTCCACAATCCCAGCATGATCAGTCCCAAATATAATAATATTATCAACATAAACAATCAACACGATAATACCTGCTGAGAAAGAATGGCAAAATACTGAATGATCAGATGTGATGCGCCGAAAGCCATATTGAATCATAACTGAACTGAACTTGTCAAACCAAGCACGAGGTGATTGTTTCAGTCCATATAATGCTTTCTTCAATCGACATACGAGTTTTTCATTTCCTGCTACAACATATCCCGATGGTTGATCCATATAAACCTCCTCTTGTAAGTCACCATGCAAGAAAGCATTCTTTATGTCCAGCTGATATATAGGCCATTGGTGATTAACCACCGCAGAAATAAGAATCTGAACTGAATTCAGCCGAGCCACTGGAGAAAAAGTCTCCATATAATCCACACCATATGTCTGAGTATATCCTTTGGCAACCAACCGTGCCTTGAGGCGCTCAACAGAATCATCGGGGTGATACTTAACAGTGTACACCTATCTACAACCCACTGTCTGCTTTCCAACAAGAAGTGATGTAAGCTCCCAAGTCTGATTTTGATATAAAGCATATATCTCATCCATTGCACTTTTTCAACCAGAAGATGACATAGCCTGCTTGTAAGTTTTAGGAATGGAAATAGAAGACAATGAAACAGCAAATGCATGAAAAGATAATAAGCACGGTGTAATAAAACATAGTTAGAAATGGGATGCTTATTCTTTGTGGTACAAATGCGTTTTCTTTTTCTGAGAGCAATAGGAAGATCTTGATCTGTGGTGATGGGAGCAGAAACCGAAAGATGATTGGTTGAGGCCTGAATTCTGCAGAACCACTGGCATGTCCTTGGATCTCTGATAAACCTGTAAATGGGGAATGGAGACAGAAATAGATTCAGGAATGACCGAAAGTGGTATGGAAGATATCAAATCTGTTGTAAAAGGAATACAACGGTCTCCTGAAGGAAAGAAAGGGGTAGACTCAAAGAATGTAACATCCGCACTGACATAATATTTGCGTGACTGTGGACTGTAACAACGATAACATTTTTGAGTACGAGGATAACCAAGAAAGACACTTCAGAGATTTAGAAGCCAACTTATCTCGATTAAGTTCCAAGTTATAAATAAAAACGACACACCTAAACACTCGAGGAGATAAGAAAAAAGGTGCGACATCTGTATGTAATATGGTAAATGAAACGTTGTTATTTAATACAGATAATGGCATGTGATTAATTAGATAACATGCAGTAAGAACGGCATTTGCCCAATACTGTTTAGGGACATGCATATTGAACATGAGAGTTCGAGCAACAACTAAAATATGTCGATGTTTGCGTTCGGCTATACCATTTTGCTGAGAGGTGTGGACACAACTGGTTTGATGAATCATACCACGATCAACATAGAAATTGTTCACAAAAGATTGAGTATACTCCAAAGCATTATCAGAATGCAAAATTTTGATACGTTTATCAAACTGAACATAGACTTCATTATAAAAGGCAGATAACACATTTGGAAACTCAGATCTTTCTTTCATTAAATAACACCAAGTCATTCTAGAATAATCATCAATAAAAATAACAAAATACTGAAATCCTTTTGGACTTTTGACTCTAGACGGACCCCAAATATCAGAATGAACAAGATCAAAAGACTCTAATTGACGACTCTCACTACGACGAGGGAAGGAACTACGGTGATGCTTGCCTAACTGACAAGCCTCACATTCAAGACTAGAAACATGACTCAAACTAGGAACTTGAAGCAACTTAGCCAAAGACGAATGTCCCAAACGATAATGCCACTGCAAGAAAAAATAGAAACAAAAGTGAAGGCCTTTCCAGGTAGATCCAAGTAGTACAGTCCATCTTTTTCATGTCCCGAACCAATCATTTTCTTCGTCCTGAGGTCCTGAAAAACACACAAATTGGGAGAAAATGTCACAGAACATTGAAGATATTTGGTTAACTGGCTCACAGATAACAAATTAAATAGAAAATTAGACACATATAATGAATCAAATAATGATAGTGATTTAGTAGGGTGAATGACACATTTTCCAAGCACAGGACGAGTAGACCCATCAACCAAGATAATATTATGTTTCATGGAATTACGATTATGAAAGAAAGATGTTATACCAGACATGTGAGAGCTTGCTCCTGAGTCGATGACCCAAGAGGTGGATGGTGACTGGATTGCTACAAAAGCAGAATTACCTATATGTGCCATGGTTGCAGTAGGTTTGGAGGTGGTACTAACAAGCGCGTTCAACTTTTGGAGGATCTGTTCAAATGGAGATGAGATATCGGACGTTGAAGTCTGATTGTAACCCGAAGTATCATCTCTGGGAGTAGAAGTGGTGACCTTGGACTGCATATTTTCATCATGCACTTGATGTGCATATTCTGGTTTGCCCCACTTGTCCCAACAATAGTCTTCCACATGACCGAGCATTCCACAATAGTTACACTTTCGTGGTTGACCACCACCACCGCGGCCATCACCACGACCATTGTCTCTACCACCATGGCCTCCTACTCGACCAAAACTACGACCACCATCTCTACCGCCACGTCCACTACCACGTCCACCACCACGACCAACAGCACTAGAAACTAAGGCAGAAGAGTCAGTACTCGGCACCACAGAACTCTGTCCCAGAAAGGAACGATTGAGACGGGAGAAAGTATCTGCTACCGTAGGTAACTGCTCTCCAACAAGGATTTGAGCTTTATAAGGTTCGAGCGCAGGATCCAAGCCGACTAGGATAAGTGAAACATGAAACTCTTCCTTCTGTCTCCGAGCTTCCTTCAAATCAGTAGTAACAGAATGATATTGAAGCAGTTCCTCCCACAAAGCCTTCTTTGAAGCCAGATATTCATTCACAGGCTTCCCATTTTGCTTTGTATTAAACAATAACTCGTACAACTCATAGATACGGGCAACATTTCGCTTCTGCAAATATGATTCTTCCAGAGATGCCCAAATCTGTTTGCTTGATTCACACCACTGAACATTAGCAGCGATATGTGGTTCCATACTATACCACAACCACGACATAACGTATGCATCTGTACTCATCCAATCTTTATACTCAGCGAAAGTTTCAGGCGGGGGTTCTTCCGTCAAAAACTTTAACTTCTTCTTCGCTCATAACACCACTTTGATATATTTGGACCAAGCAAGGTAGTTCGCACCATTGAGTTTCACCGCTGTAATCGATTTTTCCAATTCATCATTATGAATAACAGTAAAAGGAGAACCACCTCCGCTACCACCACCACTATTAACTTCGCTAGAAGATTCGGTCTCCACCATACTTGCAGATGCAATAGAAAGACGAGGTCTTTGAAACCCTAGATCTCACAACGAACCTCAACCGACGACGAATAACCAACGGAGATCTGTAGAAACCCTAGATCTCATAAACGAACCACGAACGACCACGAACAACGAACAACGAACGACGAAAAACAGCGAATCATGAAAAGTAGACGAAAAACAGCCAAAAACAGTTCGATCGGCCCTGTCGTAGATGGGATGTACAGTACTTTCAAATATATGCTCTGATACCAAGTAAAGTTTGGAGATGGAGAATAGAAGGGAAAAAAGTAGGAGAAGAGAGAATATGAGAAAGGAGATTGTAAGGGTCTTAAACCCTAGGTTGCATCTCACGTCTATTTATATTGATATGCAATACACCCACAATTACTATTATACCCTCATATGATAAATAACAAAATAAAATAATAACAACCTGATTAGCCATCATGGCTGGTGACACTCTGCATCCTTCAACATCATTTGGGCATCTGGGGCATCGCATACTCTGCCAGAAATTACAATCTGTATTCTTCTCTGAATCTAAAGGGCTCTCATTTCGTGAAGAAAGTAAACTGCACACAGGAGGGCATGCAAAGGTACCAGAGCAGCTTGGACATGATAGCCATAGTAGCTCGCAGCCATGATACCTGCAAGTATTTAGTTCACATGAAAAAATCTACAAAATGTTATACATATTCTGATCCCTCATGTCCTTAGAACAAACATTATTTTATCTAAAAGATGGTTTACCTTTCATCCTCATCTACTACTGATAGGAGTATGCTTGACGAATCTTTGCTAGATGAATCAACTGTCTTATTTTGGAACTAAGTACAGCAATGTAAAGGCACCAACATTAGAATAGTGTAACAAGCAACAAGAACGTATCACATGGTTACATGATAATCCCACCTTAGATGAATCAAGCCCTAGACAGTCGGCTAATCTCGCTGGGCTTGTGCCCTGAATAGAAGCACACAAGCGTGACACAACAGGGTGAATCTGACCATGGGCAAACAATATTCATAAATAAAACAAGAAAAGTTTGATAAAGGCAAGAAAATATTGCTATCAGTCCTTCGCTGGATGGGAACAGAACTAAGAAACCTGTTGTGACAAGTAGTAGTCAATATCAATCATCCAATTGTTGTCATCGCCCTTAAGTTCATCTGGATGCCTGGCCCTTTGTGCTATTCCACTAGAGGCAGAACTAGTATCCTGCTCAAATGATGACAAAAAAGATAGATCTACAATCAGATTTGTAATGGTAATCTTTAGCAAAATAGCTGCACGGAAGCTCATTTTCTATACAGCAAGGTTCTTGAGATGTCATATAATATAAACATGTCTCTAACTCGGGGCTTTAGAATAACCAGTATTTCTAAACTTCAGTTCATGATTTGCCACAATCATTCATCGTGAGATTGAGAAAGATATCATGCTTAGAATTAAAACATGATGGTTGAAATGGAGTATTTCTTGAGTACATTGTGATTGCAGGATATCTTTGAAGTTAAAAGGAAAAATTCTACAAGACTTCGTAAACCAGCCATGCTATATGGGTCAAAACATTGAGCATTTAAGAAACATGTCCATAAAATTAGTGTAACCGAAATGGCAGTGTTAAGATGGATGAGTGTTAATACATTAAAGATTGGACTAGGAATGAGTGTATTCGTCAGAAGTTAGAGGTGGCGCCACTAGAGGAGAAGATCAAAGAAAATTGTCCTAGGTGGTTTGGACATGTTCAAGACAGATAGATGCTCCGGTAAGGAGCAATAAGACAATTAAAGGAGTCACTAAGACTAGAGGTAGATCTAAATAAACATGGATAAATGTTTTAAAAAAGGATATAATTTTTGTTAGTGTTACAGAGGTCATGGCACTTCAAAGCTGAATGGAAGAAAGGATTCAAATAGCCACTCCAAGAATTTGGGATAAAGGTTTTGTTGTTGTCGTTGCAAGTGTTTAGTATTTAAAAGATTTATTTTAAATTTCTACACTTTCAAGAAGTTTATGAATAAAGCATAATTATCGCAATTATCGTATCAAAAACCGTAAGAGAGTATTATGTTTTTTTTTTTATGCTGTTGAGAGTATGAAAGGGACTTTAGTCCCACATCGGATAGAATTGAAAAGAGAGGGGTTGGCCCCTCCTATAAATATGTAACTCCTCACATCAATAAAGCCAAGAAAAATATTCTACCACATTTTAACTTGGTATCAGAGCCAACCCCCCTCATTCTCCAAACCCTAACCCTAACCCCCCTTCCCTCTACCACAGCCGCCCCCCTCTCCTCCCCTCCCCTCCCCTCCGCCCCCTTCCTTCCCCTCCCCTCCACCTCACCCCCCCTTCCCCTCCCTCCCCTCCGCCCCCTTCCGGACGGCTGCTGCTACTGCTTGCCGGGCGGCTGTTGTTGCTGTTGTGGCTGTTGTTGCGACTGTTTCGCGGCTGCACTGTCGTCGTAGGTGCTATCATGACTGCTCAGCGACCCGGCAATCTCGATCGACCTCAATCTCGATCTAGGCGATCTTCTTCTTCTTCTTTTCTGAAGTTTGTAAATCGGTTCTGTCCACATGCAATTGCGATTGCAGGGAAGAACGAAAAAATTAATTTTCTGATTATTGCTTTGTACAAGTTAGTTGTAATCGGGATATTAATTATATAGTTGCTACTTGGATCGAGGTATATCAGTGAGGGAACATTTATGTGACCCCTGATCTCAACTACAATTGTCGTCTCGTGAGATCATGCGGCCTCGGGTCGAAACCTTGCCCGAGACGTGAGCAGCGGCTCTCAGGAACACCGTTGCCGCTGAAGGAAGATCAGTAGACGAAAAGAGGTCAGAGATCAGAGGTAGAGACGATCTAGATCTGTCGCCGCCTCACTGATGACAGAGAACAAGGAGAAGACAATGGAGACGGTCTATGGCAAGCTGACGGCCCAAGAGATGAAGGCTTTGGTAGACGATCTCTTCTCCAAGAGGTTGACCGAGACTAGCTCTCGTACTGCACACGCTGATGTGGATCATTCACCATACAAGATGAAAAAGTTGGAGAAACTGAAAATAAAGTTGGAGAAACTGGAAATAAAGTTAGAGGACACTTCCAACTACTTGAAATGGTCGCGTCAGACGATGCGAACTCTGAAGGGAGAGGCTTGGTAGGCTATGTGAATAGCCAAACCAAGGCACCTGAAGATCACTCCTTACGGGAGTTTGCTGTGTGGAAAATCGTCAACAATGTGGTAGCTGGATGGTTGACAGCTTCATTGACCGGCCAAGTGTCGGGCAATGTGGAAGCGATGGAGGGTGCTGATGAATTTAGAGGACGCTAAAAGACATGTACTCAGGGTCGGACAACCATATGAGGGTCTTCCAACTACAAGATGAACTTGATAAGGTGGTCCAAGAAGATCACACAATCTTTGAGTACAATGCTCTGCTGAAGAATTATTGGTCAGATCTCGACCACTATGATCCTATTGGCGTGGAGGATGAGCAAGTAGAACCGGCATTTGCGAAACATTATAAGAAGTTCATGGAGTATGTTTCACGACAAAAGATGATGAAATTCCTAAAGGGGCTCAACCCAACATTTGAGCAGAAGAAAAATGTCCTACTTGCACATCCCAGGCTGCAATCACTGGAGGAGACCATAGCTGCTATGGCACAAGAAGAGACACGATTGAAGCTGATGCCTAGCACCACTAACTCTCCGAAAGAAAAATCAGCCCTAGCGGGTTTTAACCCAAATTCTTCCGGAGGGGGAGGGTGCTACAACTGTGGAGACCCTAGGCACTTCATCATATTCTGTACGAAACCCCTGAGAGGCCAGTCCAGCGACCGCAGACGCAGCTGTGGAGGGCGTAGGGGTGGCAGAGGAGGCTATACTGGTGGCATAACTTATGGAGGGCACAAGGCAAATCTGGCAGAAGAGGGAAGTGAAAATCAGTCATCCGGAATAACCTCTAATGAGAGAAAAATGCTAGAGATGTGGAGGAGCATGAGGCTTGGATCCGACGACAGTCAAGCCACCACCCCTGGGGCATCGACTCCAACCACCTCCGGGGGTAACATTACCTGCTATGCCCAAACAAGCACAGGTATACCTACTCATGCCCTTGTATCTATCCACCAGCCAGGTTAGATAATTGACTCAGGGGCATCTCGCCATATCACGGGTTCCCATGGTGAGTTCCAAGAATACACTCACCCGACAACGCCTGAAAGCATTCAGACTGTTGATGGTACTGCCAGACCCATTCTGGGTAAAAGCACGGTTGAATGCACCCCTTCCATGACCCTTACTGATGTCTTGCATGCTCCATCTTTTTCTGTTAATCTTTTGTCCATTAGTGCCATTGTTCTTCAACTTAATTGTATTGTTTCCTTTGACATTCCTAAGGTAACTTTTCAGGAGGGAGACATATAGGGACTGGCACTTGGCATAAGGGGCTATGGTACTTGGACAGGGGTGGACTGGACACAGCACTAGCGTCACTGGTAGAGGGAGCACAACCGGAGGAGCCACGAAAAACTGTATAAGCATAATTATTACTTCAACATCAGCGCATGGGACACTCTTCATTTAGTCTACTGAATCGGATGTATCCATCTATGTATCAAAAGGCTAATAAACAAAAGTTGGTTTGTGATGCTTATGAGCTTGAAAAATATAAGCTCTTATGTAAGTTCTGAAAATAGAAGTTTAGCTACTTTTGATATGATATACTCAGATGTGTGGGAATCTTGTCCTACAACTAGTGTTAATGGTTTTAAATGGTTTGTCACCTTTATTGACTGTTATACTCGTGTCACATGGGTATACCTAATGAAGAGTAAGAGTGACGTCTTTGCATGCTTTCAAGATTTTCATCTCAGAGTTACGATCCAGTATAATGCTAAAGTAAAGATTTTGAGATCTGACAATGGGACAAAATACACAAACAAGAGTATTGAAGGGTACTTATCAACCCATGGGATACAGCATCAGACTTCGTGTGCCTATACACCAGCACAGAATGGCATGACAGAACGGAAGAACAAGTACCTGTTGGAAGTAGTACGGACAATAATGTTTTCCATGAATGTTCCTAAACACTTGTAGGGGCATGCTGTGTTGACGACTACATATCTCATCAACATGATGCCCTCTCAGGTGTTGGGATGGAAGACACCATTTGAGATGCTTACAGGAGAAAATAAGTACATTGTTCCCCAAAGGTATTTGGGTGTGTATGCTTTGTGAAAGATAACAGGCATGCGGTGAAAAAGTTGGACCCTCGAGCGTTGAAGTGCATCTTTGTTGGCTACTCAGGAACTCAGAAGGGATACTCTTGTTGGAGTCCGGTGGAACGGAGGCTCTTTGTGAGCATGGACGTTACATTCAGAAAGATGGAACCATACTACCACAATGGTTCAGGTAAAGGGTCTGCATTTGGTGACACACCTAACACAGGAGGTGTTAGGAATGAGGGGGAGATGGGCCCAAGCATGATTGTCGGGTCAGTTCTATGCCCAATAATGAAAGCTGGTACAAGGGAACAAGGGGGAGATAGCGAGGGTGAGGAAAGTCATGAGAATGAGGGAGAAAGTTGTGACAATCAGGAGGAAAAAAATGATGCTGTGCAGGGGAAAAAACAGACTACAGAGCTCCAAGTCTACAGAAGGAGAAAGCAGCAGTCCAATACTATGCCGTGTCCCTCGTCTATTGTGCCAAGTCCCTCGCCTAACCCTGTCCCAACTCTTGAATATGTTTCTCCTACACCGGATCTCTCTGATTCGGATGTGGATCTCTCTGATTCGGATGGTATGATCTCTCCACCACTACCTCATATTTTTCATATTCCCTTAAGGAGATCTTCTCGCGGTAATGTGGGAAAAGCTCCTAATCGCTATGGTTATGAACATGACATTGCCAATTTCTTATCCTACTCTAATATATCCCCTACTTATCGAGCATTTATTGCATCGTTAGACATCACCTCTTTGCCCAAGTGTTGGCAGGAGGCAAAGGAAGATCCAAGGTAGAAAGTTGCAATGTTGGAAGAACTTGGGGCACTCGAAAAAAATGGGACATGGAAGCTTGTTTCGTTGCCTAAAGGAAAGAAAGCAGTGTGATGCAAATGAGTCTTCACAGTAAAGGAGACGCCAGAAGGTAAAGTAGAGCGGTACAAGGCAAGGTTGGTTGCAAAGGGATACACTCAATCATATGGCATCGACTATGATGAGACGTTTGCTCCAGTAGCCAAGATGAGCATTGTGAGAACCCTGGTCTCTCTTGCAGCAAACTATAGGTGGCAGTTGTATCAATTGGATGTGAAGAACGCCTTTCTTCATGGGGATCTACAAGAAGAAGTATACATGGAGACCCCCCGGGGGGTTTTGCACGAAACAGTCGGCGAAAAAGGTGTGCAAGATGAAAAAATTACTGTATGGACTCAAGCAATCTCCTCGAGCCTGGTTTGATAGATTCAGGAAGGCTGTCACAAGCATGGGGTACCGCCAGACCAATGCAGATCACACGGTCTTCTTCCAACATGCAAGAGGCTACATCACCATATTTGCAGTGTATGTGGATGATATAGTAATCACAAGTGATAATGAGGAGATCGCCCAGGTGAAATCAAAAATCCCTAAGGAGTTTGAAGTGAAGGATTTGGGAATGATGAGGTATTTTTCCGGGATCGAGGTAGCTCGAGGAAGAGATGGGATCGTCCTCTCTCAAAAGAAGTATATACTATATCTGCTCACAGAGACTTGGATGCTGGGATGTCGAACGACAGTCACTCCAATTAATCAGAGAGATAAGTTGGGGGCAGAGGCAGGAGAGCCGGTTGATCGTGAGAGATATCAGAGACTTGTAGGCAAATTGATTTATCTAGGCCACACTCGCTCTGATATCTCATTTGATGTGAGTGTAGTGAGTCGCTACATGCATGATCCAAGGAAGGACCACATGGACGCAGTTTTTCATATCTTGAGATATCTGAAGGGGACTCCTGGAAGAAAACTATGGTTCAAGAAAAATGGACACATGGATGTTGGGGGGTACTGCGATGCAGATTGGACAAGCCGCATGGACGACAGAATGTCTACCTCAGGGTACTGTGTCTTTGTGAGAGATAACCTAGTCTCATGGAGAAGCAAGAAACAATCGATGGTAGCACGGTCGACTGCTGAAGCAGAATATAGAGTTATGGCTCTGGGAGTGTCAGAGTTGCTATAGGTAAGAGCACTGCTGACAGAGTTGAAAATGGACCAGGAAACACCGTTGCATCTTCTGAGTGATAGTCAAGCTGCAATAAGTATAGCTCACGATTCAGTTCAGCATGACAGAACTAAGCACATCGAGATCAATCGGTTCTTCATTAAAGAGAAGCTAAAGAAAGGGATATTAAAGCTCGATCATGTTCGCTCAGAAGAACAAGTTGCAGATTGTTTGACTAAGGGTCTTAATTCATCGAGTCTTTCTAAACTGTGTAACAAGATGGGGATGATTGATATCTATCGCCCATCTTGAGGGGGAGTGTTGAGAGTATGAAAGAGACTTTAGTCCCACATCGGATAGAATTGAAGAGAGAGGGGTTGACCCCTCCTATAAATATGTAGCTCCTCACATCAATAAAGCCAAGCAAAATATTCTACCACATTTCAACTTAGGCACTCTCTTAATTCCACAACTATTAATGTAATATGGCGACCTCACTCCTCATGCTAATAGTGGGGGCATACTCGAAAAAGCATCACATTGTTCTCTCCCTTCATCTACAAAACCAAAGAGCTATAAAATACAATTTGCTTCAACATTTAACTATTTAAATGTAAAAGTTAAACAAAAAAGTCAAAACTATTTATTTCACTATATTATCTCTTAAGAACTAACTTCTTGCCGAAACTTAACTTTCCTGGTTGTAAACCCCTGAATTTTTCCTAATTATTAAATCTGGATTTTTCCCAATTTTCTGGAATTTTCGGCAATTTTTCTGAAATTAAAATCATGGCTTTTAATTAATAAAGGATTTTTTATTGTTAATTAATAATATTAAAATATCATGAAAATAACATTTTTGGGTGTAAAATAGAAAACTGGACTTGGGGTAATTTTCTGGGATTTTATTGGGCTTCAGACCTATTTTTAAAAAAGCCTAAAAACTAATTTCTAAAAAGTAATTATTTAAATTACTGTTTAATTATTATTATTATTATTATTATTATTTTTATTATTATTATTTTTATTATTCCGTTTAGGGCCCGGCCCGGCCCAGTGGGCCGAGCCCAATGTATCCCAGCCCAGCCCAGTGCCGTAGCGGGTCGGGCGGGTCGGCCTGACCGGATCCGCGCCCGACCCGCATCTCCCAAACCCGCTCCCCTCACACGACTGCCTCCTCCGGATTTTCCGCCGCCGCGCATTCTCCGGCGCCACGACCGCCTCCCACGTCGCCCCTCCACTCCGGACCCTCCGCCTCGACGCCCGGCTGAGCCTCCCTCGAAAACCCTATTTAAGACCCCATCACCGCCTCCTTTCTCCCCCCGAACACTAAACCCTAACCCTAGATCTACCCTCTCCGGCGAGGCCAGCTTCCGGCGACCCCCGAGACCCGCCGCCCCTGCGCCGTCCAGCGCAGCGCCGCCGTTCAGACCCTCCACCGCCGCCCTCCCCATCGTTCTCCTCCTCCTTCTTCCCTCAGACCCGCTGCCGGGCAGCTTCCAGCGACCGCTGCCGGCGCCGCCCGCATCTCGAGCACCGGCGACGTCGACCCTGACCTCGCCGCCCCTCGCCGCAGCCCGCCGTGACCTCGCCGACGCTCGACCCGCCTCCGGTGATCCCCAGCGAGCCCGGACACGCCGCGGACACGACCCAGACGCGGATTCGAGCCAGGACACGCGTCCAGGACACGATACGGACGCAGATCCGCGTATCGGACTAGAAATACCCCGATCCCGAGTCCGAGGCCTCCCCTCGGTACTCCTCCATCAGTTTTCCGGTAGGTGCCCCTATCCGCACGCCCTGTCCCTTCCAAAACCGCTACCCTGTCCGACCGGGACTGACAGAATAAAGCTCTGTCAATCCCGGGATAGCTTAGTTTTGGTAGTTTATAGTTAATTAGTAGATGTAATGATTGTTAGTTTTGGTTAATTAATTAACGATTTAATGCAACGATCCTTAATACGTATATTAATTATATATATATAATAAAAATAAAAACCTTATTAAATATTTCATAAATTAGTAATTACTTAGAATTTGATAGTTTAGAATTTGATTATGCACTACTGTCATGGAAAATATATATATAATTTCAATTAACAATTCTAAGGTTTTCCTATTATTTCAGAAAAATATATATTCCATAGTAATTTCATTATATATATATAATAAAATAAAAACCTTATTAAATATTTCATAAATTAGTAATTACTTAATAGATAATTTCCGAAATGAATTTTTAGTATTTAAATACTAATTAGTAATTATTTAATATATAATTCTGAAATGATTTCAGTATTCAAAATATAATATATTTTCCAAAATATTATTTCTCTTATAAATTAATTGCTAAAAACAAACGATATTATTTTATTATAATCATTCCTTCCTATTTATCCTATTAGAAACAAAACGATATTTGACCATAAAATATTCTCTACGAATAAAATAAATAAGTTTTATTATTATTAAAAAGGGGTTTTGTTTTACGAAATTACTATTACAAATTATTATTTTTAATCGATCGTTGGATTTAAATCATTAACTTAGTTAACTAATCAAGACAAATTAAAACCCTCTGACTTAATTCTAAAATCAGATTATTAATGATTGTAGGTCCCTGTAACTAAGGTTAAGACCGTCGCGACTTCTCACTCGCGTCACCAAACCAACTCCAGGCAAGTTTCATATAATTCAAAACTGGTATTTTAGTTGTAATTAAATATGTTGCATGTCATATAGATATATTGAGATGACACTTGATTTCACGGAACCGACTGACTGACTGATGGATTGATTGATTGACTCATTGACTCATTGACTATTGCCTCGGGAACTGGGGAGTAAAAGTTAGCACCCGTGGTCAAAGCCCCCTTATTGCATCATTGTGGATAGCTGAAGTCCAACCTCACTGGACTGACGCCGCACCGTGTTCACGCGAACACAGATTGCCTCCAACCCAGACCGGCCACGGGATGCTACTTTTCTCAAAACACTTTAGTGATTGTAGTTGTCATCATTGCTTCATCGACATTTACTGCTCTTGTTTCATATTTGTTGCATAACAAAAATATAAATATGGTTCAAAACTATCTCATTGCATCATTTTAATTATCGTTAAGATGCTGGAATTGGATATATGTTCTTGCTCCCTCCTGACTGGAGATTAACAATTTTAGGTGATTGCGGTGACGATGAGGCGTATGATACCTTTTATGGTCCGGATCAGAGTTCTGAAGCCCTAGCTGAACCTAGCCAGGAGGCCGATATTTAGTTGTTTCCCTTTGAATTTCCAAGTTGTAATAATCAGGGTTGAAGTAATAACCCTGGACCATGTTTTGTTTAAATCTTGCTTGTAAAAGAATTTCTCTCAGACTTAGTAATAAAATAATTGAATTTCCTTCTTGTATTCTGGATGTCTGTGTGTTACTATGGATTGATACAGCTTACTGCCGCCGTCTCACAACGGTGCAGGCTGGGCATGATCCGACTGGACCCAGATTATTGGGATCGGGTCGTGACATGTTTTCAGTGGTGGCCCATGCAGGTCTAGTTTACAACCTTTGGTCTAGTCAACTTAGGCTGGCCAAACAAACCGACTTGCCTTGACTTTAGGTTTAGTATGACCTTAGGAAAACAGACTCTAGAAACAATTAGAACACTTAGAATTCTGGAGAAATTTCAATCTGTCACATCATAGGACCAAAATTCTTCTATCTATACATATGTACCATTATTTTTGCTTGCTTATAGAACATAGGTTACATTGCTTATGCTTGCTTCCTAAAACCTTCCAGAAGATGGCACGAGGAAAGACAACCCGTTCCGGCCCAGCCGAAGAAGAGGCTTCGTCTTCTGAGCACACCCCGAATCAAGCTCAGTCCGACCCCTCTCCGTTGCAGCTCACAGATCGCCCCCATGCTGCAAGAGCTCCCCGCGCTGCCTACACTTCAGTAGTGCATGCAGCTCCACCTATTCCTCCCAGGACCACATCAATTCCAGCTGATGTGACTCCTCCTGTTGCACCACCTGTGCCAGTGGACCCCGCTGAACTCGTAGGCCTGCTACGAGGAGTTCTTGAAGCCCAGAGGGCCCAAGCAGAAGCAAATCGCGAGCAGACCGCGATTATGAGAGAGGGCATGGAGAACGCCCATAATGTAGCCATGGCAGCGCTAGGAACACCCCGGTCAGAACAGGAGCCTGCCAAGGTAATTAAGGATTTAAAAGCTTGGATTCCATTAATGAATTTCTAGTCTAACCACAAACCTGTTATCCAGGTAAAGGTTGGAACTGTAGAAAACTTTAAGAAGTTGGACCCGCGTCCCTTCAAGGGGACCGAAGGCATCATCTACGCAGACGAGTGGCTAGATGATATGGAGCGACTCCTCAGCGTCGCTCGACTCCCAGACGACCTCATGGTTGAGGCCGTAGCACTCCAGCTGAGGGACTTGGCTAACATTTGGTACCGCAACGAGCCAAGATTTCGAGCTGGAGGGATTTCCTGGCGGCTATTCAAGAAGCAGTTCAAGCGGAAGTTCTTTCCAGAGGCTGCCCTCGAAGCTATGGGAAGGCAGTTTCAAGACCTGAAGCAAGGAGACCGCTCAATTGAAGAATATGCGGCTGAGTTCAACAGGCTTGGCAGGTTTGCAAGCCACCTGGTGGACAACCCTGTGGAACGTGCTAAGAAGTTCCGGCACGGGCTACGTGAAGAGATCCGCACCTTAGTAGCTGCTAACGGTGCGAAGACTTATGACAAGATGTTGAAGGTGGCCCAAGATGTAGAGGCCAGTGCACCTGCTCGACCCAAGAGGGAGCATCCAGGGTCAAGCAACAGCTATCAGGGCAACAACAAGAGGCACAGCAACAACAACAATAGGCCCTCCTATCCCCAGCAGTCCCAGCAACAACAGCCAGCAGCGGCCAACAAAGCGCATCAGTACAACCAACCAAAGGCGGTCAACTGCGTCTACTGCAAAAGGCCAGGTCATACCGCAGAGATCTGCAGGAAGAAATTGGGACACTGCCTTGCTTGTGGATCTGCCACCCATCAAGTAAAGGACTGCCCCACGGCATACAACAAAACTGGAGCTGGACAGCAGAGAGGTCCACTGCCTACCCAGCAGCAGCGCTACAACCAGCACAGAGCCGGGCAAGCTTTTGCCTTGACTGTGGAAGAGCCAGAAGCTGAACCCGAGACGGAAGGAGATGTCATCGCAGGTTCCATTCTACTTCATTCGCACCCTGCCTTAGCATTATTTGATTCTGGAGCATCACACAGTTTTATATCTGCAAACTTCATTTCTGCACACCATCTAGCTACTGGCTTAAGTAAGATAATCTGTAGCGTTATGACTGGTGGAGGACCAATACCCATTAGTGAGACTTGTATCTGCCCAGTCACTATCTCAGGACATGAGTTTCAGACTCAGTTCCTAATAATGCCTTTGCCAAACTATGACGTAGTCTTGGGCATGGATTGGCTTAGTCAGCACCATGCTCTGATAGACTGTCGAGAAGGCTGCGTAACTCTAGGTCCACCTGGAGGACCTAAACTCAAAGTGATTCGAGCACCTGAAGGCGTGGAATGTGTGTCCTACACATCCATCACTGAAGAAACCGGACCCCCTCATCCTCTCATAGCAGAATTTATAGACGTCTTCCCAGACAATCTTCCAGGGCTACCCCCTGATCGAGATGTGGAATTCTCGATCGATCTTATACCTGGCGCAGCACCAATCTCCCAACGCTGCTACCGAGTGAATCCCAAGGAGTCTAAGGAAATGAAAGACCAGATTGACGAGCTTCAGGCGCAAGGATTCATCAGGACCGGTGCCTCACCCTGGGGTGCACCAGTCTTGTTTGTACCCAAGAAGGATGGGACAGTCAGAATGTGCATAGACTACCGGGCATTGAACAACATCACTATCAAGAACAAGTACCCGCTGCCCCGGATCGACGACCTCTTCGACCAGCTGAGTGGAGCTAAGGTTTTCTCGAAGATAGACCTCAGATCGGGTTACCATCAAATCAAGGTGAGGAAGGAAGATATCCCAAAGACGGCATTCAACACCAAGTATGGACAATTTGAATTCTTGGTCATGCCCTTTGGTCTTACAAATGCCCCAGCAGTGTTCATGAATCTCATGAACAAGGTCTTCCACAAATACTTGGACCAGTTTGTCGTTGTCTTCATTGACGACATTCTGATCTATTCGAAGACCAAGGAAGAACACGAGCAGCATTTGAGGATAATTTTGGAAACCCTCAGAAAGGAGAAGCTATATGGAAAACTGTCCAAGTGTGAATTTTTCCTAGACAAGGTGGACTTTCTCGGCCACGTTGTCACAGGAGAAGGCATATCAGTGGACCCCAAGAAGATAGCTGCCGTGGAGACATGGAATACTCCCAGTTCAGTTGCAGAGATCAGAAGCTTCTTGGGCTTAGCTGGATACTACAGAAAATTCGTGAAGGATTTTGCAAAAATTGCTGAGCCCATGACCAAGCTAACCAGGAAGAATGAAGAGTTCGTCTGGACCGAAGCGTGCCAGGCGTCATTTGAAGAGCTGAAGAGAAGGCTAACAACAGCGCCGATCTTGTCGCTACCCTCAGGATCAGGAGGATTCTCAATTTATAGCGACGCGTCCGGCAAGGGATTAGGATGTGTGCTCCAGCAACATGGAAAGGTAATTGCTTATGCTTCCCGGCAATTACGGACTCATGAGAAGAACTACCCGACGCATGACCTGGAGCTAGCAGCAGTCATCTTCGCCTTGAAACTGTGGAAGCACTACCTGTACGGCGAAAGAGTAGAGATATACACGGACCACAAAAGTCTCAAGTATGTCTTTACACAGAAGGAGCTCAACATGCGTCAGAGACGATGGTTGGAGCTCATGAAGGACTTTGATATCAGCCTACAGTACCATCCCGGAAAGGCTAATGTGGTCGCCGACGCACTTAGTCGATATCCGATGGCGATGTTCTTGACGACAGATCGGTACCTACTGGAGGACATGGAGAAGCTGGGACTAGAACTCGTATTGCCTGCAGAGGAAATGAAGAAGCTTGGACGAGAAGCAATAGTACCCGGCGTTGACTTCCCCATGATGCATTTGCAAGTGCAATCTAGCTTGATGAACAAAATCAAGGAAACTCAATTCGAGGACGGAGCATTGTGCAAGCTCAGAGACCAGGTGTTAGCTGGCACACTGGAGGGATTCTCTATTTCAGACGACGGAACACTGAAGAATGGCACCAGACTTTGTGTACCTGCTGGTGAATTGAGGGAACAGCTGATGCAGGAAGCGCATCACTCACAGTATTCCATCCACCCGGGAGCAAATAAGATGTACCGAGATATACGGGAGCACGTATGGTGGTATGGAATGAAGAAGGATGTCTCAAAATTCGTTGGCAGGTGCTTGATCTGCCAGCAGGTGAAAGCAGATAGACAAAGACCAGCAGGACTTCTTCAGCCGCTGCCCATTCCAGAATGGAAATGGGAGCACATCACTATGGATTTTGTGTCAGGATTGCCTCGATCCCAAGGAGGGAAGGACGCTATTTGGGTGATCGTAGACAGATTAACTAAGTCTGCCCACTTCATTCCCTTCAAGGTTGGTTTATCCACCGAGAAGTTAGCTGCCCTATACATGAGGCAAATCGTCCGGATACATGGAGTTCCTGTGAGCATTGTATCAGACCGAGACAGCCGTTTTACTTCTCACTTCTGGAAGAGCTTGCAAGAGAGTCTGGGGACCCAACTGAAGTTCAGCACTGCATATCACCCACAGACCGACGGACAGTCGGAGAGAACCATCCAGACGTTAGAGGATATGCTGAGATCTTGCGTCCTGGATTTTGGAGGATCATGGGAGGACCACCTACACTTGGTAGAGTTTGCTTACAACAATAGCTACCAGGCCAGCATCAGCATGACTCCTTTCGAGGCTCTGTATGGACGTCGTTGCCGCACTCCCTTGGCTTGGGACGACGTAGGAGAACGAGTCATGCTGGGACCTGAGATGATTACAGATGCGGCTGAAAAAGTCAAGGTGATCAGAGACAGACTTCGGGTGGCTCAAGATCGTCAGAAACATTGGGCGGACAGCCGTCGCCGACTCGTGGAGTTCGAAGCAGGTGATAGTGTCTTCGTCAAGATCTCCCCCACCAGAGGAACTATCCGTTTTGGCAGAGCTGGGAAACTTAGTCCCAGGTATATCGGCCCATTCGAGATATTGAGCAGAATTGGAGAGGTGGCATACCGAGTAGCGTTACCACCTAATCTTGAAGGCGTACACAACGTTTTCCATGTATCGCAGCTGAGGCGTTACATTCCAGACCCGAGCCACATCCTGGATCATTCAGAGTTGGAGATTGGGCCAAGTCTTACAGTACCAGAGCAGCCAGTGAGGATCATAGACCGTATGGAAAAGCAGTTGCGGAACACCGTGATTCCACTGGTCAAAGTTCAGTGGCTCCACCACTCCCCAGGCGAATCCACCTGGGAACGAGAGGCTGAGATGAAGCAGAAGTACCCTCATCTGTTTTAAGGCATGTTTACCCTGTTCTCCCCTCTATTATAGTAAATTTCGAGGACGAAATTTTTATAAGTTGGGTAGGTTGTAAACCCCTGAATTTTTCCTAATTATTAAATCTGGATTTTTCCCAATTTTCTGGAATTTTCGGCAATTTTTCTGAAATTAAAATCATGGCTTTTAATTAATAAAGGATTTTTTATTGTTAATTAATAATATTAAAATATCATGAAAATAACATTTTTGGGTGTAAAATAGAAAACTGGACTTGGGGTAATTTTCTGGGATTTTATTGGGCTTCAGACCTATTTTTAAAAAAGCCTAAAAACTAATTTCTAAAAAGTAATTATTTAAATTACTGTTTAATTATTATTATTATTATTATTATTATTTTTATTATTATTATTTTTATTATTCCGTTTAGGGCCCGGCCCGGCCCAGTGGGCCGAGCCCAATGTATCCCAGCCCAGCCCAGTGCCGTAGCGGGTCGGGCGGGTCGGCCTGACCGGATCCGCGCCCGACCCGCATCTCCCAAACCCGCTCCCCTCACACGACTGCCTCCTCCGGATTTTCCGCCGCCGCGCATTCTCCGGCGCCACGACCGCCTCCCACGTCGCCCCTCCACTCCGGACCCTCCGCCTCGACGCCCGGCTGAGCCTCCCTCGAAAACCCTATTTAAGACCCCATCACCGCCTCCTTTCTCCCCCCGAACACTAAACCCTAACCCTAGATCTACCCTCTCCGGCGAGGCCAGCTTCCGGCGACCCCCGAGACCCGCCGCCCCTGCGCCGTCCAGCGCAGCGCCGCCGTTCAGACCCTCCACCGCCGCCCTCCCCATCGTTCTCCTCCTCCTTCTTCCCTCAGACCCGCTGCCGGGCAGCTTCCAGCGACCGCTGCCGGCGCCGCCCGCATCTCGAGCACCGGCGACGTCGACCCTGACCTCGCCGCCCCTCGCCGCAGCCCGCCGTGACCTCGCCGACGCTCGACCCGCCTCCGGTGATCCCCAGCGAGCCCGGACACGCCGCGGACACGACCCAGACGCGGATTCGAGCCAGGACACGCGTCCAGGACACGATACGGACGCAGATCCGCGTATCGGACTAGAAATACCCCGATCCCGAGTCCGAGGCCTCCCCTCGGTACTCCTCCATCAGTTTTCCGGTAGGTGCCCCTATCCGCACGCCCTGTCCCTTCCAAAACCGCTACCCTGTCCGACCGGGACTGACAGAATAAAGCTCTGTCAATCCCGGGATAGCTTAGTTTTGGTAGTTTATAGTTAATTAGTAGATGTAATGATTGTTAGTTTTGGTTAATTAATTAACGATTTAATGCAACGATCCTTAATACGTATATTAATTATATATATATAATAAAAATAAAAACCTTATTAAATATTTCATAAATTAGTAATTACTTAGAATTTGATAGTTTAGAATTTGATTATGCACTACTGTCATGGAAAATATATATATAATTTCAATTAACAATTCTAAGGTTTTCCTATTATTTCAGAAAAATATATATTCCATAGTAATTTCATTATATATATATAATAAAATAAAAACCTTATTAAATATTTCATAAATTAGTAATTACTTAATAGATAATTTCCGAAATGAATTTTTAGTATTTAAATACTAATTAGTAATTATTTAATATATAATTCTGAAATGATTTCAGTATTCAAAATATAATATATTTTCCAAAATATTATTTCTCTTATAAATTAATTGCTAAAAACAAACGATATTATTTTATTATAATCATTCCTTCCTATTTATCCTATTAGAAACAAAACGATATTTGACCATAAAATATTCTCTACGAATAAAATAAATAAGTTTTATTATTATTAAAAAGGGGTTTTGTTTTACGAAATTACTATTACAAATTATTATTTTTAATCGATCGTTGGATTTAAATCATTAACTTAGTTAACTAATCAAGACAAATTAAAACCCTCTGACTTAATTCTAAAATCAGATTATTAATGATTGTAGGTCCCTGTAACTAAGGTTAAGACCGTCGCGACTTCTCACTCGCGTCACCAAACCAACTCCAGGCAAGTTTCATATAATTCAAAACTGGTATTTTAGTTGTAATTAAATATGTTGCATGTCATATAGATATATTGAGATGACACTTGATTTCACGGAACCGACTGACTGACTGATGGATTGATTGATTGACTCATTGACTCATTGACTATTGCCTCGGGAACTGGGGAGTAAAAGTTAGCACCCGTGGTCAAAGCCCCCTTATTGCATCATTGTGGATAGCTGAAGTCCAACCTCACTGGACTGACGCCGCACCGTGTTCACGCGAACACAGATTGCCTCCAACCCAGACCGGCCACGGGATGCTACTTTTCTCAAAACACTTTAGTGATTGTAGTTGTCATCATTGCTTCATCGACATTTACTGCTCTTGTTTCATATTTGTTGCATAACAAAAATATAAATATGGTTCAAAACTATCTCATTGCATCATTTTAATTATCGTTAAGATGCTGGAATTGGATATATGTTCTTGCTCCCTCCTGACTGGAGATTAACAATTTTAGGTGATTGCGGTGACGATGAGGCGTATGATACCTTTTATGGTCCGGATCAGAGTTCTGAAGCCCTAGCTGAACCTAGCCAGGAGGCCGATATTTAGTTGTTTCCCTTTGAATTTCCAAGTTGTAATAATCAGGGTTGAAGTAATAACCCTGGACCATGTTTTGTTTAAATCTTGCTTGTAAAAGAATTTCTCTCAGACTTAGTAATAAAATAATTGAATTTCCTTCTTGTATTCTGGATGTCTGTGTGTTACTATGGATTGATACAGCTTACTGCCGCCGTCTCACAACGGTGCAGGCTGGGCATGATCCGACTGGACCCAGATTATTGGGATCGGGTCGTGACACTGGTTTTCTAAACTGCAAATTTTATCCCCTGCTGAATTATTTTTCTCAATTGCTTGCTTTTGACCATAATGCCATAATTTGCAGGATTGGTCATATCATATCAGTTTTGGCATGTCTCAATCTAATACTGTGTGGTACTGATCATATCAGTTTTGGCATGTCTCAATTTGATATCGTGCGGTACTGATATCGATATCATTGTTGGGGGTTTCTTTTCCGGTCAATTCGACAAATAAAAATTGACCGAAAAAGAGAAGTACGGAGAAATTGTGTCAAGACAACAATGTTACTGTGTCCCCTTAAGAATCTTTATTGCATAGCAACCATTACCATTTGTAGAAATTGTATATCTATAAAAATTCATAACATTCAACCATATTAATATTATTTCCTTCAAAATTATTTATTGTGGTTATACTATATTTAAAAGTAAGTAAATGAATAGTACTATCTAATGCGAGTGAACGATATAGTAATGTTGAATATTACTCAATTTAAAACTAACAAGAAACAAACTTTTTTCTGTATCAATTTAAAACTGTCTAAATATGTATCAAATATTTTCCAGCTTTTTAAAATACTTTTTTGATCATTTTTTTGCTTTCGGAAATGAAGAGCCCCATACTCCGATTTGAAACCATCGAAACTGTTGAAATCGTCAATTCTGATACTCATAGTAAGTGTCCAAAACCGATTCCAATATCGATACTATGAACCATGGATAACGCATAGAATGCAATCATGAACTTGTGAATCGAGCAAACTGATGGGGCTTTCTGATTCTAGTGGGGATTGACCTAATATTTCAGAAACACCAACTAGAAAAAATTTACCTGCTGACAGCATATGATATAAGAAATTGTATCACCAACAGAGCACCCTGAATAGCCCTTTTGTTTTAATCTTAGTGCCACCTACAACAAGGTAAAAATATTAGCAGAGAACTAAATGATTTCTTGACGGTAACATCTATGGAGTAAGAGCTGTTTGACCTGCACATGAGGCTGGTTTTTAGCATCTGGATAGTCTTCTGGGGGCTTTGTTAAGGTCTTCATGATAATATATTTGTCAAGGAGTATTTCACCATTTCTCATCTTCTTCTGTACCTGAATATACAAGAATACTAACATAAGTTTACGCATCTCAAGATTGTTCAAGATAAAAGGTTGCAGAGTACAATCGAGAACCAAGACTCCAAAACAATCAGGTAACCATAAGACTCGTCTTCAAGACATTCACATGCCATTTGCCTCCATAAGATGGCTATGAATGAACTCAACACCTAAAACAATCAAGAAAAATGATAAAACTCAGTCTTCAAGACATTTCATATGTTATGTACCTCCATAAGATGGCTATGAATAAACTCAACAACCTCTTCACACGTTCTGTACAAATAAGAAGATAAAAAGTCAGGTCAATATAAAATATAAAGTTGAACTGAATTCTGAATGAGTTCTGATTGTCTAAACCACATGAAATAAGAACACATACCTCCCAGATAATATCATGTCGAGACAGTCATCCCCTATGTCTTTCGATAGCCGACTCCAGTCACGTCGAACCATATCAAGGCCCTTGCACTCTTTGACCTGCCTCATGCATAATATAGACATTCAGACAAACAATAGATAGAGATATATTAAACAAATAAATAAGCGATAAATCAGATGTTTGACTTCAACCTCATATGGTATCCCATCCTTAAATTGCACTTTGACAGCTGCGTATTTTTTCTTCTTAAGAAGTAACATTCTCTTGTACAAGCCATCAAGATCAATCTCTAGACAACGATAATTCTTGTTGACCTTAAAGGAAAACAAGGAAACACATGATTTCTGATATCTAATTTGCAACTCGGATACAAATTTAACCTTCCCTCAATGAGAAAAATTACGGAACACAGGCCTCACCGCTTGAATGACCTTTGTAGCAATTGCTTTAGCTTTAGCAATGTCATCCAGCCCACTATAGATCATTATAGAATCTGTGTCTCCATAGATCACCTGCTTATCAGCCAATAAGTATAACGATAAATGGGTTAAAGAGGAAAGCCAGAAACATGATGGATATATTCTATGACAAAGGAGTATCTTTCTGCTGCTGGACTACTTAGGTAGATTAATAGTTTGACAAAATTACTTTTGCACCTACCAGAATGAACAAGAGCAGCCTAGATCTAGGGAAAGGAGTTACAAAGTGGGGCCTCATAGTAACATATTCTGAGATATCTTACACATAAGAAGGATCATGGTGGGTGCTTTGTGAATATGAGGTAATAATACAGATAAAGATACCATAGACTGGAATCACAAAGCTGTGAAGGTTGCGATTTTACAAGTGACTAAAGGTCGGGTGCGCTGTTCTATCTCACAGAGTAAGTCGTACATAATACATGTTCTCCTACAAGAACCTATTATTAATACATTGTATAAGAGAGATTCATATTTTAGCATTTGTGCAAAAGCCTTCATAAACTTATGATACATAATTCTTGTGCAAATCAAGTGATACATATTCCATGAGATCATAGAAAAAGAACAGAGTCCTGAACAGTTGGTTTGCGGTGAATGACACAAGTCGAGTTAGGATTAGCGAGGTGTATGTTAAACGAGGAAATAATTATTTAGACAGAACCCATGCAAATTAAAAGGTCCTGCAGATATCTAATACCTAATGCCTCTTAAATCCTCAAGTTTCCAACCGTCATTAAAATATGAAACTGTAGAATAATTTGGAGTAATTGTTGTATTTTTATTGATAATCTCTTGGCTATTTATAGTCTTACAACCCTTCATCTTACATTAATACCCAATTAAAACCCCCTTTAGAATATTCTAATATCCCAACAAATATACCAAGAATATTCTAATATACCAACAAATATACCAAGAATATTCTAATATACTAATACTCCTCCTCAAGATGGGCGAAAGATATTCACTAAGTCCATCTTGTCACATCCTCTAATCATATCTGCAGAGCTAAGTCCCTTGGTCATACTGTCTGCTACTTGCTCCTTGGTTGGAACATGACCTAGCTCCAGTAGTCCACGATCCAACTTCTCCTTGATGAAGAACCTATCGATCTCGATGTGTTTGGTCATGTCATGCTGTACTGGATTGTTGGCGATACTGATGGCTAACTGGTTGTCACACCACAGCTTCATCTTGGCTCATTGATCCAGCTTCAGCTCCACCAGCATACTCTTCAGCCATAGTAGCTCTGCAACTCCCAAGGCCATAGCTCTGTACTCTGCTTCAGCTGTCGATCTGGCCACCACCGACTGCTTCTTACTCCTCCAAGAGACCAAGTTGCCTCCTTCAAATATGCAATAGTCCGAGGTAGACCTCTTGTCATCAGTACAGTTAGTCCAGTCAGAGTCACAGTAGCCCTCGATGCTCAAGTGATCATTTTTTCTGAATATCAACCCCTTTCCGGGGGCACCTTTCAAGTATATCAGAATCTGGTATACTACGTCCATATAACCCTTTCTTGGGTCATGCATGTAGCGGCCCACCACACTCACTGCAAAGCAGATATCAGGACGTGTGGCTCAAATAGATCAACTTGCCCACCAGTCTCTGGTATCTGTCTCAGTCAACTGGTTCTCCAACCTCGGCATACAGCTTAAACCCCTGGTTGATCGACGTCGCTGCAGGTCTGCATCCCAACATCCCTGTCTCTGTGAGAAGGTCCAGCGCATACTTCCTCTGAGAAAGAACAATCCCCTCCGCTTCTCGAGCAATCTCAATCCTAAGGAAGTACCAAAGAAGGCCAAGGTCCTTCACCTCGAACTCCTTGCCAAGCTTTCCCTTGAGTCGGGCAATCTCCTGCTCATCATCTCCTGTGATAATCATATCGTCCACATACACCGTAAGCATGGTTATGTGGTCTCCACTCCGACGAAAGAACACATCATATCAGCATCGATCTGTTGATATCCTATCCCTATCATCGCCCTCCTGAATCGGTCAAACCATGCTCAAGGAGACTGCTTCAGTCCATAAAGGGACTTCTTCAACCTGCAGACCTTGCCCACTGTCTTATCGTTGCAAAATTCTGGTGGTATCTGCATGTACACTTCCTCCACTAGATCCTCATGAAGAAACACATTCTTCACATCCAGTTGGTGTAGCTTACATCCATCATTCGTTGCCAAAGAAATAGGATCCTAACAGTGCTCATCTTTGCCACTGGTGCAAAGGTCTCATCATAGTCAATGTCGTACGTCTGACTGTATCCTTTTGCCGCCAATCGAGTCTTGTAGCGCTCTACTTTTCCATCTGGGTTCTGCTTCACAGTAAAGACCCACTTGCATCCGACTGCCCTCTTCTTTTCTGACAGTTTTACCAGTTCTCAAGTGTGGTTCTTCTCAAGAGCGCCAAGCTCCTCGTGCATCGTCGCTTTCTACTTTGGATCGTTCTTGGCAACCTGCCAATTATTAGGTACAATAATACTATCCAAAGATGCAATGAATGCTCCATGAGAAGAAGAGATGTTATTATATGAAACAGAGCAAAGTCCCAACCATATCTATCAGGAGGATTTTTCGCATTGCTGCGAGTGGTCCTGCGTACTGATAATGGTGTGGGAGGAGTAGGAAGAATGATATCACTTGAAGGGGAATCTGGTGGTGGTGGTGTAGGTGCCTCAGGAGTTGAGACGGACGCAGGCAAGGGACTTGGCACTGGCACTATAGGTACTAGTCATGCAGTTTGTTTTTCTTTCCTGCTGTAGGTAAGTAACTCCCCCTGAGCCGTGGGCCTAACACCTCTCATCGCCTCCCCATGTTCCTCTTCACTCTCCTGCTCCTCCTCAAACGTTCCTCCATGCCATACTCCTAAATCGGTCGCCACACTCACCAATCTTCCTCTCTCGCCTCATACTCTCAGTATCAGGTGAGTTGCTCATGGATGAGGTTCCCTTCTGACGGTAGTATGGCTCAAACTCCCTGAAGTGAACATCCATGCTCACAAACTTCTTCTTCGGGCTCCAGCACACGTACCCCTTCTGAGTCGCCGAATAGCCCACGAATACACACTTGACTGCTCTGGGGTCAAGTTTTCCAACAGACGATCTATTGTCCTTCACAAAACATACGCAGCCAAACACCTTTAGTGGGAGTATCCCACTATTATTTTCTTGCAATATCACACATGGAGACTTCCATCCCAGTACCTTCGAGGGCATCATGTTGATCAATCGAGCTGCTGTCAGCACTGCATGCCCCCACAGACTCTGTGGTACATTCATAGCGATCATCATGCTCCTTGCCACCTCCAGAAGGTGGTTGTTCTTCCTTTCTGCCACTTCATTATGTGCTGGTGTATGCACAGGTGGTCTGATGTTGTATCCCTTGGACTGACAGGTATTCCTCAAGTGCTTTGTTGGTATACTATGTTTCATTGTCAGACCTTAGTACCTTCACTACTGCTCTGTACTGAGTCTGGACATGTTTATGAAAGTCCCGAAAATAGGCAAAGACCTCACACTTATTCTTCATCAAATACAGCCAGGTGACACTAGTGGAACAATCAATAAAAGAGATAAAATATTTGTAACCATTCATAGTAGTTGTGGCACACGGCCCCAGACATCAGAATATATAATATCAAAAACAGAAGAGCTCCTATGGCCCGCACCAACATATGAGCTCCTAGTAAATTTGCCTAAATCGCATGCATCACATACTAGTTTCTCCTTATTTGCCTTCTCATAAATAGATGGATACAAGCTACTCAAAATACCAAAAGATGAGTGCCCCAACCGCCTGTGATGGAATATCAGTGGATCTTCGGCACTCATCTTTGGTCCTCCCATTCCTGTCATTTCTGCCACGGACACCAATGCCGAATCCAGTCCTTCCCGATCCAGGTACCACAGTCCATCATGCCAAGTGACAGTCCCAAGTCTTCATCCCGTCTCCTTCTCCTGGAAGATCACCTTAGGAATATCAAAAGAGACAATGCATTTTAGTTAGAGGATTATAGAACTAATGGACAAAAGACTGACTGGAAAAGAAAGAGCATGTAAAACATTAGATAATCTTACTGAACCTGTATAATCGACAGTACCCTTACCGACCACTGGCTGGAAAGTACCATCGGCTGTTTGAATGATGTCTGTAGATGCTAGGTGAGTGTAGGAAGAGAACTCACTAGCATTCCCTGTCACGTGTCGAGACGCACCCGAATCGACAATCCAGTCCGACGATCTAAGGAAAGACATAGATGCAAGGGCGAGTGAGTCATCAGTACCTTCCGATGGATGGGCATATATGGTAGCGTTGCCTATAGCGAAGACTGAGGTGGACACCTCCTCAGTCCCACTTCTCCTGTCTCCATCGCTTGACGCTCTCTACTTTCTCCTAAGTACTTCCAGCATGCCCAATAGTGTCTGATCCTCCTCAGTATAGGCACCATTAGCACCCTCCTCGCCTTCTGCTACCAGCAGGTTCACCAGATAACCTCCTCGATCACCCCGTTGACCCCCACAACCACGGCCACGTCCTCCAAACTATCCACGTCCGCTACCTGAATCTCCCCCCTTGGGCGTTTTTGTCACGCCTCGATTTTCGCTAAATCGATAATCGTCCCGCTAGCGTGATGCCGAGCACGCGTAAGGCACGTATGCACAAGGCCTAGGCATAATGATATACTTTAGAACATATGCAACATAGTACACAAATAAGATATCACACATTGAGATATAGAAAAGTTCTCTTTATTGATAATGAACATTTGGTTACAGACTCTTGACTCAAAAGTAATAAGAATGTCGCACGGACTTACAACTTGGACGCAAAATGAGATAGTCGATCCATACATTACATCCCTTACTAATATTTCAGAAAAGCAAACCACCTTGGGTGCGTGTTAGCACCATCGCCTAGGAGCTTCAAAAAGATATGTACGAGCTCCTTGTGATTATGTAATTGAGTTCCAAAAGTCACAAACATGAACGCGTCAGATCAGTGAAAGGTTGGAGGAAGCTTCAGCTCCTCGCCGCGTCGCCTTGGCTCGGGGAACCTACTGCAACGAGGATCGGTACTTCGAAAAGTACCGGTGAGGGCGAGCTAACCCAACATACCAAAATCGACATCGTATTCATATGAACATGCAACATTATTAGTATGCGATCTTTCTATCTTGCCTTAGTTCAATTCTTTATATACGATAGCATGGAATAACATAACAAAATGTGCCACCGTTCAATGACTTTACCTGTACCGTTTGAACCACATGTACAAAACTTACAATGAGCTTCCCTGCCACGAAGACATAGTTAGTCTGCACAGTTTAAATATACATAAGGATCACTGTCTTGACTAGCCATCATGGACTATAGTCTGGATAGACGGCGATGCTTGCAGCACAGGTAGCGAGCCCCGCTACAAACTCCCGTCTCACATGTGCTAAGTTGCTAGCACGACTAACTGTTGTTCTGCCCGGGACGAATCAGCCCCAGTACCCCGACGACCGTTCGCAGGAACCATATACTTTGTGCACAAGTTGTCCATGATCATTGTCGATCTAAACACTAAGTTAACATACGAAGCATTTCAAGACAACAACATGAACATAACTACTTTAGCACAGTGCGATGGCATAGTCTACTAGCTGATATGATCAATTTACAAGTTATGTACTACTCATTGAACAGTTATAGATGAATAAGTTCTAACTACAACTGAACACAAAACAACTGTATGTATAGCGGACAGGCACACAACAATTCGACCGTAAAGAATTTATGTGACAAGCACTAAGTGTTTCAAGTCTACTTCTTTTATCTTGACTCAATTTTATTCTTTTGGTATCGTTGATCGGAATCCACAAACGAGTCAATTTATTAGGAATGAAGACTTGGAAGAAGGGCGCAAATTCGGGAGTAAGGCCACTCACAAGTTGGTGAATCGGGAGAGAAAAGAGGGTGATCTTTAAGACTCCGCTTGCGCGTCGCCTACACGATCACCTGCATGCACCAACAGATGATCAATATCTCCCACTTCGGTCTTCAAGGATTCGATACGAAATGCGAAATTCAAAGAACGAAGACAATGAAATCCATCGAAACCATTCAAGAAAACGCAAGTCACAAAACCAACAAGAAAGCAACCAAACGGCATCAAAAAAGGACAAAGAAACCAGCACAACGGAAAGGGCCCTCTCGACTTTGTCGTCGAGTCCTTCCTTGAGACACGATCCATTGAATGTAGGACCTGATTCCGAAGAAACCAATCCATAACGAGAAAATGATTTTGATTCAATCTGTCCCGATCGAACGATACCAAGTATTTCTTAGCCGCGCTCCCCGAATAGGGGGAACGGGACACTACAGTTTTGGTGCAAGCATACCTTAGATGGCCCACCTCCCCATTGTTGTAACACTGTACGGGGTCTCCCTTGGGCCATGTGCCGCCTGAATTGGCAACTGCCAGTGCTGTCTTCACTTCAGGAGGACCACGCCCCTGCATGTAGCTTGATACGAGTCTCCTCCTGGATCATGGCCGAGATAGCCTCCTCAAGTGTAGGAATCTTCGGTTGGGCTAGAAGTAGTGTTGTCTTCTAAGCAAACACTGCGGCCAGCCCCTTAAGAAACTTCATCGTCCTCTCCTGCAGACATACATGTCTCTCATTACACTTCGGGTCCTCGCAGCTAGCCCGATCTGAGAAGTCATAATCCAACCACAGACGCTCCAACTCCGTGGCATACTCCTGTACCGTCTTCTCTCCCTGTACGGTGTCATCGATTTCCTCCTTGATCTGGAAAACCCTCAAGTTAATCCCCAAACCATCGTAGGTTCTCCTTAACTTCTCCCACACGTCTTTCACCATCTCAAGGCCATCCACTGTGACGACGATCGACTGGACTAAGAAATTAAGGAGCCAAATGTATACCAACATATGAGTAGACTTCCACTCGTCGCGTCCTGCCGAGCCCTCATCCGGCTCTGTCTTCTCTCCTGACAAGAAACTCTTCAGGTTCTTCCCTGCGAGGGTTCTCCTCACCCGTCGTGACCAACTCAGGTAGGTGGCCAGTCCATCAAGCTTCAGATCGATGGATGGAAGCTCCAACTTCGCCAATGTTCGTGTCACGCTCTCACCAGCCGACAGTTTTATCAGCTTCATCAACGTTGCAACATCCGCAGAGTCCAACTTCTTGATGATCTCCTTCATCGATCTTCCTCTTCTCCGATCACCTCACACCCGTCACACGATTCACGTTCGCCCTCTTCGTCCTCTCCTAGACCTGATCATGTCTCTCCCCCATCAAATCTAGGCTTTCGATGTCAACGTCCGGAACGACCCGCGGAAGACGCCAGGAACCGTGGCAGAAGGCGCCGAAGGAGTCGCGGCTTCGCGATGGTGGTAGCAGGCGAGCGGAGACGGTGGTGGCGGGCGAGCGGTGCGGCAACGGTGGTGGCAGACGGTATGGGAGCAGTGGCGGTGGTGGCGGCTAGGGTTTGGGAGGTGGTGGCTAGGGTTTGGACTTTGATACCATGTAGAATAAATTGGAGTAATTGTTGTATTTTTATTTATAATCTCTTAGCTATTTATAGCCTTACAACCATTCATCTTACATTAATACCCCATTAAAATCCGCTGTAGAATATTCTAATATCCCAACAAATATACCAAGAATATTGTAATATACCAACAAATATACCAAGAATATTCTAATATACCAACAGAAACTGAAAATAAGAGATAGACTTAAGACATTGATTAGAACATGAGTATTATTTAGCCTAACCAACAAGATGAATCTAGAAGACTAGGTTAGGGCCCATATGAAATTTGCATCAGCATAAATAAAATAGAAACTTGGTTTAATACTTGGCTTAATTCTATTGATGGGTGGAGATACATATATATAGGAGAGGCTAACCCCTCTCTCTACTATTCTACTAGATGTGGGACTAAACACCCACTAATACTCTCAACACTCCCCCTCAAGATGGGCGATAGATATCAATGATCCTCATCTTGTCACATAGTTGAGAAAGACTCGATGAATTAAAACCCTTAGTCAGACAATCTGCAAGTTATTTTTCTGAGCGAACATGATCGAGCTTTAATACCCTTTTTCTAGCTTCTCTTTGATGAAGAACCGATCAAGATCGATGTGCTTAGTTCTATCATGCTGGACTGAATTGCTAGCTATACTTATTGCAGCTTGACTGTCACTCAGAAGACGCAACGGTGTTCCTTGGTCCAGATTCAACTCCGTCAGCAGTGCTCTTACTCACAGCAACTCTGACACTCCCAGAGCCATAGCTCTATACTCTGCTTCAGCAGTCGATCGTGCTATCACAGACTGTTTCTTGCTTCTCCATGAGATTAGGTTACCTCCCACAAAGACACAGTACCCTAAGGTAGACCTTCTGTCGTCCATGCAGCTTGCCCAATCTGCATCGCAGTACCCCTCAACACCCAGGTGTCCATTTTTCTTGAACCTCTTACAGGAGTCCCCTTTAGATATCTCAAGATACGAAAAACTGCATCCATGTGACCCTTCATTGGATCATGTATGTAGCGACTCACACACTCACAGCAAATGAGATACCAAGGCGAGTGTGGCCTAGATAAATCAATCTGCCTACAAGTCTCTGATATCTCTCACGATCAACAGGCTCTCCTGCCTCTGCACCCAACTTATCTTTCTGATCGACTGGAGTAACTGTCGATCGACATCCCAGCATACCAGTCTCTGTGAGCAGGTCTAGTACATGCTTACTATGAGAGAGGAAGATCTCATCTCTTACTCGAGCCACCTCGATCCCGAGAAAATACCTCATCATTCCCAAGTCCTTTACTTCAAACTCCTTGGCGAGTTTTGACTTCAGCTGGATGATCTCCTCCTCACTATCACCTGTGATCACTATATCATCCACATACACTACAAGTATGGTGATGTGACCTCTTGCATGCTGGAAGAAAATCGTGTGATCTGCATTGGTCTGGCGGTACCCCATGCATGTGACATCCTTCATGAATCTATCAAACTAGGATCGAGGAGATTGCTTGAGTCCATACGGTGATTTCTTTAGCTTGCACACATTTCCCGTCGACTGCTTCATGCAAAACCCCAGGGGGGTCTCCATGTATACTTTCTCTTGTAGGTCCCCATGAAGAAAAGCGTTATTTACATCCAATTGATACAGCTGCCACCCATGGTTTGCTGCAAGGGAGACCAGGGTTCTCACAGTGCTCATCTTTGTCACTGGAGCAAATGTCTCATCATAGTCGATGACATAGAATTGAGTGAATCCCTTTGCAACCAATATTGCCTTGTACCGCTCCACCTTTCCTTCTGACGTCTCCTTTACTGTAAAGACCCATTTGCATCCAACTTCTCTCTTTCCTTTAGGCAACGGAACAAGCTCTCATGTCCCATTTCTTTCGAGTGTCCCAAGTTCCTCCAACATAGCAGCTCTCCACCTTGGATCTCCCTTCGCTTCCTGCCAACACTTAGGCAAAGAGGTGGTGTCTAATGATGCAATGAATGCTCGATAGGTAGGGGATATATTATAATAGGATAAGAAATTGGCAATGTCATGTTCATAACCATAACGATTAGGAGCTTTTCGCGTATTACTGCAAGAAGATCTCCTTAAGGGAATATGAGGAAGTGATGAAGAGATCATACCATCCGAATCAGAGTAATCCGCATCCGAATCAGAGGGATCCGGTGCTGAAAATGCATCTTCAAGAGTTGGAGCAGGATTATGCGAGGGACATGGCACAGTAGGGGCAATAGGCACAGTAGTAGACTGCTGCCTTCTCCTTCTGTAGACTTGGAGCTCTGTAGATTATTCTGTAGTCTGTTCCTCCCCATGCACTGGAGCATCACTTTCTTCCTCCTGATTGTCACTACTTTCTTCCTCCTAATTATGTGCATCCTCATCACTTTCCTCACCCTCGTTATCTCCCCTTGTTCCCTTGGACCAGCTTCCAACATTGGACATGGAACTGACCTGACAATCACGCTTGGGCCTATCTCCCCCTCACTCCTAACACCTCATGTGTTAGATGTGTCACCAAATGCGGAGCCTTCACCTGAACCATTGTGGTAGTATGGTTTCATCTCTCTGAATGTAACGTCCATGCTTACAAAGAGCCTTCGCTCCACCGGACTCCAACAAGAGTATCTCTTTTGAGTCCCTGAGTAGCCAAGAAAGATGTACTTCACTGCCCGAGGGTCCAACTTTTCCACCGCAGGTCTGTTATCTTTCACAAAACATACACATCCAAATACCTTTGGGAAACAATGTACTTATTCTCTCCCGTAAGCATCTCAAACGGTGTCTTCCATCTAACACTTGAGAGGGCATCATGTTGATGAGATATGCAGCCGTCAACACGACATGCCCCCACAAGTGTTTAGGAACATTCATGGCAAACATCATTGACCGTGCTACTTCCAACAGGTACATGTTCTTCCGCTCTGTCACGCCATTGTGCTGGTGTATAGGCACACGAAGTCTGATGTTGTATCCCATGGGCTGATAAGTACTCTTTAATAGCCTTATTGGTGCATTATGTTCCATTGTCAGATCTCAAAATTTTCACTTTAGCGCTGTAGTTGTAACCCTGCGATAAAAATCTTGAAAGCATGCAAAGACATCACTCTTACTCTTCATTAGGTATATCCAGGTGATACGAGTGTAGCAGTCAATAAAGGTGACAAACCATTTAAAATTATTAACTCCAGTTGTAGGACAAGGTCCCCACACATCAGAGGGTATCATATCAAAATTAGCTAAACTTCTATTTTCAGAACTCGCATAAGAGCTTCTAGTATGTTTTCAAAGCTCACAAGCATCACAAACCAACTTTTGTTTATTAGTCTTTTGATACATAGATGGATACATCCGACTCAGTAGACTGAATGAAGAGTGTCACATGCGCTGATGTTGAAGTAATAATTCTGCTTCCATTGTTCTTCGCGGCTCCTCCGGTTGTGCTTCTTCCACCAGAGATGCTAGTGCTGCGTCCAGCCCACCCCTGTCCAAGTACCATAGTCCCTTATGCCAAATGACAGTCCCCAACCGTCTTTCCGTTCCCTTCTCCTGAAAATTTATCTTAGGAATGTCAAAGGAAACAACACAATTAAGTTGAAGAACAATGGCACTAATGAACAATAGATTTAACGAAAAAATATGGAACATGCAAGACATCAGTAAGGGTTATGAAAGTGGTGCATTCAACTGTCTTTACCCATAATGGGTCTAGCCGTACCATCAGCAGTCTGAATGCTTTCAGGCGTCGTCAGGTAAGTGTAATCTTGGAACTCATTATAGGCACCCGTGACTTGGCGGGATGTCCCATAGTCAATTATCCAACCTGGTCTGTGGATAGATGCCAGGGCATGAGCAGGTATACATGTGGTTGTATGAACATAGTGGGTGATGTTACTCCCGGAGGTGGTTGGAGTTGATGCCCCAGAGGTGTTGGCTCGACTTTCGCTGGTTCCAAGCTTCATGCTTTTCCATATCTCTCACTATGGGTCATATCGGATGACTGACTCTCACTTTCCTCTTCTGCCAGGTTTGCCTTGTGTCCTCCGGAATGATTACTTCTGCCACCAGCATAGCCTCCTCTGCCACCCCTATGCCCTCCACGGCTGCGTCTGCGGCCGCTGGACTGGCCTCTCAAGGATTTCGTACATAATCTGATAAAGTGTCCAAGGTCTCCACAGTCGTAGCACCCTCCCCTCCGGAAGAATTTGGGTTAAAAGTTGCTAGAGCTAATTTTTCCCCCAGAGAGCTAGTGGTGCTAGGCATCAGCTTCAGTCGTGCCTCTTCTTGTGTCATAGCAGCTATGGCCTCCTCCAGTGATGGCAGCCTGGGTTGAGCAAGTAGGATATTCCTCCTCTGCTCTAATGCTGGGTTAAGCCCCTTCAGGAACTTCATCATCCTCTATCGCGAAACATACTCCATGAACTTCTTATAATGTTTCGCAAATGCCGGTTCCACTTGCTCATCTTCCACGCCAATGGGGTCATAGTGGTCGAGATCTGACCAATACTTCTTCAGCAGAGCCGCATACTCAGTGATGGTGTGATCTTCTTGGACCACCTTATCAAGTTCATCTCGTAGTTGGAAAACCCTTATAGGGTTGCCCGAGCCAGAGTACATATCTCTCAACGTCATCCAAATGTCACCAACACCCTTCATTGCTTCCACGTTGTCCGACACTTGATTGATCAATGAGGCTGTCAACTATTCAGCAACAACATTATTGACGATCTCCCACACAGCAAATTCCTGTAAGAAGTGATCTTCAGGTACCTTGGTTTGGCCATTCACATAGCCCACCAAGCCTCTTGCCTTCAGAGTCTGCATCGCCTGACGCGACCACTTCAAGTAGTTGGAAGTACCCTCCAACTTTATCTCCAGTTTCTCCAACTTTTCCATTTTGTATGGTGAAGGATCCACATTTGCATGTGCACCACAGGAGCTAGTCTCGGTCAGCCTCTTGGAGAAGATAACGTCCACCAAAGCCTTCATCTCTTGGGCCGTCAGCTTGCCGTAGATCGTCTCCATCGTCCTCTTGTCCTCTTTCATCAGCAAGATCAGCAAGACGGTGGCAGATCTAGATTGTCTCCACCTTTGATCGTCGTCTTCTCCACGTCTATTGTTCCTCCTTCAGTGGCAGCGGTGTCCCTGAGAGTCGCTGCTTACATGCCGTGCACGGCTTCGACCCGAGGTCGCATGATCTGACGAGGAGAAGGAACCGACAGTTATAGTCGAGATCATGAGTTCACACAAGAGTTCCCTCACTGATATATCTTGATCCAACAAGCAACACCGGGGCCGGCGGGGCTGCTGGAGGCGGGGCAGACCGACGGCCCTGCGACGCGTGGCCAGGCGGTCGCCGGGGCCGACGGGGATAGAAGGAGTGGGGCAGCTGTGAGAGGGTTAGGGTTAGGGTTTGGAGAATGGTGGGGGGATTTGACTCTAATACCAAATAGAAACTTAGTTTAATACTTGCTTAATTCTATTGATGGGTGGGACTACATATATATAGGAGAGGCTAACCCCTCTCTCTACTATTCTACTAGATGTGGGACTAAACACCCACTAATACTCTCAACAAATAATCACAACTATAAAGTCTTTCTTCCATATTTTAGATCCTAACAATTGATATCAATGATAATAAATGTCAATGGTTGAAGGTACTACCTCTAAGTTCAAGTTGTTCTGAACCAGGTCAAGTGTTCTTTGCAGTATTTCCCTTCCCTGCATTAAGCATAAATTGATAAGAGTTATTTCCACATTTTCAAGCATAATTTCATTTTTAATAGCTCATGTGTATAGCCTATGATGGTGCTCCTTACTCGTTCTGTTATGAGCTCGGCTAGAGGTTTTGCATAAAATCTTGAATTGGAAAAACCAAGACAACCATAGATGCTGAAGCAAGTTCAAAAAATACATGTTATTTGATAAAAACATTTGAGATACCCAGTTTAGAATTCAGAAGAAAGGAAGAGTAGCCTAACCTATTCGCAGTAAGCTTTAATGCTTGCTGTTGGATATCAAGTTGTTGGGCTTTGAGACCAGAAGCAGTCTTGAGCCATGACTTAACCATTCTCCTTCTCTGAACCAGTTCTTTCAAGAGCTGAAATGTTGAAGAACATAGATGTCACCGAAATTAAAATTGCACTTACTTTTAAAAAGTGTGTAAAGAGACAATACTATAAGGCTTTGAAAATAATAGATGGAGTAGAATCAAATCCTTTCTTTAGGGAAAGAGTCCACCGCTATAAAGATATGCCATGAGAAGATCCACCTAAGAGGTAAATATAGCATACACACTAATAACAACAACAACAACAAAGTCAACATCCAAAATCCTGAAGGTCTGGTACACGAGTTACTTGATTAAACCATGTCCTCTATAATATTAGCAAGCATGTCTTTCTTATAGACAAGAGCTCATTTACCTTAGTCCTTACAACTTCCTCAACTATTACTTCCACACCATACTAAAAAAACTACTTCCACCACTCCTGACCACAGTGCATTATTAGTATTTGTTCCACATATTTAAACCATCCTAACAATAATTCTCCTCATATCCCTCAATTGAGTCCACATGTAACTTCCCACCCACTTCACATTACTGATGTTGTGTTTAGACTATATTGCTACTTTTGCATCTCCGTGTTCTCATTTCAGTTATGCTATGCTTTCATGAAAGAAAAAAACAACCAAACAACTATTCTATCGTTGTGACAAAAATACAACAATAACAAAGCCTTTATTCCAAATTCTTGGGATCACTTGTTTGAATCGTTTCCTTCCATTATGTTCTATGAAGGACCAACTCCTCTGTAACAAATTTTAGTGACAATAAAAACCATATGAAAATCATATGAAAATCTCTAATATGGTTTTTATTGAAATCCTTTCCTTCCTAAGTGAATCATATTTAACACATTAGTTCTATTAAGGGCCATGTCCACTGTAAATCATGTGTAACACATTAGTGGTCTTTATTGACATCCTTTCCTTCCTAAGTGAACATAACACATTAGTGACAGATTTCGGTATTTAGGATCAATCATTCATCATGACGACAAAGAGATTGTGAAGGATGTCATGCATAGAAAACATGATGGCTAAAATGTTGGCTTCTAGAGTATTTTGTGATTTGGAAGATACCTCTAAAGTTGAAAGAAAAATTCTATATCGATTGTAAGACCAGTCATGCTTTACGGATTAGAGTTGGGCAATTAAGAAACGTATCCAAAAAATTGTGTTGCAAAAATGAAAATGCTAAGATGTCATAACGATACATTTATCTTCTTAATAAGTAAATGACTTTCATGGTAGATCTTTCATGCATAAAATCAAATTGATTTTCTAAGTTTTTGTTTCATTTCTTGAGCTTTTTCGCTCAGATACCTTCTCCTATAGCTTCACGGTATGGCACATAAGCTTAATTATTCAATAGTTTTTACAAACATGTGTCTCCCTTATTTTTATATGGGATTATAATTTGCTCTCCATTCATCGGACATCTTCTTAGTCCTTATGATTTGGTTGAATAAATTAGTAAGCCGTATCAATTCTTTCTATCATTGGGTCCTACCGCTTTTCCATTTCTCATTTTCTTCAAAGTATCATTTGCTTCAATATTCTAATTTTTTAAAAAGAAAATTAACTTTATTGATATAGCTAAATAATACAAATCAGGAATCTCATGCATTTACATTTCCTTTGGTTCTATATCCAATTTTCCTGGATTTCAAAGGTCCTTGAGCTAGCCTTGGTCTTCTTGGTGCATTTTCCCACCAATAATTTGATATCCTCCTCTATTTTCTTGTACAGCCATTGACATGTCATCTTCTCTTTGTTGAATTCCTTCTATTCCTCGTTTGCCAGATATGCGAACATGTTACTGTCAAGGCATATCTAGCTAAAATTGTTGTATGGGAGCCTCCTTTAAAGGTTGTGTTGAACTCTGTAGCATCTTGACTTATCAGGTATTCCTGCATAGATTAAAGCTATAGTCTTCTTCTAATATCTTGCCATGGTTTATAAGGGCAATTCGAGAAAACATGAAATAGTGTTCCTCTTGTGTCAAGCATAGTTCACAAACTGATTGTACATTCATACCAAACTTGTTAAGCCTATCTTTGGTCATCTCCGTGGTACCACACAGCTCTCCACCAGTCCACTTCCATAAATTTTACTTTAATGACGTACCAAGCTGATAGTGAAATCTACATATGCATTGTCCTTCCATCCAATAGTCCTCACTCATATCTTGATGAACCTGGATGTGATTAATCTTATTACTCACCTCATTAGTGACTGTGAGTTTGCTTGGTACCCACCTCCCTTCTTCAATAATTTTATCCACAGTAAAATTCTCATAACATCTACCTTCTGGAAGCCATGGATCAAACCAATTTGAGGTTGATTTGCCATTAGCTATGATTCTTTGAATATGGGGAAGAACATCATACCTATAAGCCAATATTTGTTTCCAAGTTGTAAAGTTGTATAATGGGATGATTATTATTAAAGAGAGGGTTACATATATATAGGGAGGCTAAACCCTCTCACTATTGTTTTATCCGATGTGGGACTAAAGCCCAATACTACCAATACTATTACTAATACTTAACACCCTCCCTCAAGTTGGAGCATAGATGTCAATCATGTCCAGCTTGTCACACAGAAATTGAACCCAAGGACCCAAAAAAGACTTCATGAAAATACCGGGCTATCTGATCACCGGTCCTCACGTGGTGAAACTTTATCATCCCCATTTTATACTCATCACGGACAAAATTGATGTCGATTTCAATGTGCTTCGTCCTTTCATGAAATACAGGATTGGTATCAATATGAATAGCAGACTTATCACACAACATATCTGTTAATTTAGATCCCCTTCTTCTCCCAGCTCTTGTAGAAGATGTTGCAGATATAATACTTTTGTTGTGCCATGAGCAATGGCTCGATATTCTACTTCCGAACTGGACCGTGCTATCACACTATGCTTCTTACTCTTCTACGATACCAAGTTTCCTCAAATAAATACCGAGTAGCCACATGTAAATCGTCTATCCGTCAGGCTTGCACCCCAGTCAGCATCGGTTAAATACTCAACACAAGTATGTCCATGATTCTTCATCTGGATTCCTTTTCCCGGATTCTGGATTAGATAGCACAGAACTCTGATAATTGTCTGCCAGTGTGGAACTCGTGGAGAAGACATAAATCTACTTGTGACATTTATGGTGAAGGAAATGTTCGGTCGAGTCATAACCGCCAAGTAGTTGAGTTTTCCAACCACTCGACGATACTGATCCGAATTGGTCATCAGGATCCCCTCGTCGGGGAGGTAACTTTGCCCATGGATCCATGGGCGAGGTTGCTCCCTTGGCTTGCATCATTCCTGCATCATTTAGTATGTCCAGCACGTACTTCCTCTGAGATATTATAATGTCCTGCTTACCCCGTGTAACTTCAATGTCCAAGAAGTAGTTCAACGATCTCATATCCTTGGTCTGAAATTGTTCTCCCATAAACTTCTTTAGTCCCGCAATACCCCGGCTATCGTCTCCTGTGATCACAATGTCGTCAACATAGACACCAAGTAGTATCCTTCCAGCTGATGTATGTCGGTAGAATATCGAATGACCCTATTTTGATTGACACATACCAAACTGAGTAACAACATGTGTAAATCTACCAAACCACGCACGAGATGATTGTTTCAGAGCAGAGAGGGCCTTCCGCATACGACACACTTTACCCTCCCTTGCAACGAACTCGGAAGATTGCACCACGTACACTTCTTCAATATCTCCGTGCAGAAATGCATTATTGATATACAGCTGAAGCAATGGCCAGTCATAACGAACAGCAAAGGCCGAGAGTATGCGCACAAATGTCATCCTGACAACCGGAGAGGTCTCAAAATAATTCTCACCATAGGTCTAAGAATATCATTTAGCCACCAGACGAGCCTTTAGGCGATCAAGAGTGGCATCCGGTTTTACCTTGATCGTGAACACCCATTTGCAACCTACTGCCTGCTTACCAGTAGGTAAATCTATCAAGTCCTAAGTACGGTTCAACCGAAGCGCTTTCATCTTATCTTCCACAGTAGCACGCCAACCAGGATGTTTGAGACCCTCCTCGGCAGTATTGAAAATTTGAATCCAATCAATAGTAGCTACTAAGAACTGAGTGTAGCTCATGAGTCCTTTGTAGTTGTCAACATACAAGGGATGATCACGACAGGCACAACGAGGTCGAGCCAGTAGAACAAGCATAGGCGAATCAGTAAAGCTAGAGGAGGAGGATGGCTATGTGACCGTGGGCACTATTTGCTATGCTCGTTCGGACGACGTCGGTACTGACTGAACCGGTGTTTGCGGACCGCCGGACCGGGATACTGGATCGGTAAGGAAGGGCACCCTTACGGGGTGTTGTTGTGTTTGAACAGAAAACAACAAGAAATTCTCTTCTGGATAAACTTGGGGAACTGGATCTGTAGTTTGTGGAAGTGGAGGAAACTCGGTTTCAACGAAGGTAACATCTCGAGAGAAAAAATATCTCTTCAAGGTAGGGAAAAAAATACAGATACCCTTTCTAATCTTTAGGATACCCAAGAAAAATACATTGGATTACCTTAGGATCTAATTTAGAAAGGGTCGGTCGGGTATCCCGAACATAGCACAAACAACCAAAAAATTTAAGAGGTAGAGGAAACGGTTGTCGTTCAGGATATAACCGAGAAAAGGGAGCAGCGCCATTGAAAACTGACGATGACATACGATTAATAAAATAGCAAGCTGTAAGGACCGCATCCGACCAAAATCTTTTGGGAGTACGTGCTTTTAACATAAGAGCACGTGTTGTTTCTAAAAGATGGCAATTATTACATTCGGTTACACATTCTGTTGTGGTGTGTAAAGACAGAAAGTTTGGTAGATGATGCAATTTCGAGACATGAGTATTGAACTCACGAGATAGATACTCGTGACCATTGTCACTTCGAAAGCAAGCATTTAATCGGAACACCAAATTGTGTTTTGATTTTCGTATAAAAATTGCACCAAATTTTAAATAATTCAGCGCACATTTTCATCAGATAGACAAAAATGGCACGTGAGTAGTCATCAACAGATGTGACAAAGTACTTGAAACCCATCATTGATTCAACCGGACCAGGTCCCCATACATCGAAATCCACCAACTCGAAAGGAGCGGATGCAATTTTGTTATGACTCACCGGATAGGGAACACTGATGCTTAGCTAAACGACACGACTCACAATGAAAAGTAACTGGAACATCTAAAGATGGGTACATTTTCTGGAGAGCTTGGATTAATGGATGGCCTAGCTGACAATGTAACTCGAAAGGATTGAGTTTCATGCCGGCACAAGCAACAGAAGAAGGTACGTCAAACAGGTACAAGCCTTCAGCCACATGCCCCTTACCAACAGGCTTCCTAGTCTAGTCTTTAGGTCCTGAAAAACACGACCATCAGGAAAAAAAATGTTACCGAGCAATGTATGTCGCGAGTAATCTGAGTAATTGAAAGTAAACTGAACGAATTTTCAAGTGTATGTAATACTAAATTGAGTGACAGTCCGGAAGAAAGATAGGTATTTTTCAAACCACAGACTGTTAGTGAACCACTATTGGTAACAGTAATATCAGAAACACGACCCACCGATACATAATTGTGTATCATACATGTCGCCATTCATGTGAGTAGACGCACCAGAGTCAATCACCTACTGCTTCGACCGCACCACACATGTCGCTGAGTACCCGACTGTGGATCCAGATATGGATGCTTCACCCCGACGTTGAGCTTGGAAGTCAAAAAAATCTATATATAACTATGCAGTCATCTGTACAGATCGAACACCATCATCAGGAGCGTCTGATGTAACATTAGCGGCAGGAGCTTTAGGACACTGCCACTGAAAATGGCCTTGCAGACTACAGTTGAAACACGTGCGCGATCTTCCTCCATCACTACCGCCATTGCCTTGTCCACTATTACGATCATCATTTCGGCTGCAACGTCGTCCACCACGACCACCACGACCACCACGAAATCCAGCATGTGCAGCACCAAGAGCAGATCGATCAGCAGAAACATCACCCGAAGTGGTCTAAAGAACTTTCGTTGCTCGTAGGACACGATAGTGAGCTTCCATCAAAGATGGAATATCTGATCCAGCAATGATCTGAAAGCGAGCAGAGTCAACATCAGGACGGAGAGAGGTAAGATATGCCATGACATGAAGATGCTCACGTATAGCCCTCGCTTCATTGATATCCATCGTTAGAGGTAATACGCGGTTGACCTCATCAGTCATAGCCTTAAAGGTCCAGAAGTGGTCCTTATGAGATTTGTCTCCCTGATTTGCTCGGTATACACCAACGACCGAGTCATAGATACGAGACAAATCGCATTTTTCATCAAACGTCGCTACTAGGACCTCCTATAACTCCTTCACGGCATCTGTATTCTAAACCATATTTTCCACCGATGGTTCTATTGAATTCATCAATTGTGTAAACAGTCGACTGGCATCTGTCTCCCACTGCTCAAATTTAGGATCAGTCTCGTCTGGAGGGTTATCAGTTAGATGTTTGGACAACTGCAACCCCGGAAGCATATTTTGACCTTTTTTCTCCATGTCGAATAGCCCTCTGGTCCGTCCAATCGTCGATCGACAAGTCGAATCGATGAAATCGTCTTGCCAGTGCCCATTGGTCCCGCTATTGCGTTTCCGACACTAGTGTCTGTAGCACTGTTATTCGCCTCAGTATTTGTCATCATTCAGTGTTCCTGATTCGACCGTCGTTTTGATCTTTCCAACTTGATAATCACATCAATTCTGCCAATGCACTAGAAACATTGCCAGAACCGGCACGCGCATAGGAAGCAGAGATTGAATGTGGATCATACAAGCCAAAACAGAGAGGACACACAGGTTACCCTATGTTAGATCCTGCTGTGAAGATCAAGAAGAGAAACAAAGATTCATGCAAAACAAGCAACTTGTCTGCTCTTTGTTAATCTCTTGATGCCGATGTTGAGAGTCAGAGGTTCCAGCAAACAAACCATTGTTTATCCTCTGAGGATCCCAACATTTTTTTTTTGCAGATATGGAAAGACGGCTAGGGTTTGTGGTAGGTGGCGGCTGGTTTAGGGTTAGGGTTTATGGACATTTTCAGTTTAGGAAATACGGCTAGGGTTTTGGTAGAGACTGATCGAGGGGGTGCAGCGGCAGGGGGTGCAGCGGCAGGGGGCTCATCGAGGGGAAGGCAGTAACGGCAGGGGGTGGGGGTTGATTGGGGTAACAGCAGCAGCGACAGGAAGAGCAGCAGCCGCCGCAGGAGCAGCGACAGCAGCCCCAAGGTAACTGGGGGGAGGGAGCCGCAGTCGCAAGAGGGTGGGCGGCAGCAGCAAGGGGTGGGGGAGGGGGGTCTAGGTTTAGGGTTTTGAGGAGAGAAATGGGTGGATGGGTTATAGCTCTGATATCATGTAAAGTTGTATAATGGGATGATTATTATTGAAGAGAGAGTTACATATATATAGGAGAGGCTAACCCCTCTCACTATTGTTCTATCCGATGTGGGACTAAAGCCTATCCGATGTGGGACTAAAGCCCAATACTACTAATACTATTACTAATACTTAACACATGTAATAGAAGAGTCGTTGTCTGAGTGCATGTTCCAGAAATTACACTCTTCGTGGTATTTGTTCTTCATCCAGACTGCCCAAAGACTATCAGGTTTCAAGTATCCCCAAATCTTCTTGAAATTAAAAGCAACATCCCTATCCCTTAGTTTCCTAAGGCTCAATCCTCCTTCCTCTGCTTTTGTGAGTTCATCCCAGATGAGCATGCAACGAGTTGTGCCACAGGAAGTTTGCAATACATTTTTATATTTCCTTGATGGTTTGGCGTGGTATCTTGAAGATTTACATCCAGAAATTGCACATTGAAGTTATCACATTTCTGATTAGTTCAATTCTCAGCAAAAGATAAGATTGAAGCTTGCCAACTTCAAACCTTCTTCTGCACCCTTCAACTAGTTTTGCACACCCTTGTTAATTTAAAGAAAAGGTAGAGAATGGACTCCCAAGATGTCACAGGTAGTCCCTTCTTCCATTTATAGGAGGTTCTTAAGAATTTGTTTCCCTCTACAATGGCTGCTGAAGAAAATTTTACTCTTCTCATTGCTCATAGTCAAACCAGATCATTTCTTTAACTCATCAAACACCTCTCTGATACATAGAATGGATTCTAAAGTTCACATGGAGAAAATCAGCACGTCATCTGCATAAACAAGGTGAGAAATAGTAGGACTGGTTCTTGCAGATAGAGGCTCCAACAGCCCCTTAGCTTCCTCAATATGCAGTAGATCCAAATAAGAGATGCTCCATAGCAATGGAGAATAGGTAAGTGGAGAGGGGATCACCTTGCCTTAATCCTCTAGAGCTTTTGAAGAATCCATTAGGGCACCCTTTCAATAGCAATGAATAAGTATCGGATGTGATGCACCCCTTAATCAAGTAGATCCAATGCTAATGAAAATCCATAAAATAAATAATATGTGTTAGAATAAACGTAGAAGAAGGAAGAAGAAAATAGGAGAGAAGATCTCGTATTCGTGTAATCACATAGTGGGAGGTAAAGGCCTTATTTATACACCCCAATAAAGGTGTAATACTAATCTCTAACCAAGGTGGGACTAAAAACAAAGTGGGAATCCAACCCTTTAGTAACCCACGTTATAACACTCCCCCTTTGGATGACCACCGTCTCTAAGCCTATTGCCTCGTTAAAACTTTGGCAGGAAAACTTATTAGGACAAAACATGTGCGAAAGAAAAGAGTACAATATTTAGGATGACTTAGATAGGTGTTGGACATGCTTAATATTGCCTCATTAAAACCTTGTCAGAAAAAATTCAATGAAAAAAAAATTCATGACTAAGGAAAAAGAGTACAACGTATTATAGTCCATACAAAATGTATTCCCCCCTGAAAACAATCACTCCCCCTAAAGATGTTGATCCTGAACAGTCAGCTGATGAAGACGTCGCATTCCAATTCCATGAACTAATTTCTGAAAAGTTGACTTTGACAACGATTTGGTGAACAAGTCTGCAAGATTATCACTAGAGCGAAATTGTTGGACGTCAATATCAAAGTTCTTCTGAAGCTCATGAGTTTAGAAATTCGGTAAGATGTGCTTGGTCTTGTCTCCTTTAATGAATCCACCTTAAATTTGTGCAATACATGCTGCATTATACTCATGGATAACAATTGGAGTATCTGTGGTAGGGGAAAGGTGACAGGAGGTACGAATGTGTTGAATCGACGATCTCAGCCAAATACATTCTCTACTTGCTTCATAGAGAGCCAATATTTCTGAGTGATTTGAGGAGGTAGCAACCATTGTCTGTTTTGTTAAACGCCAAAAAATAGCTGCATTGTTATTAAGAAACACATATCCAATTTGTGAACGACCTTTATGGGGATCAGATAAATAACCTGAATCTGCAAAGCCAACTAGATTCGCGATGTCAGATAAACCACAAATATAAAATAATCCCATGTCGGTAGTTCCACGAAGATATCTCATCACATGTTTAATGCAATTCCAATGACTGCGAGTTAGCGCCGAGCTATATCTACCCAACAGATTGACAGAGAATGATATGTCTGGTCATGTACATTGTGATAGATACATTAATGCCCCAATGGCACTAAGGTACGGTACTTCGGGTCCTAACATCATTTCATTGTCGTCCTTAGAAGGATATGGATCTTTATTGATATCTAAAGATCGAACAACCATTGGAGTACTAAGGGGATGAGCTTTATCTATATTGAACTGTTTCAATATATTTTATGTGTATATGGATTGATGCACTAAAATTACATTAGTGCAATGCTCAATTTGTAATCCGAGACAATATTTCGTGTCTCCGAGATCTTTCATCTCGAACTCCTTTTTCAAATAGTTTGCAGTCTCATTGATTTTATGTCTTGTCCCAATCAAGTTTATGTCATCGATATATACTGCAACTATAATAAAACCCTCCTTAGTTTTCTTTATGAAGACACATGGGCATATAGGATTATTCTCATATCCCTCTCTTTTCATATATTCACTAAGACGGTTGTACCACATCCTTCCAGATTGTTTCAAACCGTACAATGAACGTCTTAGCTTTATGGAATGCATGTTCTTAGCTTTTGAGCTGGGTAGGTTAAATTCATCTGGGATTTTCATATAGATATCGCTATCTAAATCACCATATAGATAGGCTGTTACAACGTCCATAAGTGTCATGTCCAGTTTTTTCTCAACTGTCAGATTTATCAAATAACGGAACGTTGTTGCATCCATTACGGAAGAATACGTCTCTTCGTAATCAATTATGGGTCTCTGAAAAAATCCTTGTGCCACTAATCGTACCTTAAATCGAGCGATTTCATTCTTTTCATTTCGCTTTCTTACAAGCACCCACTTGTAACCTACCAGTCTGACGTCTTTTGGTGTTTGTACTATAGGTCCGAATACTCCACGTTTATTAAGAGAATACAATTATGCTTGAATAGCAACCTTCCATTTTGGCCAATCTTTTCTTTGTCGACATTCATCGATGCTACGTGGTTCAATGTCATCAATGCCCTTAGATATTTTAGTAGCTACTGAGAATGAGAATATCTCATCTATTGTTATATCTTTATGATCCCATACCTCTCTTGTATATGTATAAAACATAGATATCTCTTTGCTTTCAGGTACCTGAGCCTCCTCTTGGGCTTGTGTCTTTTCTAAGACAATAACCTCTTCTGGGTTTTCAGAGTATGGATATGTCATTCATAACCTCTTCTTGAGCGTTATGTGTAACCTTCTTAAGAGCATTACTTGGACATTTTCTCTTTCTAGGGACCAAGTCCTTCGAACCTATAGATCTACCACGCTTCTGGCGTGCAGTAGATTCATTAGCAACTCTGCTATTTTTTCCTACGGGGATATCAATTCGAGCTGGCGCATTTGCAGCGGGCACATGTGATTTAATCACTTTAGCTGCATCAATAAATGCATCTGGCATTTGATTTGCAATCTCCTGTAGATGCAATATCCTTCGTACCTCAGTTTCACATTGATTAGTACGAGGATCTAGATGAGACAGAGTGAGATTATCCCACGATAATTCATGTCGTTTATTTGTGGCGAATGGTTCTGTAAGAACATTCTTTTCTTTCTCCCCCTAACGGCAGGAATTTAGTCTCATCAAAATGACAGTCTGCGAATCTAGCAGTAAAAACATCACCAGTTAAAGGTTCCAAATATCTAATGATTGAGGGCGAATCAAAACCAATATAAATTCCTAAACGGCGCTGAGGTCCCATTTTAGAGCGCTGAGGAGGGGGAATAGGAACATAAACAGCACAACCAAATTTACACAAATGAGAGAGTCACAAGTTATGATGGTGAAAATTCATGATATGAGATGGCCTAACAATGATCAATTTAGCAGCATATAATATGATGTGTCCCCAAGCTGAAACAGGTAAGTTTGATTGCATGAGTAAAGGCCTTGCGATATGCCGAAAATGCTTTATCAAGGACTCTGCTAAACCATTTTGGATATGAACATGAGGTACAGAATGTTCAACTTATATTCCTACGGAAGCACAATAATCATCAAAAGTACGAAAAGTGAACTCAGCTGCATTATCAAGTCGAATCGTTCTAACATGTTGGTCAGAAAAATGAGTCTTAAGCGTAATCAACTGAGAAAGTAGCTTGGAGAAGGCAAAATTTCTAGATGAGAGTAAGGAAACATTTGACCATCGACTAGAAGCATCTATTAGAACCATAAAATACCTGAAAGGTCCGCTAGCAGGATCAATTGGTCCGCAAATATCACCTTGTATTCTCTGAAGGAATGTTAGTGATTCATAAGCTATTTTGAGAAATGAAGGTCTTGTAATGAGTTTACCCTGTAAACAAGCTACATACAAATGTTCAGTAGGAAAGGAAAGACTTTGGTATGATAAATTATGCTCATTGGTATTGTTGATGACATTTCTCAACATAGTCGATCCTGGATGACCCAATCTGTCATGCCAAAGGATTAGATTCCTTGGATCCTTTAGCCTTTTGCAAGTGATGGGGTGAGATTCTACTACCTTCAGAGTAGTTTGATATAGCCCCGAGGAGATTAACTTGCACTTTTATAATGTGAGCTTATTGCTTCCAACATTAAAGGTGATACAAAGATACTCTTTGCTATCATCGTTCATGGTTTCAACATGAAACCCGTTCATTCGAATATCTCTAAAGCTGAGTAGATTTCTATTAGATCTACTAGAGAATAATGCATTTCGAATAACTAAGTGTGTTCCATTTGGCAACACAACATAGGCCTTACAATAACCTTCTATAATCTGCATGGGTCCAGCAATGGTGGTCACTTTAGCAGTGTTTCAGACATATTTTGTGAAAAAATTTCTAGTTTTCAATATAGTGTGAGTTGTTGCACTATCTATCAAGCATATGCCATCATCATTGTCCATACCTTTCAAAAACAAAAAATAATAATATATTAATATGCTACTAAATGGTTAAACTTGGCATATTGTCAATTATTACAACTTGATCTAAATCTAAATGAAACTGCTTCAAAGAAAGTAAACTACCTAGACTATTGATCATATAATGACCAATTTATTCAAAGTGGAAAGTAAATAAACTTAGATAAGCATACAATAACTATTCATTGACTTCGCCTATCATGGCGTTGAACTGGTCTTCCGAAATTGCGTTTCCATCCTTATCTTGGAAGAAATCATTAAAATATATTTGTGTTGTACCCTCCATGAGAATAGTCTCAACACCCTTTGAGGCTTCATACTCGTCCACTTTCTTTTGTGAGGTTCGACAATTTCGCATCCAATGACCAGCTCTTCAATAACGTTTGCAAATATCAGTTGGAGCAGCTGAATTGAAAATTTGGGCATTGTTTCTTCGAGGATTAAATCCCTTATTTTTGAACTGTGTATCGTTCCTTGAACCCGGATTGTAGCCATTTCTTTGGCTTCCACGGTGTCCATGCCCTCTACCTCTGTGATTTCCTCGACCCCTAGTATTGGTTACATTTTTTCGAGCACTAGTTGCATTCACTTCAGCTGGAATTGGTGCAGACCCAGTTGGTCTACTAGTGTGGTTTTTGATTAATAACTCATTGTTTTTCTCGGCCACGAGTAACACAATAATGAGTTCAAAATACTTCTTAAAATTTCTCTCCCTATACGTCTGTTGTATTGTCATATTAGTCGCATGAAATGTGGTGAATGTTTTCTCTAGCATGGAATGCTCTATCACTTCTTCACCACATAACTTCAATTGTGAATTAATCTTGAACATAGCTGAATTATAGGCTGCAACTGTCTTATAATCTTGGAAACGTAGATTAAGCCATTCATGGAGTGCACATGGTAGTATGACTATTTTCTGGTGATCATATCTCTCAACTAGAGAATTCCATAGCACCAAGAGGTCATTGACTGTTAAGTACTCAGCTTTGAGATCATCATGAATATGATATCTTAGGAAAATTAAAGCATTCGCTTTATCTTGTGCAGATATTGGCTTATCAGCCACAATTGCGTCACCTAAACTTTTGGCTTGAAGGTGCAATTCAGCATCAAATCTCCAGTTGAGAAAGTTCTGGCCTTCTAAGTTTAGAGACTTGAAATCATGATTTGTGAGGCTCGACATATTGCTGTATAAGATCAATAATAACAAGTTAACATAAGGACTTGATAAATCACTAAACAATTCATGTTTATGGTGTATGCTTCAAACAATGATGTTTCAGAAGTCTATTTATACCAAACAAATCTTATTCATGGTATGCTTCGAACAATGATGTTCCAAAAGTCGTAGGTAAATACCAAACACTAGAAGTTCATGGTATGCTTTGAACAATGATTATGTTCAAGAAATCTTTCAAATACCACATATGGTATGCTTCGAACAATGATGTTCGAGAAGTCTTATATAAATAGACCAAACAATTCATGGTCATCAGATCTCTGATGGTCTTGATCTGAATGTAGTAACATATATAAAAGAAATAAATAATAAATAATAACTCCAACGTTCTCTCCGAGAGATCTATATGCGATTAACATCGGAGTGCTAAAAGAAGTGAGATGAATGGATAAAAATTATTCTTTTTGCCCTAACGCTATGCCAAGAGATGTATAAACATCAACATCATGCTGCGTCTAAGGTATGCATATGCAGAAAAAAATAAACATAAATAACCAAACCTATTACCGAAGTGGAGAATCCACAAAATGCGGCTTCACTGAGATGCTCTCGCTTATTTTCTTCCATTAGAGCTTCGTGCTGATAACGTGTTAGAATAAACGTAGAAGAAAGAAGAAGAAAATATGAAAGAAGATATCTTATTCGTGTAATCACATAGTGGGAGGCAAAGGCTTTATTTATACAACTCAATGAAGGTGTAATATTAATCTCTAACAAATGTGGGACTAAAAACAAAGTGGGAATCCAACCATTTAGTAACCCACGTTATAACAATATGGCAACTGAACACTCTATTAATTGTGCCATTGCTGGCCTTCCTTAAGTCACTCTATATGCAACATTTGCCCGACCACCTCTTTTCAAAATTCCTAACCATCTCATGAGCAAGCATGACAGTATCTAATTGCATTTTTCCTTGAATGAAAGCACCTTGATTAGAAGTTATCAATACTTTGACAAAGTCTTTCTTCCTTGCACACAAGATTTTAGTAATTGTAACAAATAGATGGGTCATGGCACTGAAGGGGGTTTAACTGAAAGCAATAGGAATTATACCTTCGGTGGATTTGCTATTCCCCTGTCCAAAATTAGGATTAGGGTTAGGGTTAGGGTTAGGGCCTTAATTGGACCCCTGCATGGGGGCCACAGTTACAGTTTATCAAAATCTCAATGGATTAGGTCACGTACTAGACATGATTTAATGGCCCCACATGGCCCACAGTATCCCAACAAAAGGTTGGTCATGTTCCTACACCCAGTGTTGACTGGGACCATCACATAGGACCCCACTGGTGCTATCGGTGTTTGCCTCATGGCCAAGGCACACTCGAACCTCCTTCGGGTCGGAACCCGGTTGCCACCATCACCCGATCCCCACAAAGAGGTCGGGACCATTGTTGTCACCATCAAGATCCCCCACCTATGGTCGGGGTTGCATCGTTGGCGGTGCTTGGTCCCCCTATGTGGTATGACCACTCGCCGACAATATTTGTTTCTCCTTGGTAGCTGGGGTCGTTGTCAACAATGGTTGGACCCCCCATGTGGGATCGGGATCGATATGTCAACGATGGGAGCATCCAGGCCCCTGTGTAGGGTCGAGGTCCCTTGCATGCGCTCCTTGTAAACCCTCTTACCCAAAATTAGGTCAACTTGGCTTAGATAGAGAAATTAGGGCTAATTAGAACCCAATTGGAAATAGAACACGGCATTTGATTTAACTATACAATATTTATATCGCTTAGCGCACATTACCATTGTTTCGATAATTGGAGCATTACACTAGCCATTGCCTATCTACAAATTTCACAACATTGTCCTAGACATGACCGCCTTCCATTCTGACCCTTGTGTAACTTATAATCATGCTCTCTTGTGCTACATTTTAGTAGCACAATATTCGTCGCGGACGTTTATAATTAATTCTAAATAAATACGACTTTGTATCCTTGTGCGTTCCAATCGAAATTGGAGACACAATCTTGACCCGTTTCGTGCGACCTAATTTACGATAATATTCTACTCTAAGCCCTCTACGTCCATGACACTTGTGTCCCACCTAATTTTAATCCCATGTACTTCTAATTAATTCGAGAACACCGCGCGCACTAATTTTAATTAATTTAATCTAATTTTCATCTTTGTGCAATTTTCCAATTATTGGGTACTTTTATGCAAAAGTGCATTGAGGTGTCCACACCATTGGACAGTACATGAAGAAAACTCGTTTTCCCCTTCACATGAATTTTTCCATAATTTTCGGAATGTGCAACGCGCAACATCGCCCCCTTTATTTTAAACCTATCCTTGCATTTAAATAATGCAAATTCTAGCCCTCCAAACATCCCCAAGTGAGCCCAAGGCCCATCCCAAGGAGATGTTGACCAAAGTCAAATATTCCTAGGTCAACCCCCTTACATGTGCACATATAAATAATCATTTGTTTTTCCTTTTCCTTTTAATTCCCTTCAACCCAAGTTTGCAGCCGATTCCTTCTCCCTATTCACCCATCTCTACTGTGCACCCCCTTCCCCGGCCAACTCGCCGGAGCTCCGCCACGACCATCTCCGCTAACCACCACCTCTTCACTGACCTCCTCCTTTCCCTCGACCCGCTGCTGAAGCCCCAGCACTGAGCAACTCCACCAGGACGCCCAGCCGGAGCCACCACTCGCCGGATCTCCCCGACCTCACGAACCACCATCATCTCCGCCCCTCGCCTGAACAGCATCCCCCATCACCACCATCATTAACATCAACAACCACCACTGCCTACCATCTCCCTCCGACTTCTCCTCCACCTGAAGACGACCCGACATCCCGTCGAGCCCCGCTGCCGACTTCCTCCCTCGACGACCAGACTCCGGTCATCGTCCCCGACTCGCCCTGAGCAACATCACCTCCTCTTCTTCCATGTCCTCCTCTCCTCTCCATCGAGCCACACCCGAGCCACCTCGCCTTCACCTCTTCCTCATCGACTTCTTTACCTCCCCCTCGCCTGAACACCGCCGGGATCCTGCCATCGACCACCAGCAATACCACCACCACCTGAACTGTAAACCGCCGGACCTCCCTCTCCCCGTCGACTGAACCACCCCATGTTCCCTGCCACCCCGTCGACAACCACCACTCCCTGCTCCTCCTCGATCACCACCACCTCCCCTCATCCCTGACCTCGACCAGCACCTCCCCTACTGGCCGGACCTCCCTCCCCCACTGGCCGGAGTATCAACACCACCACCATCAATATAAACACCATCACCATCATCATCACATAATCATCCTCACCATCACCTTAACCTAAATCCACACATTCACTATTGTCCACATCATCGTCCTCGTCATCACCATCGACCTAATCAACATCATCATTAACCCATCATTATCATCATCATTATCCCCATCGCCATCGTCGTCATCATCGTCGTTAACTTCGTCATCGTCATCTACATCGTTGCCATCATCATCGTCGTTTACCATCATCGTCGTCACCGTCATGTCCGTTTGCCACTGTGGACCAGACACATGGGTTGGTCTTGTACAACTTCCTGTCAGGGGCTCTCGTAACAGTTAACAGAGCATGTTGATGGTCGGCCGTATGAGCAGTTGCTTGAGCTTGGCGAGCTCGTACTGCCCTGGACTCCTTCGATCTAGCATGCACCAATGCGTAGTATGAAGAGTCCAATTTCACATCCTCCCATTTCTCAGCAAGGCGCATGGAGTCAGTGCTGCGTGACATTCAGTCGAAGACGGAGGTTTTGCTACTGTGCTGGCCGCATGTAGACTTTTGCTTGCGGCCTCCGATAGTTGCCACATATGGACTTTTTCTTGTGGCTGTAGACTTATGCGGCTTCTGCTGTTGCCGCATGAAGCTTGTCTCAGCCACCAAACTTCTGGCATCTTAGTGTTTGCTCTGCCAGAGTTTGGTCGCTGAGCGCCTTTCCCGACTGCGGCATGAACAAGGCCAGTCTGGGTGGACGCATAATGTGCGTCTGCGGCAACATGGAGAGAGGTGGGGAGCGCCTGCCCCGCAGTTGGGTGAGGCACAGCGGCCTTTGCTACCCAATTTTTGCGGGTCTTCTTAGGCTTTGCTTGCCTTGAAGAAGGGCTCGCGCTGTCCCCGGAGAGCATGTTCTCGAATGCTTGCTGGTCGAAGCGCACCACCAGTATCCTTTGAGTTGAGCCCAGCTTGGCCGCATCGGACTGCATCACCGTCTTCTCATAAGAGGAGAAGTTGGTCCCCAGCAGAGTCACCATCTTGTTCGCCATTAAATTTGAAAGTCTAAAAGAGCTTGATTTAATCAACAAACTAAATAAATTACATAGAGGTCCTAGACAGAAACTCTAAGTACAATATTTTGATCTGGGTGATGACAATGGACATAGAGCGCTGTGGCAGCATCCTCACTCCCTCATCGGACCGTCAACGGAGTAAAGGTGCCGCCATATCGCTCTTTGTCCACCGTCACCACCCAGATCAAAACATTGTACTTGGAGTTCCTGTCTATGACATCTTTGTACTTTCTTTAGTTTGTTGATTAAATCAAGCTCTTTTAGACTTTCGAATTTAATGACGAACAGTAGGATGTGGGATCATGAGGTATAGATAATTAAGATTGGTTCAGGCCTTACATGAGAATTCTCTTTTAAGGCATATAGGCTCAATCCAACATCGAACCTCATGGACCAACTCCTGTTCGGGTCACACCATCTCCGAGCATTCACGGGAAACCTAGCATATGTAAACTACTACGATCGATAGTCTTAAATAAAGCAAAACAAAATATTCCAACAAGAAGTTTGTGTTGATATGGTATGTTGGGTGTCATATTTAAGTATAGTATAAGCACATGGGAATATCCTGAGGACATATTTGGGATGCGAGAATATGTCACAGGATATTCCATTATGAGATTATTGTCATAATGATTGAGATCATTGTATTAATGACTGTAAGGCTATATAATGCCAAAGCGACAATCAATAAAATAATCAACTAATTTCAACATGGTATCAGAGCCAAGTTTCCATAAACCCTAGCCGTCACCAAGCTTCCACAAACCCACAGAAGGATTTCCTAGATCTCCTCCACCGAACTCTTCCACAAACTCCCCCTTCTTCCCTTCTCCGTCCTTCGCAGGCCGCCCTTTGCTGTTGTTGCCCCGTCCCGCTATTGCTGCGGCTACTACTGTTGTTGCGGCTGTTGCGGTTGCTACGACTGTTGCTGCTGTTGCGACGACGGCTGTGACATGCGTGCTGCCGCCTCCTCCGTACCAGCACGAGACAGCGCCTAATAGGGATGCCTAGATCTGAAAAAAAAGGGGAACATGTTCGGATCTAGGAGCGGACGACGAGGACGAGCGTGAGTCATGGAGCGGACATGATGTGATTGGATAGATGACGCATCGATGGAGGAGATCATCAAGAAGCTAGATTCTGCAGAGGTGGCGACGTTGATGAAGTTGTTGACGATGTCGGCTGGTGAGAACACGACACGAACGTTGCCGGAGTTGAAGCTTTCCTCCATCGATCTGAAATTAGATGGACCAGCCACCTATCTGAGTTGGTCACGGCGGGTGAGAAGAACCCTCGCAGGAAAAAACATGGAGGGGTTCCTGACGGGCGAGACGACAAAGCCGGACGAGGGCTCGACAGGACGCGATGAGTGGAAGTCCACTCATATGGTGATCTACATCTGGCTTCTCAACTCCTTATTCCAGTCTATTATCGCCATAGTAGACGGTATTGAGATGGTAAAAGATGTGTGGGAGAAGTTGAGAAGGACCTATGATGGTGTGGGGAACAACTTACGGGTCTTCCAGATAAAGGGGGAGATTGATGACACCGTACAGGGAGAGAAGACGGTGTAGAAGTATGCCACGGAGTTGGAGCGTCTGTGGTTGGATTATGATCACTCCTCAGATCGGGCGAGCTGCGAGAACCCTAAGTGTAAGGAGAGACAGGTGTGTCTGCAGGAGAGGACGATGAAGTTCCTCAAAGGGCTGACTGCAGCTTTCGTACAGAGGACGGCCCTACTTCTAGCCCAACCAAAGATCCCTAGCCTTGAGGAGGCTATCTCAGCCATGATCCAAGAGAAGACACGCATCAGGCTGCAAGCCAGGACAGGTGGTCCCCCCGAAGCAAAGTCAGCACTAGTGATCACCAGCTCAGGTAACACAGGATCTAAGGGAGAGCCCTGGCAGCATAACCGGCAGTGCTACAACTGTGGGGAGATGGGTCATCATCGGTATGCTTGTACCAAACCACCTAGGAAGGGAGATTCAGGTGGTGGATGAGGACCGTTCGACGGATGAGGATATAATGGAGGACGTGGTCGTGGTCGAGGGGGTAGACGAGGCGGCCGAGGAGGTTATCGGGCGAACCTCCTGATATCAGAAGGGAACGGAGAAGCTGATGGCACCTTTACTGTGGAGGACCAGGCACTGGGAGACATGAGGAGTAGAACAGAAGAGGCGTCCACCTCATTCTTTGTTAGGGGCAACGCTGCCATGTATGCCCATCCATCAGAAGGTACTGACGAATTACTTGCCCTTGCGTCTATCTCTTCCCTTAAATCATCAGACTGGATTATCGACTCGGGAGCATCTCGGCATGTGATGGGGAATGCTAGTGAGTTTTCTTCCTACACTCACCTAGCATCAGCAGACAGCATTCAGACAGCTGATGGCACTTTCCAGCCAGTGGTCGGTAAGGGTACTGTTAATTGTACAGGTTCAGTAAGATTATCCAATATTTTACATGCTCCATCCTTTCTAGTCAGTCTCTTGTCCATTAGTTCTATAATCCTCCAACTTAAATGCATTGTTTCTTTTGATATTCCTAAGGTGACCTTCCAGGAGAAAGGGACAGGACGAAGACTTGGGACTGGCACTTGGCATGAGGGACTGTGGTACCTAGATCGAGAAGGACTGGACTCAGCATTGGTATCTATGGCAGAGAAGGCTGGCATGGAAGGACTGCAGCAGAGGACTGAGGATACCTTGATACTCCATCATCGGAGGATGGGATATTCTTTCTTTGATACTCTAAGTAAGTTGTATCCAGAGATTTATGCAAAAATAAATAAAGAGAAATTAGTATATGATGCGTGCGAGTTAGGAAAACTTACTAGGAGCTCATATGTTGGCACGGGTCATAGGAGCACTTTTGCTTTTGAGGTAGTACATTCTGATGTCTGGGGTCCATGTGCTACTAACACTATGAATGGTTATAAGTACTTTGTTTCTTTCATTGAGTGTGCCTCTCGTGTTACCTGGTTATATTTGATGAAAAATAAGAATAATGTACCTGCTTGTTTTTGGGATTTCCATAAGCATGTCCAGACTCAGTACAAAGCAGTTGTGAAGGTACTGAGGTCTGACAATGGAACGGAGTACACCAACAGGACGCTTGCAGAATACCTGTCAGCACACGGAATACAACATCAGACCACCTGTGCATACACACCAGCACAAAATGGAGTTGCAGAAAGAAAAAACAGACACCTTCTGGAGGTCGCAAGAAGTGTGATGATCGACATGAATATCTCACAGAGTCTGTGGGGGCATGCAGTGTTGACAGCAACTCAACTCATCAACAGGATGCTCTCGAAGGTCCTCGGATGGAAGTCCCCATGTGAGGTATTGCAAGGCAATAATAGTGGGATACTCCCACTGAAGGTGTTTGGGTGTGTGTGTTTTGTGAAGGACAACAGGCCATCAGTTGGGAAACTTGACCCTAGAGCGGTCAAATACATCTTCGTAGGCTACTCGGCGACCCAGAAGGGGTATGTGTGCTGGAGTCCAGTAAAGAAGAAGAAATTTGTCAGTATGGATGTCCACTTTCGGGAGCATGAGCCATACTACCACCAGGACGGAACTTCACACAACACGCCCAATACTGCCAGTATTAGGCGAGAGGGGGAGATGGAGAACTTGGTGGTAACCGATTTAGAAGTTTGGCATGGAGGCACGGAGAAGGGACAAGAAGGTGAAGGTGTTAGGCCTATGGCTCAGGGAGAGTTACTTACCTACAGCAGGAAAAAGAAGCAAACTGCAGGACCAGTACCGACAGCGCCAGTGCCAAGTCCCTTGCATGAGTTCGTCCCAACTCCTGAGGCACCGACACCAACCCCCCTTCAGGTGATACCCCCTCCTTCACAAGATATCATTCCTCCTACTTCTACTTCTCCCACACCACTATCTGTACGGAGGACCACTCGCAGCAATGCAGAAAATCCTCCAAACAGATATGGTTGGGATATTGCTCAGTTTGTTTCTTATGACCATATTCCTTCTTCTCATGGAGCATTTATAGCATCTTTGGATAGTATTACTGTACCTAACAATTGGCAGGTTGCCAAGAACGATCCAAAGTGGAAAGCGGCAATGCACGAGGAGTTGGGAGCTCTCAAGAAGAACCACACTTGGGAGCTTGTGAGACTGCCAGAGGGGAAGAGAGCAGTTGGATGCAAGTGGGTCTTTACCGTGAAGCAGAACCCAGATGGACAGGTTGAGCGCTACAAAGCTCGACTAGTAGCCAAAGGATACAGTCAGACGTACGGCATCGACTATGACGAGACCTTTGCACCAGTTGCAAAGATGAGCACTGTCAGGACTCTGATTTCTCTGGCAGCGAATGGTGGATAGAAGCTACACCAACTGGACGTGAAGAATGCGTTTCTTCACGGAGATCTAGTGGAGGAGGTGTATATGGAGATACCACCAGGATTTGGTACCAATCAGACAGTAGGCAAGGTCTGCAGGTTGAAGAAGTCCCTCTATGGACTAAAGCAGTCTCCTCGAGCGTGGTTTGACAGATTCAAAAGGGCGATGATAGGGATGGGATATCAGCAGATCAATGCTGATCATACTGTGTTCTTCCGTCGGAGTGGAGGCCACATCACCATCCTTGCGGTGTATGTGGACGATATGATTATCACAGGAGATGATGAGCAGGAGATCGCCCAACTCAAAGGAAAGCTTGGCAAGGAATTCGAGGTGAAGGATCTTGGCCTTCTTCGGTACTTCCTTGGGATTGAGATTGCTCGAGAAGCAGAGGGGATTGTTCTCTCTCAAAGGAAGTATGCACTAAACTTTCTCACAGAAACTGGGATGTTGGGGTGCAAACCTGCAGCGACACCAATAGATCAGAGGTTCAAGATTGATGCTGAGGCTGGAGAACCAGTTGATCGGGACAAGATACCAGAGACTGGTTGGCAAGTTGATCTATTTGAGCCACACACGTCCTAATATCTGCTTTGCAGTAAGTGTGGTGAGCCGCTACATGCATGACCCACGGAAGGGTCATATGGATGCAGTGTACCAGATTTTGAGGTACTTGAAAGGTGCTCCCGGGAAGGGACTAATATTCAGGAAGAACAATCACGTGAGCATCGAGGGCTACTGTGATTCTGACTGGGCTAGTTGTGCTGATGACAGGAGGTCTACCTCGGGATATTGCATATTTGTAAGAGGTAACTTGGTCTCATGGAGGAGTAAGAAGCAGTCTGTGGTGGCCAGATCGACAGCTGAAGCAGAGTACAGAGCTATGGCCTTGGGAGTTGCAGAGCTGCTATGGTTGAAGAATATGCTGGTGGAGCTGAAGCTGGATCAAGGAGCCAAGATGAAGCTGTGGTGTGACAATCAGTCAGCTATTAGTATCGCCAACAATCCAGTACAGCATGACAGGACCAAACACATCGAGATTGATAGATTCTTCATCAAAGAGAAGTTGGATAGTGGATTACTGGAGCTTGGCCATGTTCCAACCAGGGATCAAGTAACAGATGGACTAACCAAGGGACTCGCCTCAGTGAGCATGATTAGAGGATGTGACAAGATGGGCTTAGTGAATATCTTTCACCCATCTTGAGGGGGAGTGTTGATATGGTATGTTGGGTGTCATATTTAAGTATAGTATAAGCACATGGGAATATCCTGAGGACATATTTGGGATGCGAGAATATGTCACAGGATATTCCATTATGAGATTATTGTCATAATGATTGAGATCATTGTATTAATGACTGTAAGGCTATATAATGTCAATGAGACAATCAATAAAGTAATCAACTAATTTCAACAGTTTGTTACGAAGGGAGGAGGGAATAGAGATCGGATACTAGTGAAAGAGAAGTGATCACCGAAATAAGGCGTACGTCGGTAGTGACACACTTGGGCTGCGAGCGACTGGAAAGAGTCGACAGAAAGCTCTACCGGGATGTCGACGTCACAGCCGCTCTGAACAGCGGGAAAGAAGCATCCACGCTAACCGAGCAAAGGAGATGCCTACACACTGAAGCCGAACTGGGCGAAGGAGGGCCTGCAACGAGCGTGACGCCTCGTGTCGTCCTCAATGCCGGTCATCGAAGTTGGTTACAGTAAGCTTGCTCGGTAGGGTTTCGCGAACGAGTGGCGGTTAGGATTTTGTGGAAGAGGAGAGAAGGAGATGGAGATGTTATATAGGAAGAGAAGAGCAGGAACGTAGGTGCTAGGTGGGACGAACGTTGTCGGCTATGTATTGGAGCCGTACAAGCGTGGCTGGACTTCTCTGCTCCGCTACAGAGCTATGCAGGAAACACCACATGAAGTTGCGGTGCTCGTCCAAGTTCCAAACATATATAAGGTTACGGCATCAAGGGGGTTGGGCTATTGGGTTGTTTGTTGCTGCCCATCCGAACCCTCTAATCAACATGACTCGGCTATAAGACCTGGCGGGTTGGTGTCAAGTATGAGGCCATGGGATGAACCCAAAAAACAACAATGTAAAGGCTGGAGTGTAGGAATGGTTTAAGAACGAAATTTGCTTGGGTTTAATAAATTTGAGTCTAACTTTTATTTACTAATTACTAACCTATTTACAACTTAGAATCTATAGCTCTATATTATTAACAAAGTTAAAACAACAATAATAATAATATTAATAAGCTAGAAAAATATATTTTTTGGTAGGGGGTCCACAGAAACCACAAGAAGTCTCGTAGAAAAAGGCAGTATAGGAAAAAAAATTCTAAACAGAATAAATCTAGATGAAACTTCAAAATTAGAAAATATAACAAGAAAAAAGTTCTAAGAAAAATTGATATATTATCTAAGAAACCTAAGTCTAAGTGTAAATGCTTTGTGTGTGGCAAACTAGGACACTTTGCCAGTAAATGCAAAGATAAAGTCAAAATTTTAGAAAGTATCAATGTAACTATTCTAAATGAAGACTCTGAGATATGCTTTGGGGAAAGCATAAATGACAGAGATGAGATAATATTTGAATTATAATCTCTATCTGATTCCGAATCTCCACATTATATTGAAGATAATTCAGAAGAAAATTCTTCATCCTCGTCATCTTCAGAAAAAATAAAATTTGGTACCTGTGAAATGATGAGAGTATCCGAAAAAGATACTAATGCCTTTAACCTTGAAAATACACAAGGAGAAAGTCTAGAAATAAATGAATAAAATCTACGATATCTTAAAGACCTCAAAATAGAAACAGATGAGATCTATATAACTAACTCATTTTTGTTCTCTATGTTTTCTAAATAGAAAACCTTTATTTTTGAAAGATTTCATAGAAATATTTCTTTATCAGGCGAAGAAAAATAAACAACTAAACTCAGAATTTACCTTTACAAAGAATTTAAAAAAAAATTAGCCAAAAATAAGGTAAAAAAATATAAATATTTGCATCCTGGAGGTATCTAAATAAAAATTTCAGTTCTTTTCAGAAAAGAAATATATTCTCCGATTTTAGTCATGATTAGTGATGATAGAATCATCTCTTCTAAAATGGACTCTATATTAGGAGCAATCCAGTCAAACATGGCTGTAGGACACCTAATATTTATCCTATATCCAAGGTATATGATAGCTCTCGATGATCCTAATATCGAAAAGGTTATAAACCTCCATATTCAATTACAGAATATAGTTCTTGTCAAACAAAACAACACATTAGCTATTGTTTAGAAATTCCTATATGCATTATAAGAAGTACCTACTTTTAAAATATTTGATAATTATAGTTTTTTTCAAAAAAGAGCCATAAAATTGTTGAACGAAGATCAAGGTGATATAATTCAGCCAAAATTATTATCCTTATATGATATATCTTTACCAGAAACTTGGATGATCCATATTTCTACCATAAGAACCCAACCTATTGTAGAAGCAACCAGAAAATCGTTACAAATTTCTGGAAGTAGATTGGTTATTTCTAGAGAAATTAGTAGATCATTTAGAGAAAATAATAAGTTCCCAGATAACAAGGAAAAGTTACTAAAGGGAAAGAAATAATTCAACAACAGATAAAGCATGTTTTATCTGAATGACCTTGCTATTTAAAAACAATAAGTTCTGAAATGGCTTGTGATGCCAGCGACCCGTTTGTTCATATAGATTAAGTTGGCTCGATTGCGACAATCCGCGTGCGAGTCCTTGCATTGAAACAAGTAATTTGTACAAGCTGAATATAAGTAATCTGAACTTCTGAGTAACTGGAATGTAACACATCTATGTAACCTAAATATAGCACATTTGAGTAAATGAGTAATTCATTCACCTGAGTCATAAACACGCTCGTGATACACTTAAGTTTTCCTAAATAGTTCTTTAAATTGTGTTATATATAATGGCTAACTTGATTCATTCTTGGGCAGGGAAGGACATTTGGGTAAGTTGGTAAGTCGGTGTAGTGTTACTCATTCTTATGCGAAACTCTATATTTGCACATGAGTTAGGCTTTATATTATACCATAAAACTGATCCTGAGGCAAGATTAGAAAGACAACCAGTAGATGATGCACATAACTAAATGAACATGTTTGGATTTGTTGAGCGGGCGAGAAGCCTTCCCACCTGTGCATTCAATGTACTGATAACTCACCAGGTTGCTTGTAGAGTGCGAGAGAATCTCATCCGGTGCGGAGTAACCCCTCGTACGCGCTAAGGCATGGAGTTCACTCTGGAGCCTTGGAGTGTTGCATCCGGAACTGAAGCACATATATAGGACATAATGTTGTAACACCGACCATTTATCATCACATGTTGTAAGCCGCTTCGCACGCCTTTATTGTCTCGATAGAGAGAGAGCATGATCGACTTGTAATCTCGGCCTAGTGGCGCTTGTAACATTATTTCATCATAAATAAAGAGTTTTGATTTTATTCCATACTTGTGTTTATTCAATGCTTCCGCTATGACGACCCTGTGAACTAGTTATCGAATGGCCGTTTACTCGGGTCGTTCAAATTTCTGCTGCATTGGAGACTATATGTGCGACTCTGTGGCTTAGTTATCATTCGCCTGTTCTGTGCCTGACCTTGCACGGGCCTATCTTAGGCTTGCACGGCATCACGTCTTGATGTAAACGATCGTCCCGCGGGAGCATTGACGTGGTGATTCATGTTCAGCAAGGACGGTCAATCCTGCAGAAGATCGGGACGTGACATATTGGTATCAAAGTAAGACTTTACATCCTAGGACTTCGTATCGATTCTCTCAGTTTTGAAAGCTCGTTCATGGGTTATGTTACAAACGCTCTCTCTCTCTCTCTCGTTGTCCCGTTGGGATGTTCCATACAATGAGTCTAAATATCTTAAAGAGTGCATGTGAATGATTGCTTGAACGCGATAGTAATGCAAAGGCCTTTGTGCCGAGATATGTCAAACAACTTGTGCTAGAATTTATAAGTTATGTGTGAACCAGAATGACCATACCCTAATGCTAGAGAGTTTGTGTACGAGACTAGAATATCATTCAAACGGGATAGCTATCCACACAGCCTTTCGGCTAAGTTGTGTTGAGTATCGCGCGCCAAGATCCTTTTGTGCGAGCAAGTTTGTGAACGAGATTAAATGACGTTCGAATAAGGATAAGTTAGACTTAGAATGAAAATCGATAGAGACGTTATTGGATTATCGCTAAGGCAAATTAAGAAGATCGTGCTTGGATTCTTAGAAATGGTTCGAACGGATACTTGAGTTGATAAGTTATGAATCAAATTATGGGTTACGTGGATGACTATCGATAAAGGTATATACGAAACTAAGATTATCGAGGCGACACATAGAGATCGTACTAGAGTTCTAAGGAACGAATTGATTATGCAAGTGAATAATGCAAACACGATTGAGGATTTATCTGGATGACTCAATTCCTGAGTGGGTATACGATAGCTCAGGAACGAATAAGTGATTTTAAGAAAGAGTGAATTTCGAGGACTCGTAGAGTACAGCTCGAACCCTGAGTGGTGTATGGATCGTCTTGGAAATATTCGAGCGAATTGAGGATTTTTGGGTAGCAATGAGTCTGTCAGCAAGCGACGTAATTGTGCAAAGCCATAGTATAAGTAATGTCTAGCAAGTAACGAATTAGAATTTCTCGTACGAGAGTTGGGTTGAACGATTAAGAATGTGTTGAGCATGTGATAAGTCTTACATCAGATAGGGATTTAGAGTAATAGAATTAATATCTTGGTCAAAAAAACTTAGTGGATTGTACGTGTAATTTTGGATTAAATTAAAATAGATTGAAACTTAATTTGGAGATTGAATACTCGAGGATGCGATCAAAGTTAGCCTGATTAGAACTATAGCGTGAAGGAAGGATAGCGCGCATGGAAAAAAATTAGGATTAAGTAGGATATTGCTCAATAGAATTTAGCTTGAGTATGGATGTTATGGTTTCTAACATGAATGGATGGTTATAATATCAATAGAAGAAAGATATCACGTATTGATGCAACTTAACAATTAATTCGTGGTTCGATGGTTGAGGTAGGCGAAAACGGATTTGGTATTGAATTTGGACGAATGATTCTAAATCTATTTCGAAATATAGCACTCGACATCAGGCCCTTATGTCATGACCTGCACCCGAATATTCGGGCACGAGTACGTGGGTACGTCCAGCCTACGCTGCAGTATCGATGGTAGAACGTTGTATCGGTCAACTCTACTATCTAAATATCTCAAACAATATATATATGGTACATGTCAATCATCTTCGCTCCAAACAGAAAAAAAATATGGTATTTGATAAATGTAAACTATACTCAATCACAATATCAAACTAAGGAGGATAAAAGTACGATATGGAATAAAAAAGAAATATGAGTCACAAAATATCCTCAAGACCAATACTATTAGTTTAGGCTCAATAACTCTCCAAAACAATATATATACATGCTATGAATCCAAAATAAGACTAGTACAAGTCCACAACTATATAACTAGGTCTCCTCGGTCACTGGTACTATGTCCTCCTGATCTAGGAGTGTCCTCTAGTGGCTCACCATCCCAACGGGACGTAATAAGTGGGATACAGCTCCTCTAGCCAATCATATAAAAAAATTCAATCAGGAAAGGAGCGAAATATAAAACTCTGAAAGTAACTCCATACATGGTAAAGCATATATGACGAGTAATAGAAAATGATACAAGATGCACAAGTATTAAGAAATAGAAATACAAGTGAGAATAGGCAAATATTCATAATAAAGAACTGAAAAGTAAATATAGAAATAAGCTGCAAGTAGAAGAATAGGGATACTAGCTATGTGGTTTAGAGCGCAAGTTTGTTATGTAATCGGCTTAGGTTACACATGAGATAAATAGGTAACTCGATTATACGTGAGGTATATAATCGACATACACATGAGATAAATATGGCTTAATCACATAACCAACTTCTACTCCCCCTTCCCAACCAATACTCATGGATCCAATCACGACACGTTACGCACATGAATGTGATATAGTCATACTAGCACACTAAATAGTGGATGCACATGAAGCACATAAAAATTAATAGTTGATGCACACGATGAAATACATGTGTAAGGAGTATCCCCTGAACATGGTAAGGGATAACATCTCCTGACAGGATCCATATAGTACCAGTCCGTGTAACCAAGTGTCAGTATCAAGTACGCACTTCTAGAACAAGTGATATATACACTATCAAGAAATAAAAACTAGTAGAGAGATGTACTCGTATATGGTCCAGAGCAAATAATGCGACACGGTATTCGAACTGGTGTCACACAGACCTATATATGGAATATTGTATCAATAGAAGGTTTTTGAGTGAAAAATAATTAAACTAGTTCAATTCTAGGTCATAAAACCATTTTTAAGTCAAAACAGTCAAATTAGGTCAACTCTAGGATATTGGGTCTATATACTATGTAACTAGGCTATACTAGCTATGTTAGGATACTAAGATACCAACACATTACCGTATCATAAGATACATAAGTTATTAGATATAAAAATATAATAATACATATACAAGATAAAAATATATAGCACTCCTAGCTAAACTAATGCTAAGTGGATACCTTGACTTTGAACCAAAAGCGGTATCACACTACCTACACACTCATCTTGATATACAAACTTAATACCTTAAGTATAAACCAATACCTTGACATTACCTTGGTATCAAAGGGTAATCCAATATCTAACATTAACTAACCAACCATACATACATCACTATACACTAACATGCATTTATACTCATAACTTATAACAATACTATACCAAACTAATATACTAACATATCCAATTGATATTCAATACCCATACCCTATGATACCTCAACTCTCATTACCTTGGTGTAACTCAAGGTAAACTAGAAATAATATTAACCGATGCTAATGCTAACTAGTGCTTATATATATATATATATATATATATATATATATATATATATATATATATATATATATATATATAACTAACAATATTAACTAACTTAGCTTATCTACAACTTAATCTCTAAGCACTTGTTCTACACACTAATTCTACTGCTGCTTATTGTTGCTGCTTCTGATTATCGTTGCTGCTACTTATTGCTTTTGCTGCTTATTACTTCTGCTACTGCTGCAGCTTACTGTTTCTGCTGCTGTTGTAGCTTACTGCTTATATTGTTGCTATAGCTTACTGCTTCTGCTGCTGCTGCTGCTTACTTCTTCTGTTGTTGTTGCAGCTTGCTACTTATGCAGCATGCTGCTTCTGTTGCTGCTTCTTGCTGCTTATCCGGCCTGCTTATTTCCACCCCTATCTCTCTCTCACACACACACACACACACACACACACACACACACATATATATATATATATATATATATATATATATATATTAACATATATCCACACTGATGATGCACATGAACTCTCCTACTCTCCAAGGATCACCAACACATCACAATAAAATTAGAAACGTACATATAACTATATATATCTATATTTATATCATATAACAATTATAATTATAATACTCTAATAGCTATAACCAAGGTAAATTGAATTATAATGCAAAGAATCAAACACGTGGAGTACATCGCACCCGTATTACACTCAATCTATGATATGCTTGCGATACGGCTCCACCACACTATCAGACGTACCCCGAAGGACACGAACAAGTCTAAAATCATAATTAGAAGTAACACGAAGTGTTAGCTATTCATCTACGTGCCCGTGTCAAAATGTGACATTCTCAACCCCCCGTGTTGGAAGAAAACTCCCAAATCAACTCGTATCGCCAAATTGTCAGGATACGGCCTACACGTATCCAATTATGGACACGACACTAGTCACACACAATCAACACATGTCAATTTGGTCTAATTGATCTATTGACAAACACAAGATGTGCTAATCTCAGAATTCCTCCAAAATTGACATAAAATACCACATAACTTTCTTCATAGGCCTCCTATGAATCTAATTTTACTTCCTATGGTAGCCTTAGTACATAGGAGGATTCCTAATGATTAAATTATATATTTATAGTCTAATTAGAGAGAGAAAACTGAATTGTACCTATTGGAAGATGGATTTCCAATACAATTCTCCAAATTAGTGTCAAGAGCCTTCAACTTGTAGATCCTTGCTTTCTTCTTGTAGATTATTGCTTTCTCCTTATTCTAATAGCCTCCAATGATGAGTAGAGAAGGAATTGGAAAGGAATTTGGGTAAAAATTGGTGTAGGGATGAAGGAATTTGGAAAAAAAAATTCTAGATCTAGATTTGGAATAAAAAAATGAAGAGAGAGAGTCTCTCTCCTCCCTCTATGGTAGCCGTCCTCTACCCCTCCTCCAAGCTACTATAAAATATTCACAATGCCCCTTGGGGCTTGTCATGAAGAAATTAATTAAGGAGGAAAGGTTCTAATCCAATTGGTTTAACTAATCAATTCATTCTCCTAATGAATGGGCTTACCATTGAGCTTAAATCTAACTAGAATAAAATATGGTCCATGGATCTAATCTAAACTAGTTAGGTCCACTAACACAAGTCCAAAATTAAATACTATCATCTAACAATAAATAATATTTACAACATGCACAATATTTAATATTATATTCCTAAAATAAATACCTATGCCAAATTACCAAACTACCCTAGCTGAAAAAGTAAGGGTGACAAACCTGCTTACCTTAGAAAAAATTTGTCCTCAAAATTAAGGAAGAAACTAACTACCAAAAGTATCAATACAAGCAAGAAAGAATTATACCTCACGGCTCAAACAAATAAAGATATCACACGTACATCTCGACCTCTCATTCCCAGGTACTCTCTCCTAGCGAGTATGCCTCCACGCGACGCGCACAAAGGAATCGTCTAGTTTCGCAGCACCTTCTCCCTGAGGTCCAAGATCACCACGTGCTGCTCTGGATAGTTGAGTGTCGGACCAACCTCGATCTCTAAGTGATCTAGTACATGGCTAGGATCTGCCATATGCCCTCTCAACTGTGACACACGGAACACGTTGTGCACTTCCTCTAATGCAGGCCGCAAGTCTAGTCTGTAGGCTACTGCACCGACCCTCTCAAGAATATCAAAAGGTACGATGTACCATGGACTAAGCTTTTTGCCTCCACCAAAATGAATCGTGCCTCGTGTCAGAGAAATCCTCAAAAAAACCAGATCACCAACCTAGCACGAAATACAGTCTAAGTACTTTAACTATAACAAGCAATCACAAGCAATACAAACAAAATCTATACCTCAAACTCCAATGGTCTCCGGTGGTTATCGGCCCAATGCCGCTATATGTCCTGCACCACTTGAAGTCTATCTCTAATGAGCTTCACCTTCTCAGATGCATCCACAACCATCTCTGGTCCCAATAAAGCTCTCTCACCAACATTATCCCATGATAACGGAGTACGGCATCTCCGTCCATACAATGCCTCAAATAGTGATATATTGATACTGGTCTGGTAGCTGTTGTTGTAAGAAAATTCTACCAAATGAAGATAATCCTACCAAGAACCTCCAAAGTCCAAAACACAAGTGTGTAGCATATCCTCGAGAGTCTGGATAGTTCTCTATGATTGTCCGTCTGTTTGGGGGTGATATGCGGTATTGAACTTGAGCTGAGTGTCCAAGCTAGCCTGCAAACTCCTTCAGAAGTAGGACATGAAGCGACTATCCCGATCCGAGACAATGCTAACAGGAACTCCATGCAATCTGACTATCTGACGTACATACATCTCCGCGAGCTTCTCCGTAGACGTACCCACTTTGAATGGAAGAAAGTTGGCTGATTTGGTCAACCTGTCTAAGATAACCCAAATCGCGTCTTTACCACTTGGAGAACGCGAAAGCTCTGAAATAAAGTCCATCGTCACATGCTCCAATTTCTACTCTGGAATGGGTAAAGGCTGAAGCAATCGACCTGGCCTCTGTCTTTTCGTATTTACCTGTTGGCATACCAAGCATCTGGATATGAAGCTAGCTACCTCTCACTTCATACTATACCACCAAACATGCTCTCTCATGTCCCTATACATTTTATTGGCACCTGGATGCACAGAGTACTGAAATTGATGCTCCTCCTGAAGAATCTCCTCGTGCAACGCTCCACTCGGCAAACACAACCTGGTAACGTTCTGAAATGATCCATCATCTGCAATGGTGAAATCATCCTCCAATCATGCTCTCACCTGAGCTCTGATGCTCCTCAGAGACTCATCCTTGAACTGTACGACTCTAATCTGGTCCATCAACTCTGACTGTACCTGAAGTCCCCATATATGTGCTGCAACTCCAGGAACTAATACCGCAATGCCCAAGATATCAAGATCGGCTGTCCCTCATCAAATATATAGCCACTGGATACCTACTCAAGGCATCCACGACTACGTTGGCCTTCCCTGGATGGTATTGTAAAGCAATGTCGAAGTCCTTTATCAACTCCAACTATTGCCTCTGCCTCATGTTGATCTCCTTTTGTGTAAACACATACTTCAAGATCTTGTGATCTGTAAAGATCTCTACTTGCTCTCCATACATGTAGTGCTTCTATAGTTTAAGAGCAAAAATAACTACTGCCAACTCCAAGTCGTGGATAGGGTAATTCTTCTCATACGGGCGTAATTGCCTGGAAGCATAGGTAATCACCTTTTCGTTTTGCTGCAACACACAACCCAAACCCTTACCCGATACATCACTATATATAGAAAATCCTCCTGTCCCTGATGGAAATATCAATATTGGAGCTGTAGTCAACCTCTTTTTTAGCTCCTCAAAAGCAGCCTGACAATCCTCGGTACAGACGAACTCCACGTCCTTCCTGGTTAGTCTAGTCATCGGCTCTACAATCCTGAAAAAATCCTGAACAAATCTCCGATAATAGCCTGACAGTCCAAGAAAACTCCCAATCTCCGCCACTGAACTTGGGGTAGACCACGACTCAACTGCTAAAATCTTCTTCGGGTCTACTGAGATTTTGTCTCCTATAATCACATGTCCGAGAAATTCGACCTTATCAAGGAAGAACTCATACTTCAAAAGCTTGCCATATAACTTCTCCTTCCTGAGGGTCTCTAGAACTATCCTCAGGTGTTTCTCATTCTCCTTCGGGGTCTTCGAATATATCAATATATCATCAATGAATACTACCACAAACTGATCCAGGTACTGATTAAACACCTTATTCATCAGGTTCATGAATACCGTCGGGGCATTGATCAACCCAAACGACATCACCAAGAACTCAAACTGCCCATACCGAGTCCTGAAGGATGTCTTCGGAATGTCTTCCTTCTTCAATTTTACCTAGTGGTATCCCGACCTCAAGTCTATCTTTGAAAAATATCTTCGCTCCGCTCAACTGATCAAATAAATCGTCAATCCACGATAACGAGTATTTATTCTTGATAGTGAGGTTGTTGAGTGCCCTTTAGTCGATATGCATGTGTACTGACCCATCCTTCTTTGGTACAAATAATACCGGAGCACCCCATGGTGACAAACTGGACCTGATGAAGCCCTTGTCCTACAATTCATCCACCTGCTTCTTCAATTCAACCATTTTACTGTTGTTCACCCTATAGACGTGCTGTGATATTGGCTCTGCACTTGGCACCAAGTCTATAGAGAACTCCATATCTGTCTGTTGGCAACCCCGGCAACTCCTCTGGAAAAATATCTATATACTCAGCAATCAATGGATGTGGTGGCTCCTGCTCTTCTACCAAAGCTCCACAGGAATCTCCTTCGCTCTGCTCCGCTGCTCCTCTGACGAACTCAAACTCTGGCTCTCCTGGTGTCTGAAACAAAACTCTGCCTCCTCGATAATCGATACTAACATGGTGCCTACTCAATCAATCCATCCTGAGTACTATATCGTAGCTCAAAAGTGGCATTACAAGTAGACACACGCTCAACTCTCGGTCTCCCAAGGAAATTCTTCGGTCCTTGCAAACATCACTGACCAGGATAATGCCACCCCAGGTCATGATCTTGTAAGTTATCGCCAATGGTTCAGCCTCTAGATTATGCTTCAAAGCAAAGGATACGAAAACAAAACTATGTGAAGTAGCATAATCAAATAAAACATATGCTGGAAAAGAATCAAGTAAGACTAAACATGCTATAACGTCTCTGACCGTCTCTGCCTCCTCCACGGGCAGGAAAAAAGCTTGCCCCTACTGTGCACCTCTCTGCTGCTGGTGGTTCTGCGTGAACCTCTGCTGCTGTGGTAGCAAATGAGGTCCTCTCTGCTGTCCCGCTAGGTGTCTCACAGGTATTCTCTGAATCGGGGCTATATTTTGAGCTGTACGAGCTAACATCTTGGGACAATCCCTCAGCTGGTGGTCTATTAAGCTATAAAACAAACACTGACCGAGCCTCTTCCTACAAACATCCCACCCATGCCCTGACTTCTTGCAAAAGGGGTAAACACGAGTTGGCTGGGCTAGCCTATGCATTTGGTACGTCTACTGTACTGGTGCTCTGATAGGTGCAGGGAACTGTTGTCTCTGTGGCTGAAAATGGGGCCTCTTGGCTGGACCCGTGCTGCTGCTACCATAAAAAATATCTCGGTCTCTCTAGGGCCTCAAACTCGGGTCTTTCTCGACCTTGCGGGCCTCCCTCAAAATATCTGCGTACATCTCATGGCTCGAGGAAATGAGAGCCCTCACCTTCCAATTCAGGCCCTCTCTGAATCTACTCGCCCGAATCTCAGGATCCCTCAACATATAGTCTGCATATCTGCTCAGTCTGCCAAACTCTACAGCATACTCCTCTACCGACATGTTCTCCTAGTGAAGGTTCTAGAACTGTTACTCCAAATCAAGTCTTCCGGTGGACGAGAAGAACTTTCCTTTGAACAAGTCCTTGAACTCATCCCGTGTCAGTCCCGGATCAGCAATCTGTGGCTCATTCCGGAACCAAGTACTAGCGATATCCATCATCTGTAGTCCCGCTGCCTCTACCTTCAGATCTTTATGCAAGGCAGGATAAGCACATGACGCGCTCCATGTTCTCCAACCAGTCATCTGTATATATAATGTCCTTTGTCCCCTTGAAGGGCCGGGGATCCAACTTCTTGAAGTCTTGTATAGTACCGGGCCTGGGTTGTATCTCCTATAGCTGTGGTGGCGTTGTCCTCTCCACTGCAGTAATGGCCACCTGGTGGGCATTCTCAATGCCCTGTCTCATCACATCAGTCTGTATGTGTTGTGCCTCAGCCTGGGCCCTCTGGGCCTCCATCATCTGCTGGAATAGTACGAACAGCTGGGTAGCATTAACTGGCGCTGGCGGCGGGGGTAAAAGTCCCTCAGAAATAGCTAGGTCTGCCCTCCAAACCGGGGGAGGATCACCCCCAAAGGCGACTGCTGAGAGCCCCACCTGAACCGGTGAGGCGACCCTCTCAACTGGAGAAGAAGCAGTAGTAGTTGCTACCCTCTCCGCAGTAGGCCAAAAAGTAGCTGAGAAAGTTGTCACTGCTCCCGAGCAAAAGAATCTGATCTTTGGATGCATCCTGAAGACAGATTAAAACAAGGAAGTCAATACTGCGCAAGATACGATATCATCAAAGAAGGACAGTAATATTTCAAAGAATCAATATCTTGAATGATAAAGGTTACCAAATCGATAAATTAGAATATTTCTTAGTTGTGATTGAGTATACTCTCATCCTAGATCATAATCCTGAGACAGGCTCATAGCAATACTCTAGGTGAGCACTACTGCGATATCGCACTAGTTACGACCTCGAGGACAAAAAGGACCTGCATTGGACACCACTAAAAAACTTTTATGACCCACACCCGGATATTCGAACACGAGTACGTGGGTACGTCCAGCCTACGCCGCAGTATCGACGGTAGAACGTTGTCTGGATCAACTCTACTATCTAAATATCTCAAACAATATGTACATGGTACCTGTCAATCATCTTCACTCTAAACGAAGAAAAAATATGGTATTTAATAAATGTAAACTATACTCAATCACAATATCAAACTAAGGAGGATGAAAGTACGATATAGAATAAAAGAGAAATAGGAGTCACAAAATATCCTCAAGACTAATACTATAAGTCTAGGCTCAACAACTCTCTAAAATAATATATATGCATGTTATGAGTCCAAAATAAGACTAGTACAAGTCCACAACTATATAACTAGGCCTCCTCGGTCACTGGTACTATGTCCTCCTGCTCTAGGGGAGTGTCCTCTAGTGGCTCACCATCATGCGGGTCGTAATAAGTGGGACACAGCTCCTCTAGCCAATCATCTGAAAGATATATCCAATCAGGAAAGGAGCGAAGTACAAAACTCTGAAAGCAACTCCAAATACATGGTAAAGCATATATGACGAGTAATAAAAAATGATACAAGATGCAAAAGTATTAAGAAATATAAATACAGGTGAGAACAGGCAAATATTCACAATAAAGAACTGAAAAGTAAATACTGAAAATATAAAAATAAGCGGCAAGTAGAAGAACAGGGATACTAGTGATGTGGTTTAGAGCACAAGTTCGTTATGTAATCGGCTTAGGTTGCAGATGAGGTAAATAGGTAACTCGATTATACGTGAGGTGTATAATAGACATACACATAAGATAAATAGGGCTTGATCACATAACCAACTTCTACTCCCCCTCCCCAACCAATACTCATGGATCCAATCACGACACATTACGCACATGAATACGATATAGTCACACTAGCACACGAAATAGTGGATGCACATGAAGCACATGAAAATCAATATCCAATTATGTCACGCCCCGGCCCCGCCCGGGCCGCCGCTCCGCCCTGCCCCACGCCCGTGCTGCCGGGAATTAACGAACCGGACACGTATCACCGTGCCTCGGCGCGCCGGATGCGAATCACCGCGCCCGTCCCACGGGTACGAGGGAGGAAGGGAGCCAAGCGAATGGCCCGTTCGAGCTTTTGGGGGACGTGATGCCGCACGGGCCTGGGGTTGCGCCCGTGCAAGGCCAATCGTTTAAGTTGATAGTTGGCTATCATCGCATCAATTGAGTAAGCAGCGGAAAGGGACTTGTTGCAATGCAATGTATTAGCCAACTGAGTGTTCGGGACAATCGAGGCAACTTGGGTTTCCTTTAGTAAAGGCACACGTTCGTTCCATACATTATGCCCCCTTATACGATAGCATTCTCGGGGCAACAATCGAAACCAGGATTCCGGGTCTTCGGGACTGTGGCACGCCTATCGCTTCCTCGGACGATCCAGTACCTGCGAACAAGTAAACTGTTGGTGGGTCAGCACTTTATACAAGTACTGGTGAGATAAATCAACTGAACAGAAACAAGCATTCACTCAAACAGGCACTAAGTAATCATGTTATAAAACATTACATTACTAGTGATCTTTCTAGTTTTACCTAGGTTTGTTTCATGCAGTTCTAGCAGAGTCGATTTACTTGTTTAGAAACATGTTTGGAAACAGAGTTTCATATTGAATATGCAAGCAAGCAAACCGTTCATATTTCAGGGTGTGCGCAGCGTGTCTCGTGCGACTCGAGGGTCTGATACAAAGCTAGACACACAATGCACATTCTTAGGGGCAGTCATTATCCAAGCCAACATAATGACTTAGCTATATGCAGGGCGGTCCCCGAGTAACTCAGGATCGGTAGCGGTTAGTCCAGCATACCAATGACTCATTTCTATGATGCTAATGGCAGCTGTGACCCATGGTGGCTTGAACGCATGCAGTTCAGCTTTCCACCAAAAGCCATCATCCGACCGCGTGCGAATGCATGGAACACTATCAAATAAACTCTAGTATGCAGACGAGACGAACCATCAGAATACACTCATTGTTGCGGGGCAATCCGACTTATCACTTGAACACGTTCAGGCACAGTATGGTTCTCTCGAAGCATAGACGATAGTGAACATATTCATGCACTCTAAGCAGGCGATTCAGGATTCTCGTTTAGCAGACATTGATTCAAAGACAAGCTAGGTGAGTTCGTTCATTAACATGCAAGGCAGGTTCTATCATTCTCTTAAGAAAATATTGCAAGCAAAAACTCAGGTTATTATTAAGGCATGCAAGAATCAGAGAACGAAGTTCTGCCCACTCACCTTGATATATAACGCCGGCGCGGAGCGGGGCATTACATACTTACCAACCAACAAAAAGTTTCGTCCTCGAAACTTCAAGGATAAACTTCTCGATATCCCGAGTAGCGATAGTGCCGTCCCTCGCCGTACTCAATCGAAACAATCAAGCAATTCAAGTTCAGGAAACATTTTGCACTTTGAGAATATCTATGGACTTATTGTATGGAACGCTCTTTGCAAAACCATATCGATAATATCTCAGAGTCATAGCAACGATTTGGGCCAGAGAATCGATTCCGCTCTGATACCATTCTGTCACGCCCCGGCCCTGCCCGGGCCGTCGCTCCGCCCTGCCCCACGCCCGTGCGGCCGGGAATTAACGAACCGGACACGTATCACCGTGCCTCGGCACGCCGGATGCGAATCACCGCGCCCGTCCCACGGGTGCGAGGGAGGAAGGGAGCCAAGCGAATGGTCCGTTCGAGCTTTCGGGGGACGTGATGCCGCACGGGCCTGGGGTTGCGCCCGTGCAAGGCCAATCGTTTAAGTTGATAGTTGGCTATCATCGCATCAATCGAGTAAGCAGCGAAAAGGGACTTGTTGCAATGCAATGCATTAGCCAACTGAGTGTTCGGGACAATCGAGGCAACTTGGGTTTCCTTTAGCAAAGGCACACGTTCGTTCCATACATTATGCCCCCTTATACGATAGCATTCTCGGGGCAACAATCGAAACCAGGATTTCGGGTCTTCGGGACTGTGGCACGCCTATTGCTTCCTCGGACGATCCAGTACCTGCGAACAAGTAAACTGTTGGTGGGTCAGCACTTTATACAAGTACTGGTGAGATAAATCAACTGAACAGAAACAAGCATTCACTCAAACAAGCACTAAGTAATCATGTTATAAAATATTACATTACTAGTGATCTTTCTAGTTTTACCTAGGTTCGTTTCATGCAGTTCTAGCAGAGTCGATTTACTTGTTTAGAAACATGTTTGGAAACAGAGTTTCATATTGAATATGCAAGCAAGCAAACCGTTCATGTTTCAGGGTGTGCGCAGCGTATCTCGTGCGACTCGATGGTCTGATGCAAAGCTAGACACACAATGCACATTCTTAGGGGCAGTCATTATCCAAGCCAACACAATGACTTAGCTATATGTAGGGCGGTCTCCGAGTAACTCAGGATCGGTAGCGGTTAGTCCAGCATACCAATGACTCATTTCTCTGATGCTAATGGCAGCTGTGACCCATGGTGGCTTGAACGCATGCAGTTCAGCTTTCCACCAAAAGCCATTGTCCGACCGCGTGCGAATGCATGGAACACTATCAAATAAACTCTAGTATGCAGACGAGACGAACCATCAGAATACACTCATTGTTGCGGGGCAATCCGACTTATCACTTGAACACGTTCAGGCACAGTATGGTTCTCTCGAAGCATAGACGATAGTGAACATATTCATGCACTCTAAGCAGGCGATTCAGGATTCTCGTTTAGCAGACATTGATTCAAAGACAAGCTAGGTGAGTTCGTTCATTAACATGCAAGACAGGTTCTATCATTCTCTTAAGAAAACATTGCAAGCAAAAACTCAGGTTATTATTAAGGCGTGCAAGAATCAGAGAACGAAGTTCTGCCCACTCACCTTGATATATAACGCAGGCGCGGAGCAGGGCGTTACATACTTACCAACCAACAAAAAGTTTCGTCCTCGAAACTTCAAGGATAAACTTCTCGATATCCCGAGTAGCGATAGTGCCGTCCCTCGCCGTACTCAATTGAAACAATCAAGCAATTCAAGTTCAGAAAATATTTTGCACTTTGAGAATATCTATGGACTTATTGTATGGAACGCTCTTTGCAAAACCATATCGATAATATCTCAGAGTCATAGCAACGGTTTGGGCCAGAGAATCGATTCTGCTCTGATACCATTCTGTCACGCCCCGGCCCCGCCCGGGCCGCCGCTCTACCCTGCCCCACGCCCGTGCTGCCCGGAATTAATGAACCGGACACGTATCATCGTGCCTCGGCGTGCCGGATGCGAATCACCGTGCCTGTCCCGTGGGTACGATGGAGGAAGGGAGCCAAGCGAATGGCCCGTTCGAGCTTTCGGGGGACGTGATGCCGCACGGGCCTGGGGTTGCGCCCGTGCAAGGCCAATCGTTTAAGTTGATAGTTGGCTATCATCGCATCAATCGAGTAAGCAGCGGAAAGGGACTTGTTGCAATGCAATGCATTAACCAACTGAGTGTTCGGGACAATCGAGGCAATTTAGGTTTCCTTTAGCAAAGGCACACGTTCGTTCCATACATTATGCCCCCTTATACGATAGCATTCTCGGGGCAACAATCGAAACCAGGATTTCGGGTCTTCGGGACTGTGGCACACCTATCGCTCCCTCGGACGATCCAGTACCTGCGAACAAGTAAACTGTTGGTGGGTCAGCACTTTATACAAGTACTGGTGAGATAAATCAACTGAACAGAAACAAGCATTCACTCAAACAGGCACTAAGTAATCATGTTATAAAATATTACATTACTAGTGATCTTTCTAATTTTACCTAGGTTCTTTTTATGCAGTTCTAGCAGAGTCGATTTACTTGTTTAGAAACATGTTTGGAAACAGAGTTTCATATTGAATATGCAAGCAAGCAAACCGTTCATGTTTCAGGGTGTGCGCAGCGTGTCTCGTGCGACTCGAGGGTCTGATGCAAAGCTAGACACACAATGCACATTCTTAGGGGCAGTCATTATCCAAGCCAACACAATGACTTAGCTATATGTAGGGCGGTCCCCGAGTAACTCAGGATCGGTAGCGGTTAGTCCAGCATACCAATGACTCATTTTTCTGATGCTAATGGCAGCTGTGACCCATGGTGGCTTGAACGCATGCAGTTCAGCTTTCCACCAAAAGCCATTGTCCGACCGCGTGCGAATGCATGGAACACTATCAAATAAACTCTAGTATACAGACGAGACGAACCATCAGAATACACTCATTGTTGTAGGGCAATCCGACTTATCACTTGAACACGTTCAGGCACAGTATGGTTCTCTCGAAGCATAGACGATAGTGAACATATTCATGCACTCTAAGCAGGCGATTCAGGATTCTCGTTTAGCAGACATTGATTCAAAGACAAGCTAGGTGAGTTCGTTTATTAACATGCAAGGCAGGTTCTATCATTCTCTTAAGAAAACATTGCAAGCAAAAACTCAGGTTATTATTAAGGCGTGCAAGAATCAGAGAACGAAGTTCTGCCCACTCACCTTGATATATAACGCCGGCGTGGAGCGGGGCGTTACATACTTACCAACCAACAAAAAGTTTCGTCCTCGAAACTTCAAGGATAAACTTCTCGATATCCCGAGTAGCGATAGTGCCGTCCCTCGCCGTACTCAATCAAAACAATCAAGCAATTCAAGTTCAGGAAACATTTTGCACTTTGAGAATATCTATGGACTTATTGTATGGAACGCTCTTTGCAAAACCATATCGATAATATCTCAGAGTCATAGCAACGGTTTGGGCCCGAGAATCGATTCCGCTTTGATACCATTCTGTCATGCCCCGGCCCCGCCCGGGCCGTCGCTCCGCCCTGCCCCACGCCCGTGCGGCCGGGAATTAACGAACCGGACACGTATCACCGTGCCTCGGTGCGCCGGATGCGAATCACCGCGCCCGTCCCGCGGGTGCGAGGGAGGAAGGGAGCCAAGCGAATGGCCCGTTCGAGCTTTCGGGGGACGTGATGCCGCACGGGCCTGGGGTTGCGCCCGTGCAAGGCCAATCGTTTAAGTTGATAGTTGGCTATCATCGCATCAATTGAGTAAGCAGCGGAAAGGGACTTGTTGTAATGCAATGCATTAGCCAACTGAGTGTTCGGGACAATCGAGGCAACTTGGGTTTCCTTTAGCAAAGGCACACGTTCGTTCCATACATTATGCCCCCTTATACGATAGCATTCTCGGGGCAACAATCGAAACCAGGATTCCGGGTCTTCGGGACTGTGGCACGCCTATCGCTCCCTCGGACGATCCAGTACCTGCGAACAAGTAAACTGTTGGTGGGTCAGCACTTTATACAAGTACTGGTGAGATAAATCAACTGAACAGAAATAAGCATTCACTCAAACAGGCACTAAGTAATCATGTTATAAAACATTACATTACTAGTGATCTTTCTAGTTTTACCTAGGTTCGTTTCATGCAGTTCTAGCAGAGTCGATTTACTTGTTTAGAAACATGTTTGGAAACAGAGTTTCATATTGAATATGCAAGCAAGCAAACCGTTCATGTTTCAGGGTGTGCGCAGCGTGTCTCGTGCGACTCGAGTGTCTGATGTAAAGCTAGACACACAATGCACATTCTTAGGGGCAGTCATTATCCAAGCCAACACAATGACTTAGCTATATGCAGGGCGGTCCCCGAGTAACTCAGGATCGGTAGCGGTTAGTCCAGCATACCAATGACTCATTTCTCTGATGCTAATGGCAGCTGTGACCCATGGTGGCTTGAACGCATGCAGTTCAGCTTTCCACCAAAAGCCATTGTCCGACCGCGTGCGAATGCATGGAACACTATCAAATAAACTCTAGTATGCAGACGAGACGAACCATCAGAATACACTCATTGTTGTGGGGCAATCCGACTTATCACTTGAACACGTTCAGGCACAGTATGGTTCTCTCGAAGCATAGACGATAGTGAACATATTCATGCACTCTAAGCAGGCGATTCAGGATTCTCGTTTAGCAGACATTGATTCAAAGACATGCTAGGTGAGTTCGTTCATTAACATGCAAGGCAGGTTCTATCATTCTCTTAAGAAAACATTGCAAGCAAAAACTCAGGTTATTATTAAGGCGTGCAAGAATCAGAGAACGAAGTTCTGCCCACTCACCTTGATATATAACGCCGGTGGGGAGCGGGGCGTTACATCTCTGAGTTTACCTGTGTAGTTGTGATTGATCCATCTTGTACATATGAAGTTATGATCTCCCTGGCATGTCTCAGCTACTTGGCGTTCTTCAAGTATCCAGTTATTTTCATATTTACATGGTGCTCATTATATTCCTTGCGATTATATGTTTTTCAGCTTATTGTCTTTCTTTTCTGGGGATAAGTGTAGTGGTAGCGCACGAGTCTCGCTCCGTATTTTATTCATGTTGCTTAGCGTATTGTAGTTCTATATTGTTTTGTTGGTTTTAGTTCTTATCTCTTGGCTTCCTTTGTGGTACTTGTTATTTGGGGGTCTGACCCCACTGGTTTTGCTTGGCCAGATCCGGTCGCAGAGCCCGAGGACCTTACTTTCCTTCCAGCGGATGGTGACTACCCGGAGCACCAGACAACCTGAGTGGGTTTCCTTCTATCCCCGCTAGATCTCGTACTGTATATTCTTTTGAGGCATTTAGCCACCGACCACATGTTAGCTCATATTTTGGACTTGACATTCTACCTACGGGCACTGACTGATTAGCGTATTCTAGACCATGACTAGTGTTGATCATGTATGACTTATACTCTTCTAGTTCTTCATTTTGTATTACTAGCTTCATGATCATCTATGTATAATTAGTTTGGGACGCTTTACTATTTTGTTCTAGATGATCTTATTTCTTGTTTATTGCTTATATGCTGGTGATTGAGACACCTAGGACCGTTTGACCTAGGATTGACTGCTGGATTGTAGTGTTAATCCCTATGTTTTACAGCTTTACCATATATGTGGAGTATCGGTGTACTCCAAGTATACGTAACTGGCTGTTGTCTGCCCCCACTCTCCGGTATTCATGTTTTGGGGCGTGACATTGGGTCGCCAAGGCAGTTCCCGTACCGGGAGCCGCATAATGATAAATAAAATCATAGAATAAAAGAAATGAATGGATAAATAAATGAATAAATGAAAGTAAGAAAGGAATGAAGTGAAACAAAGATTATAGACGGGTATGTCGGGAACGTGCAGCGAGGCTCGCTACCCGTGCTGCATGGAGCGTCGTCAACCCAGTCGATAATCCGTCTTGGCTCAACTGAAGCGACTTGAACTAAATCGAATCGTACTGAACTAACTTGAATCGAACTGAGCTAAACTTAAATTGACTTGAACTATTGAGAAAAGATAATAATTCAAAATGGTCGCGGACAACTCATGCACGAGGAGAGAGATTTCAGGATTCCTCGGACGATCGCCTTGGGGCAATGGGATCGTGTCGTCCTAGGAGGAATCATGGGTTACGGGCGACTTGCCTGGGGGTACAGCCACGCAAGCGACGTAATTTCGGTATTGCGTAGCCTATCAGAATTTACCTGCCATCACGCTTGATAGGTAACATCACTACGAATACCCGTATGGATAGTCTGAAATGGCTTGTGATGCCATCAACCCGTTTATTCATATAGATTAAGTTGGCTCGATTGCGGCAATCTGCATGCGAGTCTTTGCATTGAAACAAGTAATATGTTCAAGCTGAATATAAGTAATCTGAACTTCTGAGTAACTGGAACGTAACTTGAATGTAACATATCTATGTAACCTAAATATAGCACATTTGAGTAATATGAGTAATTCATTCACCTGAGTCATAAACACGCTCGTGATATACTTAAGTTTTCCTGAATGGTTCTTTAAATTGTGTTATATATACTGGCTAACTTGATTCATTCTTGGGCAGGGAAGCATATTTGGGTAAGTTGGTAAGTCGCGTAGTGTTACTTATTTTTATGCGACACACTGTATTTGCACACAAGTTAGGCTTTATATCATGCCATGAAACTAATCCTGAGGAAATATTAGAAAGACAACCAGTAGATGATGCACATAACTAAATGAACGTGTTTGGATTTGTTGAGCGGGAGAGAAGCCTCCCCACGAGTGCATTCAATGTACTGATAACTCACCATGTTTCTTGCAGGGTACGGGAGAACCTCGTCTGGTACGGAGTAACCCTTCGTGCGCGTTAAGGCGTGAAGTTCGCTCTGGAGCCTTGGAGTGTTGCGTCCGAAACTGAAGCACATATACATGACATAATATTATAATATCGTCCATTTATCATCCCATGTTGTATGCTACTTGGCATGCCTTTATTGTTTCGAGAGAGAGAGTATGAGCGACTTATAATCTCGACCTAATACCGCTTGTAACATTATTTTATCATAAAAAAAGAGTTTTGATTTCTTTCATACTTTTGTTTATTCAATGCTTCCTCTACGACGACCTTGTGGACTAGTTATCGAATGGTTGTTTACTCGGGTCGTTCAAATTCTCGCTTTATTAGAGACTATATGTGCGACTCTGTGGCTTAGTTATCATTCGTCTGTTCTATGTCTGGCCTTGCGCAGGCCAATATTAGGCTCACGCGGCATCACGTCTTGATGGGAACGATCATCCCGCGGGAGCGTTGACGTGGTGATTCGCGTTCAGCGGGAACGGTCGATCCTGAGGGATAACGGGGTGTGACACCCCGATACCTCCCTCTCTAGTCGGCCTCGCCATACTCTTCTAGCTTGCCCAAACCCTATTGTTTAGGCCGTCACTATGCGCCTAAAAGAAGCTGACAAACAACCGTTAAATAACCTTTACCACATACACAAGTGTCGATCACTACATACACAAGTGTCGATATGGCAAAAAATATGGGATAAGTTGAACAAACTTTCGTATTAATTGGAATAGAACAAAAAGTACAAAAGAAGCTCTAATACGTAGAGTTCTGAGTACAAAATAAATTTGGACAAGTGTGACGGTGGAGATCAAGTCTGCGGTCGACTTCTTTATTCCGTTGACGGTCCGACAAGAGAGAATGGTGAGGCCCTCGGAAACTTGAGTATGCAATTCAATGGATGTCCCTTCTTCTGTCTTTTTTTTTTCTCTTTTTTTCTCCTTTTTTGTGTATGAGAGACGCCCACTACTTTATAGCTTTCAAAAGATCATGCATGCGCACGGATTTCATGCTGCCACATATTATCTTCCAAGAATGATGGTTGCAGATTTGTAAGCGCATGTTGCGTTGTGGCTGCCACGTGGCAAGTTGAGATTTGGGGTTGTTAATGCCCATAATCCGTGCAACATGTATCATGCGTTGATTGCTTGAAGATCTTGACTGTTAATAACAGAAAGATTTGATTGCGTGTGGTTTTTAAGGGAACATTGTCGTATGAAAACTCCAGCGCATGAGGAATACTGTCGCATGGGAACACTGCCGCATGGAAGTATTGTGAGTATTTTCACATGGGACCTTCATTATGCTGATGTGCGCTCCTCGATGTAGTCTGTCAGTTGACGGCACATGTTTGTATTTGGCGCATGTCTGCCTTTAGCGTATGACCTTTGGCTACCCTTAGTGCATGACCTTTGGATACCTTTAGCGCATGGCCTTTGGTTGTATTTGACGCATGACGGCCTTCAGCGCATCGCTTTGACAAGATGCATCTGAGGTACAGGGATAAGCAACTAAATAGTTCCTCAATAAAAGAAACCTTACTGTAAAACACTTTAGCATTATCTCGATCCATAAGAGGAATAGTACCATCATCGGTTGTAGTCAACTTTCCTTTTGGACTGCAACAAACTCCCATGAGAGCGAGGATCATCAAAAACTCACAACCTAGGATGCCGGACCCAATCATAAAAACTTTTGCATGTTCTATTTTTTTCTGAAGCTTGGATCCAAATCTAGAAATTTGGGCATGATAGCGAGAGTTTAATGGCTTTAAATCATCAAGCTTCAGAGGCTCAACATTGTAGTAAAATAGCCCAGTAAAGAGGAAACAGGACACAAGTTTTGTGGAGGATGAATAACTTGGTGATTTTTATTGAATGAAATGGTAGCTATATATAGTTGAACATTTGATGTAAAGAGATAGACTAAATAATAAATATATCAAAGTTGTTTCAACAAACAACTTATCAATCTAAACCAACTAATAATCTAAAGTAACTAAACAATCTAAACAAACTAACAAGATTATCCCAACAATCACTCCCTTAATCTTGTTGTATTAATGCTTCACTTTCTTCTGATCATTAGGAAAGGATTTTCTTCGTCATCCTCATCAGTTCTCCTTTTTAACGGCTTCTTCTTCTTCAACTGGTCGCCATTGGGCACGGGCCTCGCAGGCATATGCTTGCCCATGGGTGGTTTGAGCTTCAATGAATCTTGAGCTGGACAATCATCAGAATTTGGAGCTCGCTTTCGGACTACAGGCTGCTGCTGCCGCCCCTTATCCAAAACAGGAAAATCTGCATCATCCGAGAGCAGGAATGAATAATCCCACATATCTTTTAGCGCATGTGCCTTCTTTTTTAACTCATTGATCACTTTAACTTCTTGTTCATGTTCTGTGACTTCGAAAACAGCTTCAACAGTTTCCCCATTTTCTCCCCCATGGCCACCCGCATTAGCCTTCGGCGTGGAAAACCCCTCCTCCATCAGCATCGATCCCCCGTGCCGGTACGCCGGCGAGTAAAAGCTCTCCTGCTCCGCCGCATCCAGATCCGGAGCCCGGTGTCGGTACGCCAGCGTGTAGAAGCACTCCTGCTCCCCTGCTGCCGCGATGCTCGACCTGGCCTCCTCGAACTCCGATACGACTTTCTCATACAGCGCCTTCGACTCGGAGACCTGGGCCTCGAGCGCCTTCCTCCGTCCCTCCTCATGGGCCAGGGCCTGGCTGCACATCCCCAGCCGCGCGCGGAGATCCTCCGCAACCCTGGTTTCCGAGTCCAGCCTCGCCTGCAGCGAGCATATTCCGTCGACCAGGTCTGACCGCTCGGTCTCCCACTCCCTCTCGTGCTTCTCGGTGGGTTTGGAGTCGGTGGCAGAGACGATCTCTTTCGCCGGTTGGGGAGTCGACGGCTGGATCTCTTTGCCGGTGGAGGGGATCGGCTCGGCGACCTCCATAGCTGCTTTCGTGGCGAGGATTTGGAGTAGTTGGTTATCAGGAGCAGCTGAAACTACCACATCCATCTTGCAATCTTTCTTCACCTGTATTTCTTTATTTACAGTGTCACCTGAATTAATGTTAGCCTCATCAGCTTGACTGCTACCATGATTCACAGGAATACATTCCTCCATATGATCTGGCTGACGTGCGTCGGGTAGGCAAGTGCTTTCTTCTTTGGACGAATTCTCTTTGGGTTCTGTCAGAATATTCTGACACGGGTTGGAATCTGGAGAAATCTCTTCTGGGATCTTTTCCGATATGACTTCATGTTCACAAGAAAGATCTTGATGGTGAATCATATCGCCAAAAGCATCTTTCAAATGATCTACATGACCAGCTGAAACTTTACCGATCTCGTCGCCTTTTAATCTTTGTTGCACCTTCTCTTCATGGATCTGCACTTTTTCCTCATGAAGCATGGCCATGAGCAGTGTTGGTTCATCGTCTTCTATTTGCGTCAGATTGGCACGCTCATCATGCTTCGGCTTGCGGCAGTCCTTCGTCCAGTGGCCGTAGATGCCACAATTGTGGCACTCACCCTTCTTGTCGCGCGTGCCACCGGACGCGTTGCCATTATCGTAGTTCGTGTTGCCGCGGCCACGACCTCTTGGCTTGCCGTATCCACGACCATAACTTTTGCCACCATCGGAGTAGGCGTCGCCTTCCTTCCTCTGCTTCGTGCGAGCGAGCCACTCCTCTTCGGAGAGGAGAAGGCGGCTACTTGTGTCGCCGGAGTTGCTGCCAAGATCGTATCGCTCCTCGACGGCTAGAAGACGACCGGTAAGCTCTTCAATTGACAGCGTCTTGAGATCCACTAAAGTCTCAATGGCGATGGCGACTTGCGTGTACCTGGATGGAACGACTCGAAGAAATTTTTTAACTACCTTCTCGTCGTCCATTTCGTCGCCGAGTAGTTGTAGGTCGCTGACGAGTCCCGTGAGCCGCATCGCGAAGTCCTCGACGGACTCGCCGTCCTTGAACTTCATTGATTCGAAGTCAGCGCGCAATTTCTGCGCCTTGGCCTCGCGCACGCGCTCGACCCCAATCCGCATCATCTTCACAGCGTCCCATGCTTCCTTGGCAGTGTCTTTTACTGCCAGTGTCCGCAGCATCTCTGGCGGTACGGCACGGAGTATGACGGACAGGGCCATCCTGTCGTCGCGGTAGTCGGCTTTTCCGGGTTCGATCGCCTCCCACAGGCCTTGCGCCTGCATGTTGACTCTCATTAAGAGAGCCCAATCCGCGTAGTTGGTCCGTGTCAGCATGGGGTACTTGAAGGTAAATGACGTCGACGTCGTGGGGCCTTGCTCGTCGTTGGTTGCCATAGCTTCTCTGTTCCTCAACCCGAGCTCTGATATCAAATGTAGTAAAATAGCCCAGTAAAGAGGAAACAGGACACAAGTTTTGTGGAGGATGAACAACTTGGTGAATTTTATTGAATGAAATGGTAGCTATATATAGTTGAACATTTGATGTAAAGAGATAGACTAAATAATAAATATATCAAAGTTGTTTCAACAAACAACTTATCAATCTAAACCAACTAATAAGATTATCCCAACAAACATGAAGAGACTCAACTGAACCGAAGTAAAAGAATTGGTAAAGGGGATGGAACTTCGACAACCTCATGGCCAACAATACCACCAAATATTATAACCATAGGATTCTAAACTGCCCTAGAACCACTTATGAATTGTCGCAGAATTTTCTCATCGATCTCATCTATCAACCTATCAACCTCTGAACGTCCTCTTCAGGTATGTGCAAATTCCTAAGGTTCTTTTCAATTTAATATGGAGCAGTTAAACTCACACAACTTGCAGGTAATTTTCTATGATACTCTTCATTTTGAGGTGCACTTAAACTCTCAATACCTATATTACGCGCATCTATCTTAGCATTGATAGCTTGCAGCGTCGTAGTGAATTCCTTGTTGTCAGTGGAGTCATTTTGAGTATAAGGTAGATCTGCATCTTGCTTTAAATAAGGAACATGTAAAACAGCTGAAGTTGATTTACTATTGTTATCACCTACAAATTCTTTTGACTGGAAGGCCAAGTGACTGAAGATGGTCTTCTGCAGGATCTTCCTTGAAGCATTTCATTTTATTCTCATTTGTGATAGTGCTATATACTTGTATAGCCAGAACAGCCTGTTTCACACAAAAATCTGGTGAACTAGAAAGATTATCATCAGCTTCCACATGGTCAACAATATATTCGTCAACACCACTTGAAGGACTAACTGTAGGTTGATCAGGGGAAGGATCAGCACTATCACATCCCTTCAAATTGCAAGAAATGAACTAAGACATTGGCACAAAGACAGCAGGACCACACACTTCTATGTTCCCCGAGAAACTCATGGCATACACAGGAGAAACAAACGAACCACTATAATAGTCCAATTGGGTTGTGTGCTTATAAAATAGTTGGAAGGAGTCGGCACCGCCAAAAGGTCGATTGCTGTCATCGTCTCTACTAACTCCAGTTCCTCCTCCTCGCACATACATTTCATTAAACACAAGGACCTCATGCTTAGGAACTACTCTCCGCTGCTCTGATCAGGATACAAATGACCTTGTGCCTGTGAATGAGGAAAATTATGTTGCATTGGTTGTTGAACTTGCACGGGCATCTGAGCATGGGCAAGATGCATCTGAGGTGACTGCTAGAGCGAAAACTGACCAAGCATCTGGGGATAGAAGCTCATGCTTGGGTTCCAATCATGTCCAAGTGATATGGTATTCGACAGAGGCTGTTGAGGCGACGACGGAGGATATCCATAGGGGCCAGGAGGTGGTGGATATCCGTAATCCAATGTTGTTGGTGGTGGCGGAGGTAGAACAGAGTACGGCGTCGGATGAGGGTTCCACGTCGACTGGGCTTTTACTGCGAATACTGGCCAGGTAACGACGGGACTAACATTATGGATTCGACGGAGGATAGCTATAGGATCAGGTGCGGGTGGTGGCGATATTGGAGGCGGTCTATAGTGGGGGAGCATTTTGTGGAAAATCAAATCTTGTCCCATCCCTCCTAGCTAATTCCTCTATCAACTTATCAAATTTGTGACTTAGGGTTAAGGCCATACCTTCCAACGATTGAATTCGCCTCTCCTCCTTCGAGATCAGTGGCAATGATGGCAGTTCCGACGGAGATCCTTGTCGAGATCGAGCTCGGTTCCCATATGCTCCTCGAACATGATCAAACATCTCTGATACCAAATTGATGGTGATGTAGCATGGATTTCAACTCTGCAACCTTCTGGAATTCCTTCATCTTTTTCTTTCCTTTTTTTTAGTTTTATCTTTTTTTATTTTATGATAAGGTTGTTAAGAATCATATTTCTGTTAGATCTCTTATTTTAACTTTTTGATATATTTTATCTTTATTTGATTAGGATTAAATTTTGAGTTTGATTAGGATTAGAATTTATCATAAAAGTCCTATAAATAGGCATATTTTGTATTCAGTTGAACAACAACTTTTAATTAATAAAATTTTCCTTTGAGTTCTGAGATTTGTTCTCTCCTTCTCTTTGTCGTGGACTCGATTGTTCCGTGAATTCGGAAGACCCTCGCTTGAGGTTTTCAAGTAACCTTCGTACAAATCCCTCATCAGGCCATCCGTCGGAGTTTTTGCGGCACCGTTTCGCTCTCACCAAGCAACGATAGTCCGGTTATCGTCACCACCGATCGACTTGGCCATTGCTAGGCACGAAGGTAAGCCCGTTCCGCTATCACGCTACGTCAGATGGGACCTCTTCCCAAAAGACTCGGCAGTGGTTGAGAAATGTTAGAATTCGTCAAGAATTTTAAAAAATTGACAAGAGATGACACAATTAGAAGAAGAATCTAGGGTTTTATTGAAGAGACGATAACAACTGAGAAAGAAGAAGACACTAAAGTGACTAAGAAATGAAGAAGAACTGGAAATTTACACAAACCACCATTTCTTTCTTCTATTCTCTATTTATAAATGAGTATCAGTGGAGTAGGAGTATCATCAGGGTCTGTTGTAACTAACTGCGCCGAGCTGGCTAATTCTTGAGCTGGCACAAATATCTTGATAGTCATTTTTTGGCTGATTAGGCATGCTGACTAGGCAACCATGCTGACTCTCCCCTGTTAATGAACAATTTAGCAACACAACTCTAGAAGAGAATGCTGCTATGCCAAAGTTGGCTAACTGAGTGAGCTATCGAGTGTGAATTCAACTCTACACTTCATACTTCTAATACTGAATGTCACTTCTGCGCTGAACCTACTGAACTAGAGCTGGACTAGTTACTGATTAATGAGGTTCTTATCAAGAAGGATACAAAGGTTTATGCAGTCAATTTTGACGAAGCGGAGTGCTCAGTGCATGCATTTAATTCTCATTTATTGTGTCATTATATGACTGGGTTTGTCAACTGAAGGTGAGGAAATTAGACAAAGTGGTGTAATTAATATACCCAATTAGTGGAATTTTCTGAGAAAAGATTTTATATCGTCCTAATGGTTTTTTTTTTCTTCATCGTCAAGTCAGTGGTGAATGGGTTTCAACAACTGTTTCGTTCCCAACAGTTTTATATTTTGTTAACAAGAAGGGACAAGTTATTGAAATCTGTTTTACATTTTGTTAACAAGAAATGACAAGTTATTGAAATCTTTTAGAGTATCGTTCATATTCAAGGAGCAGCTAAATTATCCTAATGTCATCCCAGCTATAGCACTCGAACGCTTTTTTATCTTAACTTTCCATTGCTCGATTTAGGCACAACTTTATAAATTGATCTTTTGAAACACATGTCAATTTTAAAAGCACATCTGGACCACTTTAAAATAATATGTAAAAATACAAGTATTTAAATTACACTTTTATACTGTGAGATAAACTTTTAAAGTAATCTCAATGTGATTCAAAATTGACAAAAGACACTTTAAAAGAACAATTTATAAAAATATGCCAAAATTGAGCAATAAAAAGTCAATGCACAAAAAAAACGTCCGAACGTTATAGTTGAAATGCCATTAAGATAATTTATGGTTCAGGGAACTCTTCTGTATCACTTAAGACCACAATTGAAGCACTTCTTTTAAACCTGGATCATGATTAGCAAGGTAAGAGGTCAAGATTATGCCAGAGCTACCAACATTTGGGACGAGATTAATGATCTTAAGACTTCAATGAAAAAAATAATTGATCTATATATTACATTCATTATTTTGCATATCAATTACAATTGGCACTAATTGATGCCAAACTTTTGAATCTCATGTTTCTCAAAAGTGAACTTGAGACATTTAATCTGAATAAAGGGATCACTTCTCTTGTTGAGAAAATGGTTAAGAAGAGAAGATATTTTACATTCATTGGTTTCAAGCTCGTAAAATTATAAGTAATTTTACCTACAGAAAGACCATTTTCAACTATAAGTATAATCAAAAGAACAGATATTCGATATACAACGTCAGAATATGAAGATTTTGTAATTTAATGAAACTTTTAAGCATTAGATGTGTCCCACATTTGCCTCCTAAATTCCCATATTACATTAGATTTTGTTTCCTACATCATTTGTGATCACAGGTACACATGGGGTCATCAAGTTTTTGTTGAAGGTAATTTGTCATGTATCACCTATTTTTGCTTCTTAACTGAAACAATTCCATTGGCCGAACATCTATATGAAGCATATGAATAATTATTACAATTGAGGAAAAAAATAAAGAACTCAAATTCTGTAGCCCATCAAACTGAAACAGTAAGATCCTTGAGCTGTACCCACCCATAGGCACACCTGTCCCGGATCTTCCGGATCTCAGAAGCAGCCAACTCGACTGAAGAACGGGTTGCTGCAAGCTGCTTCTCGATTGGAACCCTTGAATTTTGGTCCATTTGCAGCTGTAACATGAATAGAACAAAATTATCAGCATACAATACACATTAAAAAGAAAGTATGAATATACAACTTGCAAATCAAACCTTCTCGATGCATCGTGTTGTGTCCATTATGTAGCAAAAATATGAAAGCTGCTTGTATAAATCTCCCTCTGTGTACTGGTAGTTGGCAATGCATTATGATTAGATTACATAGCAAAAGCAATGCAGGCACTACTTAAGTTTGATTTGATTTGAACACATAGTAGAAACCATACCTGTCTTACAAGGCGACCATTACACCTTGGGTAGTTAGCACAAGCAATCCCTCTTTCGGAATCACCTATTACTTGAAGGTTCAGAGCACGAGTGGTATACTTGCATATCTCATCGTCACACTGGCCAAAAGTGAATATTAAATTTCATTAATCACTCAACAAAACAAGCTCACCAGCTAGAAGTGGAGGTACAACAGGAAATAAAGATTAGTCCTTACTGTCATTAGGCCTTTATAATATAAGGAGATGAAATTATCGGCTTGCCTTTTCACCTGGAAAAATAATGATTGGATCAGTATATATTGATGATGGATTGTATATTCTGATAACATGTTGTAACATTCGTAACCTGAGTAAAGTTTGGAGATGGAGAAGAGAATGAAAAAAAGTAGGAGAAGAGAATATAAGAAAGGAGATTGCAAGGGTCTTAAACCCTATGTTGCATCTCATGTCTATTTATATTGATATGCAATACACCCACAATTACTATTATACCATCATATGATAAATAATAAAATAAAATAACTCTAACACCCTCCCTCAAGCAGAGCATATAGATGAGACATGCCCAGCTTGCTACATAAATCAGAAAATGGACCACGAGCAATTGGTTTGGTGAGGATATCACATAATTGATCCTCTGACCGAACATAAGGAGTGACAATCTGTTTCTTCAGCAACAAATCACAAACAAAATGACAATCCACCTCGATATGCTTTGTGCGATCATGAAACATCGGATTACTTGCGATAAACATTGCCGACTGATTATCACAATACATCTCCATCGGAATAGGAATCATAATCTCCATTTCATGAAGAAGAGACTGCACCCACATCATCTCAGAAGCTGTATGAGCCATCGCACGGTACTCGACCTCTGCACTAGAACGAGCCACAACATTATGCTTCTTACTACGACACGTGACAAGATTGCCACCCACAAACGTACAATAGCCAGAAGTAGACCACATATCACTGCGACTGTCTGCCCAATCAGCATCACTGAACCCAGTCACCGTAAGCAACTGGAAAGGTTTGTACAACAAACTCTTTCCAGATGCACCCTTCAAGTATCGAAGAATGCGAGAGATAGTCTCCCAATGTGGTTGCCGAGGGGCATGCATAAACTGACTAACTACTCCAACTGCATATGTGATGTCTGGTCGAGTAACAGTAAGATATATAAGTTTGCCAACCAAATGTCTATAATATCCAACATCCTCAAATAACTCTCCCCTGTCAGCATCAAGCTTGTCATGATAATCCATAGGAGTCTCAATTGGCCGACACTCCAAAATCTCAGTCTCGGAGAGCAAGTCTACAACATACTTGCGTTGTGACAGATACACACCCTTCTTAGATTGAGCAACCTCGATTCCAAGAAAATATCGAAGAAGACCCAAATCCTTAGTATGAAACTGACAACTAAGGTAGGCCTTCAAGTCCACAATCCCAGCATGATCAGTCCCAAATATAATAATATTATCAACATAAACAATCAACACGATAATACCTGCTGAGAAAGAATGGCAAAATACTGAATGATCAGATGTGATGCGCCGAAAGCCATATTGAATCATAACTGAACTGAACTTGTCAAACCAAGCACGAGGTGATTGTTTCAGTCCATATAATGCTTTCTTCAATCGACATACGAGTTTTTCATTTCCTGCTACAACATATCCCGATGGTTGATCCATATAAACCTCCTCTTGTAAGTCACCATGCAAGAAAGCATTCTTTATGTCCAGCTGATATATAGGCCATTGGTGATTAACCACCGCAGAAATAAGAATCTGAACTGAATTCAGCCGAGCCACTGGAGAAAAAGTCTCCATATAATCCACACCATATGTCTGAGTATATCCTTTGGCAACCAACCGTGCCTTGAGGCGCTCAACAGAATCATCGGGGTGATACTTAACAGTGTACACCTATCTACAACCCACTGTCTGCTTTCCAACAAGAAGTGATGTAAGCTCCCAAGTCTGATTTTGATATAAAGCATATATCTCATCCATTGCACTTTTTCAACCAGAAGATGACATAGCCTGCTTGTAAGTTTTAGGAATGGAAATAGAAGACAATGAAACAGCAAATGCATGAAAAGATAATAAGCACGGTGTAATAAAACATAGTTAGAAATGGGATGCTTATTCTTTGTGGTACAAATGCGTTTTCTTTTTCTGAGAGCAATAGGAAGATCTTGATCTGTGGTGATGGGAGCAGAAACCGAAAGATGATTGGTTGAGGCCTGAATTCTGCAGAACCACTGGCATGTCCTTGGATCTCTGATAAACCTGTAAATGGGGAATGGAGACAGAAATAGATTCAGGAATGACCGAAAGTGGTATGGAAGATATCAAATCTGTTGTAAAAGGAATACAACGGTCTCCTGAAGGAAAGAAAGGGGTAGACTCAAAGAATGTAACATCCGCACTGACATAATATTTGCGTGACTGTGGACTGTAACAACGATAACATTTTTGAGTACGAGGATAACCAAGAAAGACACTTCAGAGATTTAGAAGCCAACTTATCTCGATTAAGTTCCAAATAAAAACGACACACCTAAACACTCGAGGAGATAAGAAAAAAGGTGCGACATCTGTATGTAATATGGTAAATGAAACGTTGTTATTTAATACAGATAATGGCATGTGATTAATTAGATAACATGCAGTAAGAACGGCATTTGCCCAATACTGTTTAGGGACATGCATATTGAACATGAGAGTTCGAGCAACAACTAAAATATGTCGATGTTTGCGTTCGGCTATACCATTTTGCTGAGAGGTGTGGACACAACTGGTTTGATGAATCATACCACGATCAACATAGAAATTGTTCACAAAAGATTGAGTATACTCCAAAGCATTATCAGAATGCAAAATTTTGATACGTTTATCAAACTGAACATAGACTTCATTATAAAAGGCAGATAACACATTTGGAAACTCAGATCTTTCTTTCATTAAATAACACCAAGTCATTCTAGAATAATCATCAATAAAAATAACAAAATACTGAAATCCTTTTGGACTTTTGACTCTAGACGGACCCCAAATATCAGAATGAACAAGATCAAAAGACTCTAATTGACGACTCTCACTACGACGAGGGAAGGAACTACGGTGATGCTTGCCTAACTGACAAGCCTCACATTCAAGACTAGAAACATGACTCAAACTAGGAACTTGAAGCAACTTAGCCAAAGACGAATGTCCCAAACGATAATGCCACTGCAAGAAAAAATAGAAACAAAAGTGAAGGCCTTTCCAGGTAGATCCAAGTAGTACAGTCCATCTTTTTCATGTCCCGAACCAATCATTTTCTTCGTCCTGAGGTCCTGAAAAACACACAAATTGGGAGAAAATGTCACAGAACATTGAAGATATTTGGTTAACTGGCTCACAGATAACAAATTAAATAGAAAATTAGACACATATAATGAATCAAATAATGATAGTGATTTAGTAGGGTGAATGACACATTTTCCAAGCACAGGACGAGTAGACCCATCAACCAAGATAATATTATGTTTCATGGAATTACGATTATGAAAGAAAGATGTTATACCAGACATGTGAGAGCTTGCTCCTGAGTCGATGACCCAAGAGGTGGATGGTGACTGGATTGCTACAAAAGCAGAATTACCTATATGTGCCATGGTTGCAGTAGGTTTGGAGGTGGTACTAACAAGCGCGTTCAACTTTTGGAGGATCTGTTCAAATGGAGATGAGATATCGGACGTTGAAGTCTGATTGTAACCCGAAGTATCATCTCTGGGAGTAGAAGTGGTGACCTTGGACTGCATATTTTCATCATGCACTTGATGTGCATATTCTGGTTTGCCCCACTTGTCCCAACAATAGTCTTCCACATGACCGAGCATTCCACAATAGTTACACTTTCGTGGTTGACCACCACCACCGCGGCCATCACCACGACCATTGTCTCTACCACCATGGCCTCCTACTCGACCAAAACTACGACCACCATCTCTACCGCCACGTCCACTACCACGTCCACCACCACGACCAACAGCACTAGAAACTAAGGCAGAAGAGTCAGTACTCGGCACCACAGAACTCTGTCCCAGAAAGGAACGATTGAGACGGGAGAAAGTATCTGCTACCGTAGGTAACTGCTCTCCAACAAGGATTTGAGCTTTATAAGGTTCGAGCGCAGGATCCAAGCCGACTAGGATAAGTGAAACATGAAACTCTTCCTTCTGTCTCCGAGCTTCCTTCAAATCAGTAGTAACAGAATGATATTGAAGCAGTTCCTCCCACAAAGCCTTCTTTGAAGCCAGATATTCATTCACAGGCTTCCCATTTTGCTTTGTATTAAACAATAACTCGTACAACTCATAGATACGGGCAACATTTCGCTTCTGCAAATATGATTCTTCCAGAGATGCCCAAATCTGTTTGCTTGATTCACACCACTGAACATTAGCAGCGATATGTGGTTCCATACTATACCACAACCACGACATAACGTATGCATCTGTACTCATCCAATCTTTATACTCAGCGAAAGTTTCAGGCGGGGGTTCTTCCGTCAAAAACTTTAACTTCTTCTTCGCTCATAACACCACTTTGATATATTTGGACCAAGCAAGGTAGTTCGCACCATTGAGTTTCACCGCTGTAATCGATTTTTCCAATTCATCATTATGAATAACAGTAAAAGGAGAACCACCTCCGCTACCACCACCACTATTAACTTCGCTAGAAGATTCGGTCTCCACCATACTTGCAGATGCAATAGAAAGACGAGGTCTTTGAAACCCTAGATCTCACAACGAACCTCAACCGACGACGAATAACCAACGGAGATCTGTAGAAACCCTAGATCTCATAAACGAACCACGAACGACCACGAACAACGAACAACGAACGACGAAAAACAGCGAATCATGAAAAGTAGACGAAAAACAGCCAAAAACAGTTCGATCGGCCCTGTCGTAGATGGGATGTACAGTACTTTCAAATATATGCTCTGATACCAAGTAAAGTTTGGAGATGGAGAATAGAAGGGAAAAAAGTAGGAGAAGAGAGAATATGAGAAAGGAGATTGTAAGGGTCTTAAACCCTAGGTTGCATCTCACGTCTATTTATATTGATATGCAATACACCCACAATTACTATTATACCCTCATATGATAAATAACAAAATAAAATAATAACAACCTGATTAGCCATCATGGCTGGTGACACTCTGCATCCTTCAACATCATTTGGGCATCTGGGGCATCGCATACTCTGCCAGAAATTACAATCTGTATTCTTCTCTGAATCTAAAGGGCTCTCATTTCGTGAAGAAAGTAAACTGCACACAGGAGGGCATGCAAAGGTACCAGAGCAGCTTGGACATGATAGCCATAGTAGCTCGCAGCCATGATACCTGCAAGTATTTAGTTCACATGAAAAAATCTACAAAATGTTATACATATTCTGATCCCTCATGTCCTTAGAACAAACATTATTTTATCTAAAAGATGGTTTACCTTTCATCCTCATCTACTACTGATAGGAGTATGCTTGACGAATCTTTGCTAGATGAATCAACTGTCTTATTTTGGAACTAAGTACAGCAATGTAAAGGCACCAACATTAGAATAGTGTAACAAGCAACAAGAACGTATCACATGGTTACATGATAATCCCACCTTAGATGAATCAAGCCCTAGACAGTCGGCTAATCTCGCTGGGCTTGTGCCCTGAATAGAAGCACACAAGCGTGACACAACAGGGTGAATCTGACCATGGGCAAACAATATTCATAAATAAAACAAGAAAAGTTTGATAAAGGCAAGAAAATATTGCTATCAGTCCTTCGCTGGATGGGAACAGAACTAAGAAACCTGTTGTGACAAGTAGTAGTCAATATCAATCATCCAATTGTTGTCATCGCCCTTAAGTTCATCTGGATGCCTGGCCCTTTGTGCTATTCCACTAGAGGCAGAACTAGTATCCTGCTCAAATGATGACAAAAAAGATAGATCTACAATCAGATTTGTAATGGTAATCTTTAGCAAAATAGCTGCACGGAAGCTCATTTTCTATACAGCAAGGTTCTTGAGATGTCATATAATATAAACATGTCTCTAACTCGGGGCTTTAGAATAACCAGTATTTCTAAACTTCAGTTCATGATTTGCCACAATCATTCATCGTGAGATTGAGAAAGATATCATGCTTAGAATTAAAACATGATGGTTGAAATGGAGTATTTCTTGAGTACATTGTGATTGCAGGATATCTTTGAAGTTAAAAGGAAAAATTCTACAAGACTTCGTAAACCAGCCATGCTATATGGGTCAAAACATTGAGCATTTAAGAAACATGTCCATAAAATTAGTGTAACCGAAATGGCAGTGTTAAGATGGATGAGTGTTAATACATTAAAGATTGGACTAGGAATGAGTGTATTCGTCAGAAGTTAGAGGTGGCGCCACTAGAGGAGAAGATCAAAGAAAATTGTCCTAGGTGGTTTGGACATGTTCAAGACAGATAGATGCTCCGGTAAGGAGCAATAAGACAATTAAAGGAGTCACTAAGACTAGAGGTAGATCTAAATAAACATGGATAAATGTTTTAAAAAAGGATATAATTTTTGTTAGTGTTACAGAGGTCATGGCACTTCAAAGCTGAATGGAAGAAAGGATTCAAATAGCCACTCCAAGAATTTGGGATAAAGGTTTTGTTGTTGTCGTTGCAAGTGTTTAGTATTTAAAAGATTTATTTTAAATTTCTACACTTTCAAGAAGTTTATGAATAAAGCATAATTATCGCAATTATCGTATCAAAAACCGTAAGAGAGTATTATGTTTTTTTTTTTATGCTGTTGAGAGTATGAAAGGGACTTTAGTCCCACATCGGATAGAATTGAAAAGAGAGGGGTTGGCCCCTCCTATAAATATGTAACTCCTCACATCAATAAAGCCAAGAAAAATATTCTACCACATTTTAACTTGGTATCAGAGCCAACCCCCCTCATTCTCCAAACCCTAACCCTAACCCCCCTTCCCTCTACCACAGCCGCCCCCCTCTCCTCCCCTCCCCTCCCCTCCGCCCCCTTCCTTCCCCTCCCCTCCACCTCACCCCCCCTTCCCCTCCCTCCCCTCCGCCCCCTTCCGGACGGCTGCTGCTACTGCTTGCCGGGCGGCTGTTGTTGCTGTTGTGGCTGTTGTTGCGACTGTTTCGCGGCTGCACTGTCGTCGTAGGTGCTATCATGACTGCTCAGCGACCCGGCAATCTCGATCGACCTCAATCTCGATCTAGGCGATCTTCTTCTTCTTCTTTTCTGAAGTTTGTAAATCGGTTCTGTCCACATGCAATTGCGATTGCAGGGAAGAACGAAAAAATTAATTTTCTGATTATTGCTTTGTACAAGTTAGTTGTAATCGGGATATTAATTATATAGTTGCTACTTGGATCGAGGTATATCAGTGAGGGAACATTTATGTGACCCCTGATCTCAACTACAATTGTCGTCTCGTGAGATCATGCGGCCTCGGGTCGAAACCTTGCCCGAGACGTGAGCAGCGGCTCTCAGGAACACCGTTGCCGCTGAAGGAAGATCAGTAGACGAAAAGAGGTCAGAGATCAGAGGTAGAGACGATCTAGATCTGTCGCCGCCTCACTGATGACAGAGAACAAGGAGAAGACAATGGAGACGGTCTATGGCAAGCTGACGGCCCAAGAGATGAAGGCTTTGGTAGACGATCTCTTCTCCAAGAGGTTGACCGAGACTAGCTCTCGTACTGCACACGCTGATGTGGATCATTCACCATACAAGATGAAAAAGTTGGAGAAACTGAAAATAAAGTTGGAGAAACTGGAAATAAAGTTAGAGGACACTTCCAACTACTTGAAATGGTCGCGTCAGACGATGCGAACTCTGAAGGGAGAGGCTTGGTAGGCTATGTGAATAGCCAAACCAAGGCACCTGAAGATCACTCCTTACGGGAGTTTGCTGTGTGGAAAATCGTCAACAATGTGGTAGCTGGATGGTTGACAGCTTCATTGACCGGCCAAGTGTCGGGCAATGTGGAAGCGATGGAGGGTGCTGATGAATTTAGAGGACGCTAAAAGACATGTACTCAGGGTCGGACAACCATATGAGGGTCTTCCAACTACAAGATGAACTTGATAAGGTGGTCCAAGAAGATCACACAATCTTTGAGTACAATGCTCTGCTGAAGAATTATTGGTCAGATCTCGACCACTATGATCCTATTGGCGTGGAGGATGAGCAAGTAGAACCGGCATTTGCGAAACATTATAAGAAGTTCATGGAGTATGTTTCACGACAAAAGATGATGAAATTCCTAAAGGGGCTCAACCCAACATTTGAGCAGAAGAAAAATGTCCTACTTGCACATCCCAGGCTGCAATCACTGGAGGAGACCATAGCTGCTATGGCACAAGAAGAGACACGATTGAAGCTGATGCCTAGCACCACTAACTCTCCGAAAGAAAAATCAGCCCTAGCGGGTTTTAACCCAAATTCTTCCGGAGGGGGAGGGTGCTACAACTGTGGAGACCCTAGGCACTTCATCATATTCTGTACGAAACCCCTGAGAGGCCAGTCCAGCGACCGCAGACGCAGCTGTGGAGGGCGTAGGGGTGGCAGAGGAGGCTATACTGGTGGCATAACTTATGGAGGGCACAAGGCAAATCTGGCAGAAGAGGGAAGTGAAAATCAGTCATCCGGAATAACCTCTAATGAGAGAAAAATGCTAGAGATGTGGAGGAGCATGAGGCTTGGATCCGACGACAGTCAAGCCACCACCCCTGGGGCATCGACTCCAACCACCTCCGGGGGTAACATTACCTGCTATGCCCAAACAAGCACAGGTATACCTACTCATGCCCTTGTATCTATCCACCAGCCAGGTTAGATAATTGACTCAGGGGCATCTCGCCATATCACGGGTTCCCATGGTGAGTTCCAAGAATACACTCACCCGACAACGCCTGAAAGCATTCAGACTGTTGATGGTACTGCCAGACCCATTCTGGGTAAAAGCACGGTTGAATGCACCCCTTCCATGACCCTTACTGATGTCTTGCATGCTCCATCTTTTTCTGTTAATCTTTTGTCCATTAGTGCCATTGTTCTTCAACTTAATTGTATTGTTTCCTTTGACATTCCTAAGGTGACTTTTCAGGAGGGAGACATATAGGGACTGGCACTTGGCATAAGGGGCTATGGTACTTGGACAGGGGTGGACTGGACACAGCACTAGCGTCACTGGTAGAGGGAGCACAACCGGAGGAGCCACGAAAAACTGTATAAGCATAATTATTACTTCAACATCAGCGCATGGGACACTCTTCATTTAGTCTACTGAATCGGATGTATCCATCTATGTATCAAAAGGCTAATAAACAAAAGTTGGTTTGTGATGCTTATGAGCTTGAAAAATATAAGCTCTTATGTAAGTTCTGAAAATAGAAGTTTAGCTACTTTTGATATGATATACTCAGATGTGTGGGAATCTTGTCCTACAACTAGTGTTAATGGTTTTAAATGGTTTGTCACCTTTATTGACTGTTATACTCGTGTCACATGGGTATACCTAATGAAGAGTAAGAGTGACGTCTTTGCATGCTTTCAAGATTTTCATCTCAGAGTTACGATCCAGTATAATGCTAAAGTAAAGATTTTGAGATCTGACAATGGGACAAAATACACAAACAAGAGTATTGAAGGGTACTTATCAACCCATGGGATACAGCATCAGACTTCGTGTGCCTATACACCAGCACAGAATGGCATGACAGAACGGAAGAACAAGTACCTGTTGGAAGTAGTACGGACAATAATGTTTTCCATGAATGTTCCTAAACACTTGTAGGGGCATGCTGTGTTGACGACTACATATCTCATCAACATGATGCCCTCTCAGGTGTTGGGATGGAAGACACCATTTGAGATGCTTACAGGAGAAAATAAGTACATTGTTCCCCAAAGGTATTTGGGTGTGTATGCTTTGTGAAAGATAACAGGCATGCGGTGAAAAAGTTGGACCCTCGAGCGTTGAAGTGCATCTTTGTTGGCTACTCAGGGACTCAGAAGGGATACTCTTGTTGGAGTCCGGTGGAACGGAGGCTCTTTGTGAGCATGGACGTTACATTCAGAAAGATGGAACCATACTACCACAATGGTTCAGGTAAAGGGTCTGCATTTGGTGACACACCTAACACAGGAGGTGTTAGGAATGAGGGGGAGATGGGCCCAAGCATGATTGTCGGGTCAGTTCTATGCCCAATAATGAAAGTTGGTACAAGGGAACAAGGGGGAGATAGCGAGGGTGAGGAAAGTCATGAGAATGAGGGAGAAAGTTGTGACAATCAGGAGGAAAAAAATGATGCTGTGCAGGGGAAAAAACAGACTACAGAGCTCCAAGTCTACAGAAGGAGAAAGCAGCAGTCCAATACTATGCCGTGTCCCTCGTCTATTGTGCCAAGTCCCTCGCCTAACCCTGTCCCAACTCTTGAATATGTTTCTCCTACACCGGATCTCTCTGATTCGGATGTGGATCTCTCTGATTCGGATGGTATGATCTCTCCACCACTACCTCATATTTTTCATATTCCCTTAAGGAGATCTTCTCGCGGTAATGTGGGAAAAGCTCCTAATCGCTATGGTTATGAACATGACATTGCCAATTTCTTATCCTACTCTAATATATCCCCTACTTATCGAGCATTTATTGCATCGTTAGACATCACCTCTTTGCCCAAGTGTTGGCAGGAGGCAAAGGAAGATCCAAGGTAGAAAGTTGCAATGTTGGAAGAACTTGGGGCACTCGAAAAAAATGGGACATGGAAGCTTGTTTCGTTGCCTAAAGGAAAGAAAGCAGTGTGATGCAAATGAGTCTTCACAGTAAAGGAGACGCCAGAAGGTAAAGTAGAGCGGTACAAGGCAAGGTTGGTTGCAAAGGGATACACTCAATCATATGGCATCGACTATGATGAGACGTTTGCTCCAGTAGCCAAGATGAGCATTGTGAGAACCCTGGTCTCTCTTGCAGCAAACTATAGGTGGCAGTTGTATCAATTGGATGTGAAGAACGCCTTTCTTCATGGGGATCTACAAGAAGAAGTATACATGGAGACCCCCCGGGGGGTTTTGCACGAAACAGTCGGCGAAAAAGGTGTGCAAGATGAAAAAATTACTGTATGGACTCAAGCAATCTCCTCGAGCCTGGTTTGATAGATTCAGGAAGGCTGTCACAAGCATGGGGTACCGCCAGACCAATGCAGATCACACGGTCTTCTTCCAACATGCAAGAGGCTACATCACCATATTTGCAGTGTATGTGGATGATATAGTAATCACAAGTGATAATGAGGAGATCGCCCAGGTGAAATCAAAAATCCCTAAGGAGTTTGAAGTGAAGGATTTGGGAATAATGAGGTATTTTTCCGGGATCGAGGTAGCTCGAGGAAGAGATGGGATCGTCCTCTCTCAAAAGAAGTATATACTATATCTGCTCACAGAGACTTGGATGCTGGGATGTCGAACGACAGTCACTCCAATTAATCAGAGAGATAAGTTGGGGGCAGAGGCAGGAGAGCCGGTTGATCGTGAGAGATATCAGAGACTTGTAGGCAAATTGATTTATCTAGGCCACACTCGCTCTGATATCTCATTTGATGTGAGTGTAGTGAGTCGCTACATGCATGATCCAAGGAAGGACCACATGGACGCAGTTTTTCATATCTTGAGATATCTGAAGGGGACTCCTGGAAGAAAACTATGGTTCAAGAAAAATGGACACATGGATGTTGGGGGGTACTGCGATGCAGATTGGACAAGCCGCATGGACGACAGAATGTCTACCTCAGGGTACTGTGTCTTTGTGAGAGATAACCTAGTCTCATGGAGAAGCAAGAAACAATCGATGGTAGCACGGTCGACTGCTGAAGCAGAATATAGAGTTATGGCTCTGGGAGTGTCAGAGTTGCTATAGGTAAGAGCACTGCTGACAGAGTTGAAAATGGACCAGGAAACACCGTTGCATCTTCTGAGTGATAGTCAAGCTGCAATAAGTATAGCTCACGATTCAGTTCAGCATGACAGAACTAAGCACATCGAGATCAATCGGTTCTTCATTAAAGAGAAGCTAAAGAAAGGGATATTAAAGCTCGATCATGTTCGCTCAGAAGAACAAGTTGCAGATTGTTTGACTAAGGGTCTTAATTCATCGAGTCTTTCTAAACTGTGTAACAAGATGGGGATGATTGATATCTATCGCCCATCTTGAGGGGGAGTGTTGAGAGTATGAAAGAGACTTTAGTCCCACATCGGATAGAATTGAAGAGAGAGGGGTTGACCCCTCCTATAAATATGTAGCTCCTCACATCAATAAAGCCAAGCAAAATATTCTACCACATTTCAACTTAGGCACTCTCTTAATTCCACAACTATTAATGTAATATGGCGACCTCACTCCTCATGCTAATAGTGGGGGCATACTCGAAAAAGCATCACATTGTTCTCTCCCTTCATCTACAAAACCAAAGAGCTATAAAATACAATTTGCTTCAACATTTAACTATTTAAATGTAAAAGTTAAACAAAAAAGTCAAAACTATTTATTTCACTATATTATCTCTTAAGAACTAACTTCTTGCCGAAACTTAACTTTCCTGGTTTTCTAAACTGCAAATTTTATCCCCTGCTGAATTATTTTTCTCAATTGCTTGCTTTTGACCATAATGCCATAATTTGCAGGATTGGTCATATCATATCAGTTTTGGCATGTCTCAATCTAATACTGTGTGGTACTGATCATATCAGTTTTGGCATGTCTCAATTTGATATCGTGCGGTACTGATATCGATATCATTGTTGGGGGTTTCTTTTCCGGTCAATTCGACAAATAAAAATTGACCGAAAAAGAGAAGTACGGAGAAATTGTGTCAAGACAACAATGTTACTGTGTCCCCTTAAGAATCTTTATTGCATAGCAACCATTACCATTTGTAGAAATTGTATATCTATAAAAATTCATAACATTCAACCATATTAATATTATTTCCTTCAAAATTATTTATTGTGGTTATACTATATTTAAAAGTAAGTAAATGAATAGTACTATCTAATGCGAGTGAACGATATAGTAATGTTGAATATTACTCAATTTAAAACTAACAAGAAACAAACTTTTTTCTGTATCAATTTAAAACTGTCTAAATATGTATCAAATATTTTCCAGCTTTTTAAAATACTTTTTTGATCATTTTTTTGCTTTCGGAAATGAAGAGCCCCATACTCCGATTTGAAACCATCGAAACTGTTGAAATCGTCAATTCTGATACTCATAGTAAGTGTCCAAAACCGATTCCAATATCGATACTATGAACCATGGATAACGCATAGAATGCAATCATGAACTTGTGAATCGAGCAAACTGATGGGGCTTTCTGATTCTAGTGGGGATTGACCTAATATTTCAGAAACACCAACTAGAAAAAATTTACCTGCTGACAGCATATGATATAAGAAATTGTATCACCAACAGAGCACCCTGAATAGCCCTTTTGTTTTAATCTTAGTGCCACCTACAACAAGGTAAAAATATTAGCAGAGAACTAAATGATTTCTTGACGGTAACATCTATGGAGTAAGAGCTGTTTGACCTGCACATGAGGCTGGTTTTTAGCATCTGGATAGTCTTCTGGGGGCTTTGTTAAGGTCTTCATGATAATATATTTGTCAAGGAGTATTTCACCATTTCTCATCTTCTTCTGTACCTGAATATACAAGAATACTAACATAAGTTTACGCATCTCAAGATTGTTCAAGATAAAAGGTTGCAGAGTACAATCGAGAACCAAGACTCCAAAACAATCAGGTAACCATAAGACTCGTCTTCAAGACATTCACATGCCATTTGCCTCCATAAGATGGCTATGAATGAACTCAACACCTAAAACAATCAAGAAAAATGATAAAACTCAGTCTTCAAGACATTTCATATGTTATGTACCTCCATAAGATGGCTATGAATAAACTCAACAACCTCTTCACACGTTCTGTACAAATAAGAAGATAAAAAGTCAGGTCAATATAAAATATAAAGTTGAACTGAATTCTGAATGAGTTCTGATTGTCTAAACCACATGAAATAAGAACACATACCTCCCAGATAATATCATGTCGAGACAGTCATCCCCTATGTCTTTCGATAGCCGACTCCAGTCACGTCGAACCATATCAAGGCCCTTGCACTCTTTGACCTGCCTCATGCATAATATAGACATTCAGACAAACAATAGATAGAGATATATTAAACAAATAAATAAGCGATAAATCAGATGTTTGACTTCAACCTCATATGGTATCCCATCCTTAAATTGCACTTTGACAGCTGCGTATTTTTTCTTCTTAAGAAGTAACATTCTCTTGTACAAGCCATCAAGATCAATCTCTAGACAACGATAATTCTTGTTGACCTTAAAGGAAAACAAGGAAACACATGATTTCTGATATCTAATTTGCAACTCGGATACAAATTTAACCTTCCCTCAATGAGAAAAATTACGGAACACAGGCCTCACCGCTTGAATGACCTTTGTAGCAATTGCTTTAGCTTTAGCAATGTCATCCAGCCCACTATAGATCATTATAGAATCTGTGTCTCCATAGATCACCTGCTTATCAGCCAATAAGTATAACGATAAATGGGTTAAAGAGGAAAGCCAGAAACATGATGGATATATTCTATGACAAAGGAGTATCTTTCTGCTGCTGGACTACTTAGGTAGATTAATAGTTTGACAAAATTACTTTTGCACCTACCAGAATGAACAAGAGCAGCCTAGATCTAGGGAAAGGAGTTACAAAGTGGGGCCTCATAGTAACATATTCTGAGATATCTTACACATAAGAAGGATCATGGTGGGTGCTTTGTGAATATGAGGTAATAATACAGATAAAGATACCATAGACTGGAATCACAAAGCTGTGAAGGTTGCGATTTTACAAGTGACTAAAGGTCGGGTGCGCTGTTCTATCTCACAGAGTAAGTCGTACATAATACATGTTCTCCTACAAGAACCTATTATTAATACATTGTATAAGAGAGATTCATATTTTAGCATTTGTGCAAAAGCCTTCATAAACTTATGATACATAATTCTTGTGCAAATCAAGTGATACATATTCCATGAGATCATAGAAAAAGAACAGAGTCCTGAACAGTTGGTTTGCGGTGAATGACACAAGTCGAGTTAGGATTAGCGAGGTGTATGTTAAACGAGGAAATAATTATTTAGACAGAACCCATGCAAATTAAAAGGTCCTGCAGATATCTAATACCTAATGCCTCTTAAATCCTCAAGTTTCCAACCGTCATTAAAATATGAAACTGTAGAATAATTTGGAGTAATTGTTGTATTTTTATTGATAATCTCTTGGCTATTTATAGTCTTACAACCCTTCATCTTACATTAATACCCAATTAAAACCCCCTTTAGAATATTCTAATATCCCAACAAATATACCAAGAATATTCTAATATACCAACAAATATACCAAGAATATTCTAATATACTAATACTCCTCCTCAAGATGGGCGAAAGATATTCACTAAGTCCATCTTGTCACATCCTCTAATCATATCTGCAGAGCTAAGTCCCTTGGTCATACTGTCTGCTACTTGCTCCTTGGTTGGAACATGACCTAGCTCCAGTAGTCCACGATCCAACTTCTCCTTGATGAAGAACCTATCGATCTCGATGTGTTTGGTCATGTCATGCTGTACTGGATTGTTGGCGATACTGATGGCTAACTGGTTGTCACACCACAGCTTCATCTTGGCTCATTGATCCAGCTTCAGCTCCACCAGCATACTCTTCAGCCATAGTAGCTCTGCAACTCCCAAGGCCATAGCTCTGTACTCTGCTTCAGCTGTCGATCTGGCCACCACCGACTGCTTCTTACTCCTCCAAGAGACCAAGTTGCCTCCTTCAAATATGCAATAGTCCGAGGTAGACCTCTTGTCATCAGTACAGTTAGTCCAGTCAGAGTCACAGTAGCCCTCGATGCTCAAGTGATCATTTTTTCTGAATATCAACCCCTTTCCGGGGGCACCTTTCAAGTATATCAGAATCTGGTATACTACGTCCATATAACCCTTTCTTGGGTCATGCATGTAGCGGCCCACCACACTCACTGCAAAGCAGATATCAGGACGTGTGGCTCAAATAGATCAACTTGCCCACCAGTCTCTGGTATCTGTCTCAGTCAACTGGTTCTCCAACCTCGGCATACAGCTTAAACCCCTGGTTGATCGACGTCGCTGCAGGTCTGCATCCCAACATCCCTGTCTCTGTGAGAAGGTCCAGCGCATACTTCCTCTGAGAAAGAACAATCCCCTCCGCTTCTCGAGCAATCTCAATCCTAAGGAAGTACCAAAGAAGGCCAAGGTCCTTCACCTCGAACTCCTTGCCAAGCTTTCCCTTGAGTCGGGCAATCTCCTGCTCATCATCTCCTGTGATAATCATATCGTCCACATACACCGCAAGCATGGTTATGTGGTCTCCACTCCGACGAAAGAACACATCATATCAGCATCGATCTGTTGATATCCTATCCCTATCATCGCCCTCCTGAATCGGTCAAACCATGCTCAAGGAGACTGCTTCAGTCCATAAAGGGACTTCTTCAACCTGCAGACCTTGCCCACTGTCTTATCGTTGCAAAATTCTGGTGGTATCTGCATGTACACTTCCTCCACTAGATCCTCATGAAGAAACACATTCTTCACATCCAGTTGGTGTAGCTTACATCCATCATTCGTTGCCAAAGAAATAGGATCCTAACAGTGCTCATCTTTGCCACTGGTGCAAAGGTCTCATCATAGTCAATGTCGTACGTCTGACTGTATCCTTTTGCCGCCAATCGAGTCTTGTAGCGCTCTACTTTTCCATCTGGGTTCTGCTTCACAGTAAAGACCCACTTGCATCCGACTGCCCTCTTCTTTTCTGACAGTTTTACCAGTTCTCAAGTGTGGTTCTTCTCAAGAGCGCCAAGCTCCTCGTGCATCGTCGCTTTCTACTTTGGATCGTTCTTGGCAACCTGCCAATTATTAGGTACAATAATACTATCCAAAGATGCAATGAATGCTCCATGAGAAGAAGAGATGTTATTATATGAAACAGAGCAAAGTCCCAACCATATCTATCAGGAGGATTTTTCGCATTGCTGCGAGTGGTCCTGCGTACTGATAATGGTGTGGGAGGAGTAGGAAGAATGATATCACTTGAAGGGGAATCTGGTGGTGGTGGTGTAGGTGCCTCAGGAGTTGAGACGGACGCAGGCAAGGGACTTGGCACTGGCACTATAGGTACTAGTCATGCAGTTTGTTTTTCTTTCCTGCTGTAGGTAAGTAACTCCCCCTGAGCCGTGGGCCTAACACCTCTCATCGCCTCCCCATGTTCCTCTTCACTCTCCTGCTCCTCCTCAAACGTTCCTCCATGCCATACTCCTAAATCGGTCGCCACACTCACCAATCTTCCTCTCTCGCCTCATACTCTCAGTATCAGGTGAGTTGCTCATGGATGAGGTTCCCTTCTGACGGTAGTATGGCTCAAACTCCCTGAAGTGAACATCCATGCTCACAAACTTCTTCTTCGGGCTCCAGCACACGTACCCCTTCTGAGTCGCCGAATAGCCCACGAATACACACTTGACTGCTCTGGGGTCAAGTTTTCCAACAGACGATCTATTGTCCTTCACAAAACATACGCAGCCAAACACCTTTAGTGGGAGTATCCCACTATTATTTTCTTGCAATATCACACATGGAGACTTCCATCCCAGTACCTTCGAGGGCATCATGTTGATCAATCGAGCTGCTGTCAGCACTGCATGCCCCCACAGACTCTGTGGTACATTCATAGCGATCATCATGCTCCTTGCCACCTCCAGAAGGTGGTTGTTCTTCCTTTCTGCCACTTCATTATGTGCTGGTGTATGCACAGGTGGTCTGATGTTGTATCCCTTGGACTGACAGGTATTCCTCAAGTGCTTTGTTGGTATACTATGTTTCATTGTCAGACCTTAGTACCTTCACTACTGCTCTGTACTGAGTCTGGACATGTTTATGAAAGTCCCGAAAATAGGCAAAGACCTCACACTTATTCTTCATCAAATACAGCCAGGTGACACTAGTGGAACAATCAATAAAAGAGATAAAATATTTGTAACCATTCATAGTAGTTGTGGCACACGGCCCCAGACATCAGAATATATAATATCAAAAACAGAAGAGCTCCTATGGCCCGCACCAACATATGAGCTCCTAGTAAATTTGCCTAAATCGCATGCATCACATACTAGTTTCTCCTTATTTGCCTTCTCATAAATAGATGGATACAAGCTACTCAAAATACCAAAAGAGGAGTGCCCCAACCGCCTGTGATGGAATATCAGTGGATCTTCGGCACTCATCTTTGGTCCTCCCATTCCTGTCATTTCTGCCACGGACACCAATGCCGAATCCAGTCCTTCCCGATCCAGGTACCACAGTCCATCATGCCAAGTGACAGTCCCAAGTCTTCATCCCGTCTCCTTCTCCTGGAAGATCACCTTAGGAATATCAAAAGAGACAATGCATTTTAGTTAGAGGATTATAGAACTAATGGACAAAAGACTGACTGGAAAAGAAAGAGCATGTAAAACATTAGATAATCTTACTGAACCTGTATAATCGACAGTACCCTTACCGACCACTGGCTGGAAAGTACCATCGGCTGTTTGAATGATGTCTGTAGATGCTAGGTGAGTGTAGGAAGAGAACTCACTAGCATTCCCTGTCACGTGTCGAGACGCACCCGAATCGACAATCCAGTCCGACGATCTAAGGAAAGACATAGATGCAAGGGCGAGTGAGTCATCAGTACCTTCCGATGGATGGGCATATATGGTAGCGTTGCCTATAGCGAAGACTGAGGTGGACACCTCCTCAGTCCCACTTCTCCTGTCTCCATCGCTTGACGCTCTCTACTTTCTCCTAAGTACTTCCAGCATGCCCAATAGTGTCTGATCCTCCTCAGTATAGGCACCATTAGCACCCTCCTCGCCTTCTGCTACCAGCAGGTTCACCAGATAACCTCCTCGATCACCCCGTTGACCCCCACGACCACGGCCACGTCCTCCAAACTATCCACGTCCGCTACCTGAATCTCCCCCCTTGGGCGTTTTTGTCACGCCTCGATTTTCGCTAAATCGATAATCGTCCCGCTGGCGTGATGCCGAGCACGCGTAAGGCACGTATGCACAAGGCCTAGGCATAATGATATACTTTAGAACATATGCAACATAGTACACAAATAAGATATCACACATTGAGATATAGAAAAGTTCTCTTTATTGATAATGAACATTTGGTTACAGACTCTTGACTCAAAAGTAATAAGAATGTCGCACGGACTTACAACTTGGACGCAAAATGAGATAGTCGATCCATACATTACATCCCTTACTAATATTTCAGAAAAGCAAACCACCTTGGGTGCGTGTTAGCACCATCGCCTAGGAGCTTCAAAAAGATATGTACGAGCTCCTTGTGATTATGTAATTGAGTTCCAAAAGTCACAAACATGAACGCGTCAGATCAGTGAAAGGTTGGAGGAAGCTTCAGCTCCTCGCCGCGTCGCCTTGGCTCGGGGAACCTACTGCAACGAGGATCGGTACTTCGAAAAGTACCGGTGAGGGCGAGCTAACCCAACATACCAAAATCGACATCGTATTCATATGAACATGCAACATTATTAGTATGCGATCTTTCTATCTTGCCTTAGTTCAATTCTTTATATACGATAGCATGGAATAACATAACAAAATGTGCCACCGTTCAATGACTTTACCTGTACCGTTTGAACCACATGTACAAAACTTACAATGAGCTTCCCTGCCACGAAGACATAGTTAGTCTGCACAGTTTAAATATACATAAGGATCACTGTCTTGACTAGCCATCATGGACTATAGTCTGGATAGACGGCGATGCTTGCAGCACAGGTAGCGAGCCCCGCTACAAACTCCCGTCTCACATGTGCTAAGTTGCTAGCACGACTAACTGTTGTTCTGCCCGGGACGAATCAGCCCCAGTACCCCGACGACCGTTCGCAGGAACCATATACTTTGTGCACAAGTTGTCCATGATCATTGTCGATCTAAACACTAAGTTAACATACGAAGCATTTCAAGACAACAACATGAACATAACTACTTTAGCACAGTGCGATGGCATAGTCTACTAGCTGATATGATCAATTTACAAGTTATGTACTACTCATTGAACAGTTATAGATGAATAAGTTCTAACTACAACTGAACACAAAACAACTGTATGTATAGCGGACAGGCACACAACAATTCGACCGTAAAGAATTTATGTGACAAGCACTAAGTGTTTCAAGTCTACTTCTTTTATCTTGACTCAATTTTATTCTTTTGGTATCGTTGATCGGAATCCACAAACGAGTCAATTTATTAGGAATGAAGACTTGGAAGAAGGACGCAAATTCGGGAGTAAGGCCACTCACAAGTTGGTGAATCGGGAGAGAAAAGAGGGTGATCTTTAAGACTCCGCTTGCGCGTCGCCTACACGATCACCTGCATGCACCAACAGATGATCAATATCTCCCACTTCGGTCTTCAAGGATTCGATACGAAATGCGAAATTCAAAGAACGAAGACAATGAAATCCATCGAAACCATTCAAGAAAACGCAAGTCACAAAACCAACAAGAAAGCAACCAAACGGCATCAAAAAAGGACAAAGAAACCAGCACAACGGAAAGGGCCCTCTCGACTTTGTCGTCGAGTCCTTCCTTGAGACACGATCCATTGAATGTAGGACCTGATTCCGAAGAAACCAATCCATAACGAGAAAATGATTTTGATTCAATCTGTCCCGATCGAACGATACCAAGTATTTCTTAGCCGCGCTCCCCGAATAGGGGGAACGGGACACTACAGTTTTGGTGCAAGCATACCTTAGATGGCCCACCTCCCCATTGTTGTAACACTGTACGGGGTCTCCCTTGGGCCATGTGCCGCCTGAATTGGCAACTGCCAGTGCTGTCTTCACTTCAGGAGGACCACGCCCCTGCATGTAGCTTGATACGAGTCTCCTCCTGGATCATGGCCGAGATAGCCTCCTCAAGTGTAGGAATCTTCGGTTGGGCTAGAAGTAGTGTTGTCTTCTAAGCAAACACTGCGGCCAGCCCCTTAAGAAACTTCATCGTCCTCTCCTGCAGACATACATGTCTCTCATTACACTTCGGGTCCTCGCAGCTAGCCCGATCTGAGAAGTCATAATCCAACCACAGACGCTCCAACTCCGTGGCATACTCCTGTACCGTCTTCTCTCCCTGTACGGTGTCATCGATTTCCTCCTTGATCTGGAAAACCCTCAAGTTAATCCCCAAACCATCGTAGGTTCTCCTTAACTTCTCCCACACGTCTTTCACCATCTCAAGGCCATCCACTGTGACGACGATCGACTGGACTAAGAAATTAAGGAGCCAAATGTATACCAACATATGAGTAGACTTCCACTCGTCGCGTCCTGCCGAGCCCTCATCCGGCTCTGTCTTCTCTCCTGACAAGAAACTCTTCAGGTTCTTCCCTGCGAGGGTTCTCCTCACCTGTCGTGACCAACTCAGGTAGGTGGCCAGTCCATCAAGCTTCAGATCGATGGATGGAAGCTCCAACTTCGCCAATGTTCGTGTCACGCTCTCACCAGCCGACAGTTTTATCAGCTTCATCAACGTTGCAACATCCGCAGAGTCCAACTTCTTGATGATCTCCTTCATCGATCTTCCTCTTCTCCGATCACCTCACACCCGTCACACGATTCACGTTCGCCCTCTTCGTCCTCTCCTAGACCTGATCATGTCTCTCCCCCATCAAATCTAGGCTTTCGATGTCAACGTCCGGAACGACCCGCGGAAGACGCCAGGAACCGTGGCAGAAGGCGCCGAAGGAGTCGCGGCTTCGCGATGGTGGTAGCAGGCGAGCGGAGACGGTGGTGGCGGGCGAGCGGTGCGGCAACGGTGGTGGCAGACGGTATGGGAGCAGTGGCGGTGGTGGCGGCTAGGGTTTGGGAGGTGGTGGCTAGGGTTTGGACTTTGATACCATGTAGAATAAATTGGAGTAATTGTTGTATTTTTATTTATAATCTCTTAGCTATTTATAGCCTTACAACCATTCATCTTACATTAATACCCCATTAAAATCCGCTGTAGAATATTCTAATATCCCAACAAATATACCAAGAATATTGTAATATACCAACAAATATACCAAGAATATTCTAATATACCAACAGAAACTGAAAATAAGAGATAGACTTAAGACATTGATTAGAACATGAGTATTATTTAGCCTAACCAACAAGATGAATCTAGAAGACTAGGTTAGGGCCCATATGAAATTTGCATCAGCATAAATAAAATAGAAACTTGGTTTAATACTTGGCTTAATTCTATTGATGGGTGGAGATACATATATATAGGAGAGGCTAACCCCTCTCTCTACTATTCTACTAGATGTGGGACTAAACACCCACTAATACTCTCAACACTCCCCCTCAAGATGGGCGATAGATATCAATGATCCTCATCTTGTCACATAGTTGAGAAAGACTCGATGAATTAAAACCCTTAGTCAGACAATCTGCAAGTTATTTTTCTGAGCGAACATGATCGAGCTTTAATACCCTTTTTCTAGCTTCTCTTTGATGAAGAACCGATCAAGATCGATGTGCTTAGTTCTATCATGCTGGACTGAATTGCTAGCTATACTTATTGCAGCTTGACTGTCACTCAGAAGACGCAACGGTGTTCCTTGGTCCAGATTCAACTCCGTCAGCAGTGCTCTTACTCACAGCAACTCTGACACTCCCAGAGCCATAGCTCTATACTCTGCTTCAGCAGTCGATCGTGCTATCACAGACTGTTTCTTGCTTCTCCATGAGATTAGGTTACCTCCCACAAAGACACAGTACCCTAAGGTAGACCTTCTGTCGTCCATGCAGCTTGCCCAATCTGCATCGCAGTACCCCTCAACACCCAGGTGTCCATTTTTCTTGAACCTCTTACAGGAGTCCCCTTTAGATATCTCAAGATACGAAAAACTGCATCCATGTGACCCTTCATTGGATCATGTATGTAGCGACTCACACACTCACAGCAAATGAGATACCAAGGCGAGTGTGGCCTAGATAAATCAATCTGCCTACAAGTCTCTGATATCTCTCACGATCAACAGGCTCTCCTGCCTCTGCACCCAACTTATCTTTCTGATCGACTGGAGTAACTGTCGATCGACATCCCAGCATACCAGTCTCTGTGAGCAGGTCTAGTACATGCTTACTATGAGAGAGGAAGATCTCATCTCTTACTCGAGCCACCTCGATCCCGAGAAAATACCTCATCATTCCCAAGTCCTTTACTTCAAACTCCTTGGCGAGTTTTGACTTCAGCTGGATGATCTCCTCCTCACTATCACCTGTGATCACTATATCATCCACATACACTACAAGTATGGTGATGTGACCTCTTGCATGCTGGAAGAAAATCGTGTGATCTGCATTGGTCTGGCGGTACCCCATGCATGTGACATCCTTCATGAATCTATCAAACTAGGATCGAGGAGATTGCTTGAGTCCATACGGTGATTTCTTTAGCTTGCACACATTTCCCGTCGACTGCTTCATGCAAAACCCCAGGGGGGTCTCCATGTATACTTTCTCTTGTAGGTCCCCATGAAGAAAAGCGTTATTTACATCCAATTGATACAGCTGCCACCCATGGTTTGCTGCAAGGGAGACCAGGGTTCTCACAATGCTCATCTTTGTCACTGGAGCAAATGTCTCATCATAGTCGATGACATAGAATTGAGTGAATCCCTTTGCAACCAATATTGCCTTGTACCGCTCCACCTTTCCTTCTGACGTCTCCTTTACTGTAAAGACCCATTTGCATCCAACTTCTCTCTTTCCTTTAGGCAACGGAACAAGCTCTCATGTCCCATTTCTTTCGAGTGTCCCAAGTTCCTCCAACATAGCAGCTCTCCACCTTGGATCTCCCTTCGCTTCCTGCCAACACTTAGGCAAAGAGGTGGTGTCTAATGATGCAATGAATGCTCGATAGGTAGGGGATATATTATAATAGGATAAGAAATTGGCAATGTCATGTTCATAACCATAACGATTAGGAGCTTTTCGCGTATTACTGCAAGAAGATCTCCTTAAGGGAATATGAGGAAGTGATGAAGAGATCATACCATCCGAATCAGAGTAATCCGCATCCGAATCAGAGGGATCCGGTGCTGAAAATGCATCTTCAAGAGTTGGAGCAGGATTATGCGAGGGACATGGCACAGTAGGGGCTATAGGCACAGTAGTAGACTGCTGCCTTCTCCTTCTGTAGACTTGGAGCTCTGTAGATTATTCTGTAGTCTGTTCCTCCCCATGCACTGGAGCATCACTTTCTTCCTCCTGATTGTCACTACTTTCTTCCTCCTAATTATGTGCATCCTCATCACTTTCCTCACCCTCGTTATCTCCCCTTGTTCCCTTGGACCAGCTTCCAACATTGGACATGGAACTGACCTGACAATCACGCTTGGGCCTATCTCCCCCTCACTCCTAACACCTCATGTGTTAGATGTGTCACCAAATGCGGAGCCTTCACCTGAACCATTGTGGTAGTATGGTTTCATCTCTCTGAATGTAACGTCCATGCTTACAAAGAGCCTTCGCTCCACCGGACTCCAACAAGAGTATCTCTTTTGAGTCCCTGAGTAGCCAAGAAAGATGTACTTCACTGCCCGAGGGTCCAACTTTTCCACCGCAGGTCTGTTATCTTTCACAAAACATACACATCCAAATACCTTTGGGAAACAATGTACTTATTCTCTCCCGTAAGCATCTCAAACGGTGTCTTCCATCTAACACTTGAGAGGGCATCATGTTGATGAGATATGCAGCCGTCAACACGACATGCCCCCACAAGTGTTTAGGAACATTCATGGCAAACATCATTGACCGTGCTACTTCCAACAGGTACATGTTCTTCCGCTCTGTCACGCCATTGTGCTGGTGTATAGGCACACGAAGTCTGATGTTGTATCCCATGGGCTGATAAGTACTCTTTAATAGCCTTATTGGTGCATTATGTTCCATTGTCAGATCTCAAAATTTTCACTTTAGCGCTGTAGTTGTAACCCTGCGATAAAAATCTTGAAAGCATGCAAAGACATCACTCTTACTCTTCATTAGGTATATCCAGGTGATACGAGTGTAGCAGTCAATAAAGGTGACAAACCATTTAAAATTATTAACTCCAGTTGTAGGACAAGGTCCCCACACATCAGAGGGTATCATATCAAAATTAGCTAAACTTCTATTTTCAGAACTCGCATAAGAGCTTCTAGTATGTTTTCCAAGCTCACAAGCATCACAAACCAACTTTTGTTTATTAGTCTTTTGATACATAGATGGATACATCCGACTCAGTAGACTGAATGAAGAGTGTCACATGCGCTGATGTTGAAGTAATAATTCTGCTTCCATTGTTCTTCGCGGCTCCTCCGGTTGTGCTTCTTCCACCAGAGATGCTAGTGCTGCGTCCAGCCCACCCCTGTCCAAGTACCATAGTCCCTTATGCCAAATGACAGTCCCCAACCGTCTTTCCGTTCCCTTCTCCTGAAAATTTATCTTAGGAATGTCAAAGGAAACAACACAATTAAGTTGAAGAACAATGGCACTAATGAACAATAGATTTAACGAAAAAATATGGAACATGCAAGACATCAGTAAGGGTTATGAAAGTGGTGCATTCAACTGTCTTTACCCATAATGGGTCTAGCCGTACCATCAGCAGTCTGAATGCTTTCAGGCGTCGTCAGGTAAGTGTAATCTTGGAACTCATTATAGGCACCCGTGACTTGGCGGGATGTCCCATAGTCAATTATCCAACCTGGTCTGTGGATAGATGCCAGGGCATGAGCAGGTATACATGTGGTTGTATGAACATAGTGGGTGATGTTACCCCCGGAGGTGGTTGGAGTTGATGCCCCAGAGGTGTTGGCTCGACTTTCGCTGGTTCCAAGCTTCATGCTTTTCCATATCTCTCACTATGGGTCATATCGGATGACTGACTCTCACTTTCCTCTTCTGCCAGGTTTGCCTTGTGTCCTCCGGAATGATTACTTCTGCCACCAGCATAGCCTCCTCTGCCACCCCTATGCCCTCCACGGCTGCGTCTGCGGCCGCTGGACTGGCCTCTCAAGGATTTCGTACATAATCTGATAAAGTGTCCAAGGTCTCCACAGTCGTAGCACCCTCCCCTCCGGAAGAATTTGGGTTAAAAGTTGCTAGAGCTAATTTTTCCCCCAGAGAGCTAGTGGTGCTAGGCATCAGCTTCAGTCGTGCCTCTTCTTGTGTCATAGCAGCTATGGCCTCCTCCAGTGATGGCAGCCTGGGTTGAGCAAGTAGGATATTCCTCCTCTGCTCTAATGCTGGGTTAAGCCCCTTCAGGAACTTCATCATCCTCTATCGCGAAACATACTCCATGAACTTCTTATAATGTTTCGCAAATGCCGGTTCCACTTGCTCATCTTCCACGCCAATGGGGTCATAGTGGTCGAGATCTGACCAATACTTCTTCAGCAGAGCCGCATACTCAGTGATGGTGTGATCTTCTTGGACCACCTTATCAAGTTCATCTAGTAGTTGGAAAACCCTTATAGGGTTGCCCGAGCCAGAGTACATATCTCTCAACGTCATCCAAATGTCACCAACACCCTTCATTGCTTCCACGTTGTCCGACACTTGATTGATCAATGAGGCTGTCAACTATTCAGCAACAACATTATTGACGATCTCCCACACAGCAAATTCCTGTAAGAAGTGATCTTCAGGTACCTTGGTTTGGCCATTCACATAGCCCACCAAGCCTCTTGCCTTCAGAGTCTGCATCGCCTGACGCGACCACTTCAAGTAGTTGGAAGTACCCTCCAACTTTATCTCCAGTTTCTCCAACTTTTCCATTTTGTATGGTGAAGGATCCACATTTGCATGTGCACCACAGGAGCTAGTCTCGGTCAGCCTCTTGGAGAAGATAACGTCCACCAAAGCCTTCATCTCTTGGGCCGTCAGCTTGCCGTAGATCGTCTCCATCGTCCTCTTGTCCTCTTTCATCAGCAAGATCAGCAAGACGGTGGCAGATCTAGATTGTCTCCACCTTTGATCGTCGTCTTCTCCACGTCTATTGTTCCTCCTTCAGTGGCAGCGGTGTCCCTGAGAGTCGCTGCTTACATGCCGTGCACGGCTTCGACCCGAGGTCGCATGATCTGACGAGGAGAAGGAACCGACAGTTATAGTCGAGATCATGAGTTCACACAAGAGTTCCCTCACTGATATATCTTGATCCAACAAGCAACACCGGGGCCGGCGGGGCTGCTGGAGGCGGGGCAGACCGACGGCCCTGCGACGCGTGGCCAGGCGGTCGCCGGGGCCGACGGGGATAGAAGGAGTGGGGCAGCTGTGAGAGGGTTAGGGTTAGGGTTTGGAGAATGGTGGGGGGATTTGACTCTAATACCAAATAGAAACTTAGTTTAATACTTGCTTAATTCTATTGATGGGTGGGACTACATATATATAGGAGAGGCTAACCCCTCTCTCTACTATTCTACTAGATGTGGGACTAAACACCCACTAATACTCTCAACAAATAATCACAACTATAAAGTCTTTCTTCCATATTTTAGATCCTAACAATTGATATCAATGATAATAAATGTCAATGGTTGAAGGTACTACCTCTAAGTTCAAGTTGTTCTGAACCAGGTCAACTGTTCTTTGCAGTATTTCCCTTCCCTGCATTAAGCATAAATTGATAAGAGTTATTTCCACATTTTCAAGCATAATTTCATTTTTAATAGCTCATGTGTATAGCCTATGATGGTGCTCCTTACTCGTTCTGTTATGAGCTCGGCTAGAGGTTTTGCATAAAATCTTGAATTGGAAAAACCAAGACAACCATAGATGCTGAAGCAAGTTCAAAAAATACATGTTATTTGATAAAAACATTTGAGATACCCAGTTTAGAATTCAGAAGAAAGGAAGAGTAGCCTAACCTATTCGCAGTAAGCTTTAATGCTTGCTGTTGGATATCAAGTTGTTGGGCTTTGAGACCAGAAGCAGTCTTGAGCCATGACTTAACCATTCTCCTTCTCTGAACCAGTTCTTTCAAGAGCTGAAATGTTGAAGAACATAGATGTCACCGAAATTAAAATTGCACTTACTTTTAAAAAGTGTGTAAAGAGACAATACTATAAGGCTTTGAAAATAATAGATGGAGTAGAATCAAATCCTTTCTTTAGGGAAAGAGTCCACCGCTATAAAGATATGCCATGAGAAGATCCACCTAAGAGGTAAATATAGCATACACACTAATAACAACAACAACAACAAAGTCAACATCCAAAATCCTGAAGGTCTGGTACACGAGTTACTTGATTAAACCATGTCCTCTATAATATTAGCAAGCATGTCTTTCTTATAGACAAGAGCTCATTTACCTTAGTCCTTACAACTTCCTCAACTATTACTTCCACACCATACTAAAAAAACTACTTCCACCACTCCTGACCACAGTGCATTATTAGTATTTGTTCCACATATTTAAACCATCCTAACAATAATTCTCCTCATATCCCTCAATTGAGTCCACATGTAACTTCCCACCCACTTCACATTACTGATGTTGTGTTTAGACTATATTGCTACTTTTGCATCTCCGTGTTCTCATTTCAGTTATGCTATGCTTTCATGAAAGAAAAAAACAACCAAACAACTATTCTATCGTTGTGACAAAAATACAACAATAACAAAGCCTTTATTCCAAATTCTTGGGATCACTTGTTTGAATCGTTTCCTTCCATTATGTTCTATGAAGGACCAACTCCTCTGTAACAAATTTTAGTGACAATAAAAACCATATGAAAATCATATGAAAATCTCTAATATGGTTTTTATTGAAATCCTTTCCTTCCTAAGTGAATCATATTTAACACATTAGTTCTATTAAGGGCCATGTCCACTGTAAATCATGTGTAACACATTAGTGGTCTTTATTGACATCCTTTCCTTCCTAAGTGAACATAACACATTAGTGACAGATTTCGGTATTTAGGATCAATCATTCATCATGACGACAAAGAGATTGTGAAGGATGTCATGCATAGAAAACATGATGGCTAAAATGTTGGCTTCTAGAGTATTTTGTGATTTGGAAGATACCTCTAAAGTTGAAAGAAAAATTCTATATCGATTGTAAGACCAGTCATGCTTTACGGATTAGAGTTGGGCAATTAAGAAACGTATCCAAAAAATTGTGTTGCAAAAATGAAAATGCTAAGATGTCATAACGATACATTTATCTTCTTAATAAGTAAATGACTTTCATGGTAGATCTTTCATGCATAAAATCAAATTGATTTTCTAAGTTTTTGTTTCATTTCTTGAGCTTTTTCGCTCAGATACCTTCTCCTATAGCTTCACGGTATGGCACATAAGCTTAATTATTCAATAGTTTTTACAAACATGTGTCTCCCTTATTTTTATATGGGATTATAATTTGCTCTCCATTCATCGGACATCTTCTTAGTCCTTATGATTTGGTTGAATAAATTAGTAAGCCGTATCAATTCTTTCTATCATTGGGTCCTACCGCTTTTCCATTTCTCATTTTCTTCAAAGTATCATTTGCTTCAATATTCTAATTTTTTAAAAAGAAAATTAACTTTATTGATATAGCTAAATAATACAAATCAGGAATCTCATGCATTTACATTTCCTTTGGTTCTATATCCAATTTTCCTGGATTTCAAAGGTCCTTGAGCTAGCCTTGGTCTTCTTGGTGCATTTTCCCACCAATAATTTGATATCCTCCTCTATTTTCTTGTACAGCCATTGACATGTCATCTTCTCTTTGTTGAATTCCTTCTATTCCTCGTTTGCCAGATATGCGAACATGTTACTGTCAAGGCATATCTAGCTAAAATTGTTGTATGGGAGCCTCCTTTAAAGGTTGTGTTGAACTCTGTAGCATCTTGACTTATCAGGTATTCCTGCATAGATTAAAGCTATAGTCTTCTTCTAATATCTTGCCATGGTTTATAAGGGCAATTCGAGAAAACATGAAATAGTGTTCCTCTTGTGTCAAGCATAGTTCACAAACTGATTGTACATTCATACCAAACTTGTTAAGCCTATCTTTGGTCATCTCCGTGGTACCACACAGCTCTCCACCAGTCCACTTCCATAAATTTTACTTTAATGACGTACCAAGCTGATAGTGAAATCTACATATGCATTGTCCTTCCATCCAATAGTCCTCACTCATATCTTGATGAACCTGGATGTGATTAATCTTATTACTCACCTCATTAGTGACTGTGAGTTTGCTTGGTACCCACCTCCCTTCTTCAATAATTTTATCCACAGTAAAATTCTCATAACATCTACCTTCTGGAAGCCATGGATCAAACCAATTTGAGGTTGATTTGCCATTAGCTATGATTCTTTGAATATGGGGAAGAACATCATACCTATAAGCCAATATTTGTTTCCAAGTTGTAAAGTTGTATAATGGGATGATTATTATTAAAGAGAGGGTTACATATATATAGGGAGGCTAAACCCTCTCACTATTGTTTTATCCGATGTGGGACTAAAGCCCAATACTACCAATACTATTACTAATACTTAACACCCTCCCTCAAGTTGGAGCATAGATGTCAATCATGTCCAGCTTGTCACACAGAAATTGAACCCAAGGACCCAAAAAAGACTTCATGAAAATACCGGGCTATCTGATCACCGGTCCTCACGTGGTGAAACTTTATCATCCCCATTTTATACTCATCACGGACAAAATTGATGTCGATTTCAATGTGCTTCGTCCTTTCATGAAATACAGGATTGGTATCAATATGAATAGCAGACTTATCACACAACATATCTGTTAATTTAGATCCCCTTCTTCTCCCAGCTCTTGTAGAAGATGTTGCAGATATAATACTTTTGTTGTGCCATGAGCAATGGCTCGATATTCTACTTCCGAACTGGACCGTGCTATCACACTATGCTTCTTACTCTTCTACGATACCAAGTTTCCTCAAATAAATACCGAGTAGCCACATGTAAATCGTCTATCCGTCAGGCTTGCACCCCAGTCAGCATCGGTTAAATACTCAACACAAGTATGTCCATGATTCTTCATCTGGATTCCTTTTCCCGGATTCTGGATTAGATAGCACAGAACTCTGATAATTGTCTGCCAGTGTGGAACTCGTGGAGAAGACATAAATCTACTTGTGACATTTATGGTGAAGGAAATGTTCGGTCGAGTCATAACCGCCAAGTAGTTGAGTTTTCCAACCACTCGACGATACTGATCCGAATTGGTCATCAGGATCCCCTCGTCGGGGAGGTAACTTTGCCCATGGATCCATGGGCGAGGTTGCTCCCTTGGCTTGCATCATTCCTGCATCATTTAGTATGTCCAGCACGTACTTCCTCTGAGATATTATAATGTCCTGCTTACCCCGTGTAACTTCAATGTCCAAGAAGTAGTTCAACGATCTCATATCCTTGGTCTGAAATTGTTCTCCCATAAACTTCTTTAGTCCCGCAATACCCCGGCTATCGTCTCCTGTGATCACAATGTCGTCAACATAGACACCAAGTAGTATCCTTCCAGCTGATGTATGTCGGTAGAATATCGAATGACCCTATTTTGATTGACACATACCAAACTGAGTAACAACATGTGTAAATCTACCAAACCACGCACGAGATGATTGTTTCAGAGCAGAGAGGGCCTTCCGCATACGACACACTTTACCCTCCCTTGCAACGAACTCGGAAGATTGCACCACGTACACTTCTTCAATATCTCCGTGCAGAAATGCATTATTGATATACAGCTGAAGCAATGGCCAGTCATAACGAACAGCAAAGGCCGAGAGTATGCGCACAAATGTCATCCTGACAACCGGAGAGGTCTCAAAATAATTCTCACCATAGGTCTAAGAATATCATTTAGCCACCAGACGAGCCTTTAGGCGATCAAGAGTGGCATCCGGTTTTACCTTGATCGTGAACACCCATTTGCAACCTACTGCCTGCTTACCAGTAGGTAAATCTATCAAGTCCTAAGTACGGTTCAACCGAAGCGCTTTCATCTTATCTTCCACAGTAGCACGCCAACCAGGATGTTTGAGACCCTCCTCGGCAGTATTGAAAATTTGAATCCAATCAATAGTAGCTACTAAGAACTGAGTGTAGCTCATGAGTCCTTTGTAGTTGTCAACATACAAGGGATGATCACGACAGGCACAACGAGGTCGAGCCAGTAGAACAAGCATAGGCGAATCAGTAAAGCTAGAGGAGGAGGATGGCTATGTGACCGTGGGCACTATTTGCTATGCTCGTTCGGACGACGTCGGTACTGACTGAACCGGTGTTTGCGGACCGCCGGACCGGGATACTGGATCGGTATGGAAGGGCACCCTTACGGGGTGTTGTTGTGTTTGAACAGAAAACAACAAGAAATTCTCTTCTGGATAAACTTGGGGAACTGGATCTGTAGTTTGTGGAAGTGGAGGAAACTCGGTTTCAACGAAGGTAACATCTCGAGAGAAAAAATATCTCTTCAAGGTAGGGAAAAAAATACAGATACCCTTTCTAATCTTTAGGATACCCAAGAAAAATACATTGGATTACCTTAGGATCTAATTTAGAAAGGGTCGGTCGGGTATCCCGAACATAGCACAAACAACCAAAAAATTTGAGAGGTAGAGGAAACGGTTGTCGTTCAGGATATAACCGAGAAAAGGGAGCAGCGCCATTGAAAACTGACGATGACATACGATTAATAAAATAGCAAGCTGTAAGGACCGCATCCGACCAAAATCTTTTGGGAGTACGTGCTTTTAACATAAGAGCACGTGTTGTTTCTAAAAGATGGCAATTATTACATTCGGTTACACATTCTGTTGTGGTGTGTAAAGACAGAAAGTTTGGTAGATGATGCAATTTCGAGACATGAGTATTGAACTCACGAGATAGATACTCGTGACCATTGTCACTTCGAAAGCAAGCATTTAATCGGAACACCAAATTGTGTTTTGATTTTCGTATAAAAATTGCACCAAATTTTAAATAATTCAGCGCACATTTTCATCAGATAGACAAAAATGGCACGTGAGTAGTCATCAACAGATGTGACAAAGTACTTGAAACCCATCATTGATTCAACCGGACCAGGTCCCCATACATCGAAATCCACCAACTCGAAAGGAGCGGATGCAATTTTGTTATGACTCACCGGATAGGGAACACTGATGCTTAGCTAAACGACACGACTCACAATGAAAAGTAACTGGAACATCTAAAGATGGGTACATTTTCTGGAGAGCTTGGATTAATGGATGGCCTAGCTGACAATGTAACTCGAAAGGATTGAGTTTCATGCCGGCACAAGCAACAGAAGAAGGTACGTCAAACAGGTACAAGCCTTCAGCCACATGCCCCTTACCAACAGGCTTCCTAGTCTAGTCTTTAGGTCCTGAAAAACACGACCATCAGGAAAAAAAATGTTACCGAGCAATGTATGTCGCGAGTAATCTGAGTAATTGAAAGTAAACTGAACGAATTTTCAAGTGTATGTAATACTAAATTGAGTGACAGTCCGGAAGAAAGATAGGTATTTTTCAAACCACAGACTGTTAGTGAACCACTATTGGTAACAGTAATATCAGAAACACGACCCACCGATACATAATTGTGTATCATACATGTCGCCATTCATGTGAGTAGACGCACCAGAGTCAATCACCCACTGCTTCGACCGCACCACACATGTCGCTGAGTACCCGACTGTGGATCCAGATATGGATGCTTCACCCCGACGTTGAGCTTGGAAGTCAAAAAAATCTATATATAACTATGCAGTCATCTGTACAGATCGAACACCATCATCAGGAGCGTCTGATGTAACATTAGCGGCAGGAGCTTTAGGACACTGCCACTGAAAATGGCCTTGCAGACTACAGTTGAAACACGTGCGCGATCTTCCTCCATCACTACCGCCATTGCCTTGTCCACTATTACGATCATCATTTCGGCTGCAACGTCGTCCACCACGACCACCACGACCACCACGAAATCCAGCATGTGCAGCACCAAGAGCAGATCGATCAGCAGAAACATCACCCGAAGTGGTCTAAAGAACTTTCGTTGCTCGTAGGACACGATAGTGAGCTTCCATCAAAGATGGAATATCTGATCCAGCAATGATCTGAAAGCGAGCAGAGTCAACATCAGGACGGAGAGAGGTAAGATATGCCATGACATGAAGATGCTCACGTATAGCCCTCGCTTCATTGATATCCATCGTTAGAGGTAATACGCGGTTGACCTCATCAGTCATAGCCTTAAAGGTCCAGAAGTGGTCCTTATGAGATTTGTCTCCCTGATTTGCTCGGTATACACCAACGACCGAGTCATAGATACGAGACAAATCGCGTTTTTCATCAAACGTCGCTACTAGGACCTCCTATAACTCCTTCACGGCATCTGTATTCTAAACCATATTTTCCACCGATGGTTCTATTGAATTCATCAATTGTGTAAACAGTCGACTGGCATCTGTCTCCCACTGCTCAAATTTAGGATCAGTCTCGTCTGGAGGGTTATCAGTTAGATGTTTGGACAACTGCAACCCCGGAAGCATATTTTGACCTTTTTTCTCCATGTCGAATAGCCCTCTGGTCCGTCCAATCGTCGATCGACAAGTCGAATCGATGAAATCGTCTTGCCAGTGCCCATTGGTCCCGCTATTGCGTTTCCGACACTAGTGTCTGTAGCACTGTTATTCGCCTCAGTATTTGTCATCATTCAGTGTTCCTGATTCGACCGTCGTTTTGATCTTTCCAACTTGATAATCACATCAATTCTGCCAATGCACTAGAAACATTGCCAGAACCGGCACGCGCATAGGAAGCAGAGATTGAATGTGGATCATACAAGCCAAAACAGAGAGGACACACAGGTTACCCTATGTTAGATCCTGCTGTGAAGATCAAGAAGAGAAACAAAGATTCATGCAAAACAAGCAACTTGTCTGCTCTTTGTTAATCTCTTGATGCCGATGTTGAGAGTCAGAGGTTCCAGCAAACAAACCATTGTTTATCCTCTGAGGATCCCAACATTTTTTTTTTGCAGATATGGAAAGACGGCTAGGGTTTGTGGTAGGTGGCGGCTGGTTTAGGGTTAGGGTTTATGGACATTTTCAGTTTAGGAAATACGGCTAGGGTTTTGGTAGAGACTGATCGAGGGGGTGCAGCGGCAGGGGGTGCAGCGGCAGGGGGCTCATCGAGGGGAAGGCAGTAACGGCAGGGGGTGGGGGTTGATTGGGGTAACAGCAGCAGCGACAGGAAGAGCAGCAGCCGCCGCAGGAGCAGCGACAGCAGCCCCAAGGTAACTGGGGGGAGGGAGCCGCAGTCGCAAGAGGGTGGGCGGCAGCAGCAAGGGGTGGGGGAGGGGGGTCTAGGTTTAGGGTTTTGAGGAGAGAAATGGGTGGATGGGTTATAGCTCTGATATCATGTAAAGTTGTATAATGGGATGATTATTATTGAAGAGAGAGTTACATATATATAGGAGAGGCTAACCCCTCTCACTATTGTTCTATCCGATGTGGGACTAAAGCCTATCCGATGTGGGACTAAAGCCCAATACTACTAATACTATTACTAATACTTAACACATGTAATAGAAGAGTCGTTGTCTGAGTGCATGTTCCAGAAATTACACTCTTCGTGGTATTTGTTCTTCATCCAGACTGCCCAAAGACTATCAGGTTTCAAGTATCCCCAAATCTTCTTGAAATTAAAAGCAACATCCCTATCCCTTAGTTTCCTAAGGCTCAATCCTCCTTCCTCTGCTTTTGTGAGTTCATCCCAGATGAGCATGCAACGAGTTGTGCCACAGGAAGTTTGCAATACATTTTTATATTTCCTTGATGGTTTGGCGTGGTATCTTGAAGATTTACATCCAGAAATTGCACATTGAAGTTATCACATTTCTGATTAGTTCAATTCTCAGCAAAAGATAAGATTGAAGCTTGCCAACTTCAAACCTTCTTCTGCACCCTTCAACTAGTTTTGCACACCCTTGTTAATTTAAAGAAAAGGTAGAGAATGGACTCCCAAGATGTCACAGGTAGTCCCTTCTTCCATTTATAGGAGGTTCTTAAGAATTTGTTTCCCTCTACAATGGCTGCTGAAGAAAATTTTACTCTTCTCATTGCTCATAGTCAAACCAGATCATTTCTTTAACTCATCAAACACCTCTCTGATACATAGAATGGATTCTAAAGTTCACATGGAGAAAATCAGCACGTCATCTGCATAAACAAGGTGAGAAATAGTAGGACTGGTTCTTGCAGATAGAGGCTCCAACAGCCCCTTAGCTTCCTCAATATGCAGTAGATCCAAATAAGAGATGCTCCATAGCAATGGAGAATAGGTAAGTGGAGAGGGGATCACCTTGCCTTAATCCTCTAGAGCTTTTGAAGAATCCATTAGGGCACCCTTTCAATAGCAATGAATAAGTATCGGATGTGATGCACCCCTTAATCAAGTAGATCCAATGCTAATGAAAATCCATAAAATAAATAATATGTGTTAGAATAAACGTAGAAGAAGGAAGAAGAAAATAGGAGAGAAGATCTCGTATTCGTGTAATCACATAGTGGGAGGTAAAGGCCTTATTTATACACCCCAATAAAGGTGTAATACTAATCTCTAACCAAGGTGGGACTAAAAACAAAGTGGGAATCCAACCCTTTAGTAACCCACGTTATAACACTCCCCCTTTGGATGACCACCGTCTCTAAGCCTATTGCCTCGTTAAAACTTTGGCAGGAAAACTTATTAGGACAAAACATGTGCGAAAGAAAAGAGTACAATATTTAGGATGACTTAGATAGGTGTTGGACATGCTTAATATTGCCTCATTAAAACCTTGTCAGAAAAAATTCAATGAAAAAAAAATTCATGACTAAGGAAAAAGAGTACAACGTATTATAGTCCATACAAAATGTATTCCCCCCTGAAAACAATCACTCCCCCTAAAGATGTTGATCCTGAACAGTCAGCTGATGAAGACGTCGCATTCCAATTCCATGAACTAATTTCTGAAAAGTTGACTTTGACAACGATTTGGTGAACAAGTCTGCAAGATTATCACTAGAGCGAAATTGTTGGACGTCAATATCAAAGTTCTTCTGAAGCTCATGAGTTTAGAAATTCGGTAAGATGTGCTTGGTCTTGTCTCCTTTAATGAATCCACCTTAAATTTGTGCAATACATGCTGCATTATACTCATGGATAACAATTGGAGTATCTGTGGTAGGGGAAAGGTGACAGGAGGTACGAATGTGTTGAATCGACGATCTCAGCCAAATACATTCTCTACTTGCTTCATAGAGAGCCAATATTTCTGAGTGATTTGAGGAGGTAGCAACCATTGTCTGTTTTGTTAAACGCCAAAAAATAGCTGCATTGTTATTAAGAAACACATATCCAATTTGTGAACGACCTTTATGGGGATCAGATAAATAACCTGAATCTGCAAAGCCAACTAGATTCGCGATGTCAGATAAACCACAAATATAAAATAATCCCATGTCGGTAGTTCCACGAAGATATCTCATCACATGTTTAATGCAATTCCAATGACTGCGAGTTAGCGCCGAGCTATATCTACCCAACAGATTGACAGAGAATGATATGTCTGGTCATGTACATTGTGATAGATACATTAATGCCCCAATGGCACTAAGGTACGGTACTTCGGGTCCTAACATCATTTCATTGTCGTCTTTAGAAGGATATGGATCTTTATTGATATCTAAAGATCGAACAACCATTGGAGTACTAAGGGGATGAGCTTTATCTATATTGAACTGTTTCAATATATTTTATGTGTATATGGATTGATGCACTAAAATTACATTAGTGCAATGCTCAATTTGTAATCCGAGACAATATTTCGTGTCTCCGAGATCTTTCATCTCGAACTCCTTTTTCAAATAGTTTGCAGTCTCATTGATTTTATGTCTTGTCCCAATCAAGTTTATGTCATCGATATATACTGCAACTATAATAAAACCCTCCTTAGTTTTCTTTATGAAGACACATGGGCATATAGGATTATTCTCATATCCCTCTCTTTTCATATATTCACTAAGACGGTTGTACCACATCCTTCCAGATTGTTTCAAACCGTACAATGAACGTCTTAGCTTTATGGAATGCATGTTCTTAGCTTTTGAGCTGGGTAGGTTAAATTCATCTGGGATTTTCATATAGATATCGCTATCTAAATCACCATATAGATAGGCTGTTACAACGTCCATAAGTGTCATGTCCAGTTTTTTCTCAACTGTCAGATTTATCAAATAACGGAACGTTGTTGCATCCATTACGGAAGAATACGTCTCTTCGTAATCAATTATGGGTCTCTGAAAAAATCCTTGTGCCACTAATCGTACCTTAAATCGAGCGATTTCATTCTTTTCATTTCGCTTTCTTACAAGCACCCACTTGTAACCTACCAGTCTGACGTCTTTTGGTGTTTGTACTATAGGTCCGAATACTCCACGTTTATTAAGAGAATACAATTATGCTTGAATAGCAACCTTCCATTTTGGCCAATCTTTTCTTTGTCGACATTCATCGATGCTACGTGGTTCAATGTCATCAATGCCCTTAGATATTTTAGTAGCTACTGAGAATGAGAATATCTCATCTATTGTTATATCTTTATGATCCCATACCTCTCTTGTATATGTATAAAACATAGATATCTCTTTGCTTTCAGGTACCTGAGCCTCCTCTTGGGCTTGTGTCTTTTCTAAGACAATAACCTCTTCTGGGTTTTCAGAGTATGGATATGTCATTCATAACCTCTTCTTGAGCGTTATGTGTAACCTCCTTAAGAGCATTACTTGGACATTTTCTCTTTCTAGGGACCAAGTCCTTCGAACCTATAGATCTACCACGCTTCTGGCGTGCAGTAGATTCATTAGCAACTCTGCTATTTTTTCCTACGGGGATATCAATTCGAGCTGGCGCATTTGCAGCGGGCACATGTGATTTAATCACTTTAGCTGCATCAATAAATGCATCTGGCATTTGATTTGCAATCTCCTGTAGATGCAATATCCTTCGTACCTCAGTTTCACATTGATTAGTACGAGGATCTAGATGAGACAGAGTGAGATTATCCCACGATAATTCATGTCGTTTATTTGTGGCGAATGGTTCTGTAAGAACATTCTTTTCTTTCTCCCCCTAACGGCAGGAATTTAGTCTCATCAAAATGACAGTCTGCGAATCTAGCAGTAAAAACATCACCAGTTAAAGGTTCCAAATATCTAATGATTGAGGGCGAATCAAAACCAATATAAATTCCTAAACGGCGCTGAGGTCCCATTTTAGAGCGCTGAGGAGGGGGAATAGGAACATAAACAGCACAACCAAATTTACACAAATGAGAGAGTCACAAGTTATGATGGTGAAAATTCATGATATGAGATGGCCTAACAATGATCAATTTAGCAGCATATAATATGATGTGTCCCCAAGCTGAAACAGGTAAGTTTGATTGCATGAGTAAAGGCCTTGCGATATGCCGAAAATGCTTTATCAAGGACTCTGCTAAACCATTTTGGATATGAACATGAGGTACAGAATGTTCAACTTATATTCCTACGGAAGCACAATAATCATCAAAAGTACGAAAAGTGAACTCAGCTGCATTATCAAGTCGAATCGTTCTAACATGTTGGTCAGAAAAATGAGTCTTAAGCGTAATCAACTGAGAAAGTAGCTTGGAGAAGGCAAAATTTCTAGATGAGAGTAAGAAAACATTTGACCATCGACTAGAAGCATCTATTAGAACCATAAAATACCTGAAAGGTCCGCTAGCAGGATCAATTGGTCCGCAAATATCACCTTGTATTCTCTGAAGGAATGTTAGTGATTCATAAGCTATTTTGAGAAATGAAGGTCTTGTAATGAGTTTACCCTGTAAACAAGCTACATACAAATGTTCAGTAGGAAAGGAAAGACTTTGGTATGATAAATTATGCTCATTGGTATTGTTGATGACATTTCTCAACATAGTCGATCCTGGATGACCCAATCTGTCATGCCAAAGGATTAGATTCCTTGGATCCTTTAGCCTTTTGCAAGTGATGGGGTGAGATTCTACTACCTTCAGAGTAGTTTGATATAGCCCCGAGGAGATTAACTTGCACTTTTATAATGTGAGCTTATTGCTTCCAACATTAAAGGTGATACAAAGATACTCTTTGCTATCATCGTTCATGGTTTCAACATGAAACCCGTTCATTCGAATATCTCTAAAGCTGAGTAGATTTCTATTAGATCTACTAGAGAATAATGCATTTCGAATAACTAAGTGTGTTCCATTTGGCAACACAACATAGGCCTTACAATAACCTTCTATAATCTGCATGGGTCCAGCAATGGTGGTCACTTTAGCAGTGTTTCAGACATATTTTGTGAAAAAATTTCTAGTTTTCAATATAGTGTGAGTTGTTGCACTATCTATCAAGCATATGCCATCATCATTGTCCATACCTTTCAAAAACAAAAAATAATAATATATTAATATGCTACTAAATGGTTAAACTTGGCATATTGTCAATTATTACAACTTGATCTAAATCTAAATGAAACTGCTTCAAAGAAAGTAAACTACCTAGACTATTGATCATATAATGACCAATTTATTCAAAGTGGAAAGTAAATAAACTTAGATAAGCATACAATAACTATTCATTGACTTCGCCTATCATGGCGTTGAACTGGTCTTCCGAAATTGCGTTTCCATCCTTATCTTGGAAGAAATCATTAAAATATATTTGTGTTGTACCCTCCATGAGAATAGTCTCAACACCCTTTGAGGCTTCATACTCGTCCACTTTCTTTTGTGAGGTTCGACAATTTCGCATCCAATGACCAGCTCTTCAATAACGTTTGCAAATATCAGTTGGAGCAGCTGAATTGAAAATTTGGGCATTGTTTCTTCGAGGATTAAATCCCTTATTTTTGAACTGTGTATCGTTCCTTGAACCCGGATTGTAGCCATTTCTTTGGCTTCCACGGTGTCCATGCCCTCTACCTCTGTGATTTCCTCGACCCCTAGTATTGGTTACATTTTTTCGAGCACTAGTTGCATTCACTTCAGCTGGAATTGGTGCAGACCCAGTTGGTCTACTAGTGTGGTTTTTGATTAATAACTCATTGTTTTTCTCGGCCACGAGTAACACAATAATGAGTTCAAAATACTTCTTAAAATTTCTCTCCCTATACGTCTGTTGTATTGTCATATTAGTCGCATGAAATGTGGTGAATGTTTTCTCTAGCATGGAATGCTCTATCACTTCTTCACCACATAACTTCAATTGTGAATTAATCTTGAACATAGCTGAATTATAGGCTGCAACTGTCTTATAATCTTGGAAACGTAGATTAAGCCATTCATGGAGTGCACATGGTAGTATGACTATTTTCTGGTGATCATATCTCTCAACTAGAGAATTCCATAGCACCAAGAGGTCATTGACTGTTAAGTACTCAGCTTTGAGATCATCATGAATATGATATCTTAGGAAAATTAAAGCATTCGCTTTATCTTGTGCAGATATTGGCTTATCAGCCACAATTGCGTCACCTAAGCTTTTGGCTTGAAGGTGCAATTCAGCATCAAATCTCCAGTTGAGAAAGTTCTGGCCTTCTAAGTTTAGAGACTTGAAATCATGCTTTGTGAGGCTCGACATATTGCTGTATAAGATCAATAATAACAAGTTAACATAAGGACTTGATAAATCACTAAACAATTCATGTTTATGGTGTATGCTTCAAACAATGATGTTTCAGAAGTCTATTTATACCAAACAAATCTTATTCATGGTATGCTTCGAACAATGATGTTCCAAAAGTCGTAGGTAAATACCAAACACTAGAAGTTCATGGTATGCTTTGAACAATGATTATGTTCAAGAAATCTTTCAAATACCACATATGGTATGCTTCGAACAATGATGTTCGAGAAGTCTTATATAAATAGACCAAACAATTCATGGTCATCAGATCTCTGATGGTCTTGATCTGAATGTAGTAACATATATAAAAGAAATAAATAATAAATAATAACTCCAACGTTCTCTCCGAGAGATCTATATGCGATTAACATCGGAGTGCTAAAAGAAGTGAGATGAATGGATAAAAATTATTCTTTTTGCCCTAACGCTATGCCAAGAGATGTATAAACATCAACATCATGCTGCGTCTAAGGTATGCATATGCAGAAAAAAATAAACATAAATAACCAAACCTATTACCGAAGTGGAGAATCCACAAAATGCGGCTTCACTGAGATGCTCTCGCTTATTTTCTTCCATTAGAGCTTCGTGCTGATAACGTGTTAGAATAAACGTAGAAGAAAGAAGAAGAAAATATGAAAGAAGATATCTTATTCGTGTAATCACATAGTGGGAGGCAAAGGCTTTATTTATACAACTCAATGAAGGTGTAATATTAATCTCTAACAAATGTGGGACTAAAAACAAAGTGGGAATCCAACCATTTAGTAACCCACGTTATAACAATATGGCAACTGAACACTCTATTAATTGTGCCATTGCTGGCCTTCCTTAAGTCACTCTATATGCAACATTTGCCCGACCACCTCTTTTCAAAATTCCTAACCATCTCATGAGCAAGCATGACAGTATCTAATTGCATTTTTCCTTGAATGAAAGCACCTTGATTAGAAGTTATCAATACTTTGACAAAGTCTTTCTTCCTTGCACACAAGATTTTAGTAATTGTAACAAATAGATGGGTCATGGCACTGAAGGGGGTTTAACTGAAAGCAATAGGAATTATACCTTCGGTGGATTTGCTATTCCCCTGTCCAAAATTAGGATTAGGGTTAGGGTTAGGGTTAGGGCCTTAATTGGACCCCTGCATGGGGGCCACAGTTACAGTTTATCAAAATCTCAATGGATTAGGTCACGTACTAGACATGATTTAATGGCCCCACATGGCCCACAGTATCCCAACAAAAGGTTGGTCATGTTCCTACACCCAGTGTTGACTGGGACCATCACATAGGACCCCACTGGTGCTATCGGTGTTTGCCTCATGGCCAAGGCACACTCGAACCTCCTTCGGGTCGGAACCCGGTTGCCACCATCACCCGATCCCCACAAAGAGGTCGGGACCATTGTTGTCACCATCAAGATCCCCCACCTATGGTCGGGGTTGCATCGTTGGCGGTGCTTGGTCCCCCTATGTGGTATGACCACTCGCCGACAATATTTGTTTCTCCTTGGTAGCTGGGGTCGTTGTCAACAATGGTTGGACCCCCCATGTGGGATCGGGATCGATATGTCAACGATGGGAGCATCCAGGCCCCTGTGTAGGGTCGAGGTCCCTTGCATGCGCTCCTTGTAAACCCTCTTACCCAAAATTAGGTCAACTTGGCTTAGATAGAGAAATTAGGGCTAATTAGAACCCAATTGGAAATAGAACACGGCATTTGATTTAACTATACAATATTTATATCGCTTAGCGCACATTACCATTGTTTCGATAATTGGAGCATTACACTAGCCATTGCCTATCTACAAATTTCACAACATTGTCCTAGACATGACCGCCTTCCATTCTGACCCTTGTGTAACTTATAATCATGCTCTCTTGTGCTACATTTTAGTAGCACAATATTCGTCGCGGACGTTTATAATTAATTCTAAATAAATACGACTTTGTATCCTTGTGCGTTCCAATCGAAATTGGAGACACAATCTTGACCCGTTTCGTGCGACCTAATTTACGATAATATTCTACTCTAAGCCCTCTACGTCCATGACACTTGTGTCCCACCTAATTTTAATCCCATGTACTTCTAATTAATTCGAGAACACCGCGCGCACTAATTTTAATTAATTTAATCTAATTTTCATCTTTGTGCAATTTTCCAATTATTGGGTACTTTTATGCAAAAGTGCATTGAGGTGTCCACACCATTGGACAGTACATGAAGAAAACTCGTTTTCCCCTTCACATGAATTTTTCCATAATTTTCGGAATGTGCAACGCGCAACATCGCCCCCTTTATTTTAAACCTATCCTTGCATTTAAATAATGCAAATTCTAGCCCTCCAAACATCCCCAAGTGAGCCCAAGGCCCATCCCAAGGAGATGTTGACCAAAGTCAAATATTCCTAGGTCAACCCCCTTACATGTGCACATATAAATAATCATTTGTTTTTCCTTTTCCTTTTAATTCCCTTCAACCCAAGTTTGCAGCCGATTCCTTCTCCCTATTCACCCATCTCTACTGTGCACCCCCTTCCCCGGCCAACTCGCCGGAGCTCCGCCACGACCATCTCCGCTAACCACCACCTCTTCACTGACCTCCTCCTTTCCCTCGACCCGCTGCTGAAGCCCCAGCACTGAGCAACTCCACCAGGACGCCCAGCCGGAGCCACCACTCGCCGGATCTCCCCGACCTCACGAACCACCATCATCTCCGCCCCTCGCCTGAACAGCATCCCCCATCACCACCATCATTAACATCAACAACCACCACTGCCTACCATCTCCCTCCGACTTCTCCTCCACCTGAAGACGACCCGACATCCCGTCGAGCCCCGCTGCCGACTTCCTCCCTCGACGACCAGACTCCGGTCATCGTCCCCGACTCGCCCTGAGCAACATCACCTCCTCTTCTTCCATGTCCTCCTCTCCTCTCCATCGAGCCACACCCGAGCCACCTCGCCTTCACCTCTTCCTCATCGACTTCTTTACCTCCCCCTCGCCTGAACACCGCCGGGATCCTGCCATCGACCACCAGCAATACCACCACCACCTGAACTGTAAACCGCCGGACCTCCCTCTCCCCGTCGACTGAACCACCCCATGTTCCCTGCCACCCCGTCGACAACCACCACTCCCTGCTCCTCCTCGATCACCACCACCTCCCCTCATCCCTGACCTCGACCAGCACCTCCCCTACTGGCCGGACCTCCCTCCCCCACTGGCCGGAGTATCAACACCACCACCATCAATATAAACACCATCACCATCATCATCACATAATCATCCTCACCATCACCTTAACCTAAATCCACACATTCACTATTGTCCACATCATCGTCCTCGTCATCACCATCGACCTAATCAACATCATCATTAACCCATCATTATCATCATCATTATCCCCATCGCCATCGTCGTCATCATCGTCGTTAACTTCGTCATCGTCATCTACATCGTTGCCATCATCATCGTCGTTTACCATCATCGTCGTCACCGTCATTCCCGTACGCATACCCCGAGATCTATTGGATTGTTCTGCACGACTTCCTGAGCAGAATATTGGTGCTACGCAACTTTCTTGCCAGGCAAGTATACCTTGCCTTTGTTGTACTGTTTAAATTCAGTTATTATTTAGTTGCATGTTTATTTATTTTAAACTGTGCGCGTCCGAGAGAGACTCGAGTGCAGTCAACGAAGGCGTTGACGTTAGGACTTATGTCTGACCTAGTGTCTAGTAGACCCACCTAAAGTTGTGGAGTTATCGGTATAACTCTCCAGGCCTTGACACATTTCTTACACGTGTTGTGAGTCTCATGTAGGGCACGGACTTGCGTATGTGGTTGGCCACCTGTACGTGTAGGTCGTGCGACGGATAGGGTATAACTGCTAATAGTGATGCATGTTAGAAGACTTAACAGTTATTAGTAGGCGGAACATAGACTAGCGTGGTACGATGGTCCAATCATTGTCCTTGTTTGGTTGTAAGGTTGGACTATTGTTCTAACGATAGACTATGAGCCAGAGTTACGACGCTGCGGCGTAGTAGCTAAGGCGTGGTGTGGATACAACATGCATAGATCATTGGACGGGGAGGACGACTAGTAGGCGTATGGGACACCCACTTTCTTTATTTATATTACAGCGCCTTGTATGGGGGCATATGTGGCATATACTAGCCAGTTGTCACGATTGGTGAATTACGTCAGCATATGTCTAGCCTACACTTTCCCATACACCCAAAGTTGTCCTCAAATTACATTTCACTTAGATGGTTAGCGCACCCCTTTATTTATTCAGTATTTACTTTATGGCATGCTTCTATGTATCTTGTTATGTCCCTCTGAGGACCTGGTCCCTTTCCAGGTGTAGATGTTCATGAGTATTCGCAGGAGCGCAGATCTGGACTGGCTACTTATATTGCGATGAGGTCTCCCCTTCGAGTCTCGTGATTATTAGTGATGTACTTATATTATTGTGTTTTGCTTTTATATTCTAGTTCGGCAGTGGATTTGTTTCCATCCGACTATCATCTTTAGATACTTTATATTGAGATCTAGTATCATAGATATTGGTTATTCGTTTATATTGATTTCTACGGATGAGATTTAGTTAAGCCCTGTGACATATATGTATACCACTTGTGAATTGTTATTCATATTACAGCATACGTGTGTTATGGTTTCCATATATTGGAGTGTCATATTCATACGGCTGGCATGCTTACGTGTCCTAGTCCTACGTATTTTGGGACTGGGGCGTAACACTCCTTCGCCTACATGTGGGTGCTGGTCGTACGGGCGAGATAAGCCAGCATCCATATTGGGCCGGTCGGCCGGCTAGAAGTGCTCGCAGTCTGGATTGGGTCCGCATATGTGTCCAACGACCTTGGTTTTGAATGGTTAAACTTTCTTTTGACGCGGAGATTAGGGCATAATGACGACTTCGTTCTTGGTGTCAAAAAATTTAAAAAATTACATGGCCAAAAAATTACATGAAAATTGGGACAAGAAATTAATTACATTAACCACAAAGATTTGATCCATAGACAACACCCATGGATCTCACAAACACATCAAGGATGCAAATCTTCATATGGGCATACGATCATGGATTGATGATAATAAGTAATACTGACCTAACCCTAAAATTCATGCAATACTTATAGATCAAAAAACATAGAACCCTAACTTTTTAGGGTTTCCTAGAACAGAGATCTCCTGCATCATGACTCAGATACCATATGTAACTCATAGATGGATCATGGCACCGAATGGGGTTTAAGCGGAATCAATAGGAACCATACCTTCGTTGTTTGAACTGGATTCCTTCTACACCTAGATTACAGTCATAAAATCTCATAGGAACAAACAAAAATTGGTTCACACCACAACATAGTTGCCACAAGGAGATGAAGAAGAATAAGAAGAGAGGAGAATAACTGGCAAGTAATTCTGGGGGTGGAGACAAGCTTCTTGGTTTTTGCATTGGGAGCTCTTCTTATGAGAGTAGGCTCATATACATAGGAGTAAAGTTTGGAGAAGGAGAAAAGTAGGAGAAGAGAGAATATAAGAAAAGAGATTGCAAGGACATAAAATCCTAGGTTGCATCTCATGTCAATTTATATTAGTGAAGTTTGGAGATGGAGAGGAGAAGGAAAAAAATATGAGAAGAGAGAATATGAGAAAAGAGACTGCAAGGGCCCTAAACCCTAGGTTGCATCTCATGTCTATTTATATTGATATGCAATACACCCACAATTACTATTATACCCTCATATGATAAATAACAAAATAAAATAACTCTAACACCCTCCCTTAAGCATGAGCATATAGATCAGACATGTCCAGCTTGCTACATAAATCAGAAAATGGACCAAGAGCAAGTGGTTTGGTAAGAATATCACCTAATTGATCCTCTGACCGAACATAAGGAGTGACAATATGTTTCTTCAGCAACAAATCACGAACAAAATGACAATCCACCTCGATATGCTTCGTGCGCTCATGAAACACTGGATTACTTGCGATAAATATTACCGAATGATTATCACAATACATCTCCATCGGAATAGGAATCATAATCCCCATTTCATGAAAAAGCATCATCTCAGAAGTTGTATGAGCCATCGCACGTACTCGGCCTCTGCACTAGAACGAGCCACAACATTATACTTCTTACTACGACACGTGACAAGATTGCCGTCCACAAACGTACAATAGTCAGAAGTAGACATCCTATCACTGCGACTGTCTGCCCAATCAGCATCACTGAGCCCAGTCACCGTAAGCAACTGGAAAGATTTGTACAACAAACCCTTTCCAGGTGCACCCTTTAAGTATCGAAGAATGCGAGAGATAGCCTCCCAATGTGGTTGTCGAGGGGCATGCATATACTGACTAACTACTCCAACTACATATGTGATGTCTGGTCGAGTAACAGTAAGATATATAAGTTTGCCAACCAAACGTCTATAATATCCAACATCATCAAATAACTCTCCCCTGTCAGCATCAAGCTTGTCATGATAATCCATAGGAGTCTCAACTGGCCGACACTCCAACATCCCAGTCTCGGAGAGCAAGTCTACAACATACTTGCGTTGTGACAGATACGCACACTTCTTAGATCAAGCAATCTCGATTCCAAGAAAATATCGAAGAAGACTCAAATCCTTAGTATGAAACTAACGACTAAGGTAGGACTTCAAGTCCACAATCCCAGCATGATCACTCACAGATATAATGATATCATCAATATAAATAATCAATACGATAATACCTGCTGAGGAAGAATGGCAAAATAGTAAATGATCTGATATAGCGAGCCGAAAGCCATGAATGAGAACTAAACTTGTCAAACCAAGCACGAGGTGACTATTTCAGTCCATATAATGCTTTCTTCAATCGACATACGAGTTTTTCATTTCCTGCTACAACATATCTCGGTGGTTGATCCATATAAACCTCCTCTTGTAAGTCATCATGCAAAAAAATATTCTTTATATCCAGCTGATATATAGGCCATTGGCAATTAACCGCTACAGAAATAAGAATCCGAACTGAATTCAGCTGAGCCACTAGACAGAAAATCTCCATATAATCCACACCATATGTCTGAGTATACCATTTGGCAACCAACCGTGCCTTGAGGCACTCAACTGAACCATCGATATGATACTTAACAATGTACACCCATCTACAACCCACTGTCTGCGTCCTAACAGGAAATGATGTAAGCTCTCAAGTCTTATTTTGATGTAAGCATACATCTCCTTATCCATTGCACTTTTTCAACCAGAAGATGACATAGCCTGCTTGTAAGTTTTGGGAATGGAAATAGAAGACAATGAAACAGCAAATGCATGAAAAGATGATAAAGCACGATGTAATAAAACATAATTAGAAATGGAATATTTATTTTTTGTGGTACAAATGCGTTTTTTCTGAGAGCAATGGGAAGATCATCTGAACCTGTGGTGATGGGAACAGAAACCTCAAGCACGGAAGTTGATTAGTTGAGGACTGAATTCTGCAGAACCACTGGCCTGTCCTTATATCTCTGATAAACTTGTAAAGGGGGAATGGAGACAAAAACGGATTCAGGAATGATCGAAAGTGATATAAAAAATATCAAATCTGTTGTAAAAGGAATACAACGGTCTCCTGAAGGAAAGAAAGGGGTAGACTCAAAGAATGTAACATCTGCACTAACATAATACTTGCGTGACTGTGGACTGTAACAACGATAACCTTTTTGAGTACGAGGATAACCAAGAAAGACACGCTTTAGATATCTAGGAGCCAACTTATCTCGATTAGGTTAAGTTATGAACAAAAGCTACACACCCAAACACCCGAGGAGGTAAGAAAAAAGGTGCGACTTCTGTATTTAACATGGAAAATGGAACTTTGTTATTTAATACAGATGATGGCATGCGATTAATTAGATAACATGCAGTAAGAACGACATCTGCCCAATACTGTTTAGGGACATGCATATTGAACATAAGAGTTTGAACCACATCTAAAATGTGTCGATGTTTGCGCTCGGCAATACCATTTTGTTGAGAGGTGTGGACACAACTGGTTTGATGAATTATACCACGATCAACACAGAAATTGTTCACAGAAGATTGAGTATACTCTAAAGCATTATCAGAAAGCAGAATTTTGATGTGTTTATCAAACTGAACATAGATTTCATTATAAAAGGCAGATAACACATTTGAAAATTCAGATCTTTCTTTCATTAAATAACACCATGTCACTATGGAATAATCATCAATAAAAATAACAAAATACTAAAATTCTTTCGGACTTTTGACTCTAGACGGACCACAAATATCAGAATGAACAAGGTCAAAAGACTCTAACTAACGACTCTCACTACAACGAGGAAAGGAACTACGGTGATGCTTGCCTAACTGATAAGCCTCACATTCAAGACTTGAAACATGACTCAAAGTAGGAATAACTTGACGCAACTTAGCCAAAGACTGATGTCCCTAACGATAATGTCACTGCAACGGAGAAGTTGAAACAGAAGTGAAAAGCCTTTCCAGGTAGATCCAAGTAATACAATCCATCTTTTTAATACCCCGAACCAATCATCTTCTTCGTCCTTCGTTCTGAGGTCCTGAAAAACACATGAATTGAAAAAAAATATCACAGAACATTGAAGAGATTTGGTTAACTGGCTCACAGATAACAAATTAAATAAAAAATTAGGCACATATAATGAATCAAATAATGATAGTGATTGAGTAGGATGAATGACACATTTCTCAAACACAGGACGAGCAGACCCATCAGCCAAGATAATATTATGTTTCATGGGACTACGATTACGAAAAAGAGGTTATACCAGGCATGTGAGAACTTGCTCCTGAGTCGATGACCCAAGAGGTGGATGGTGACTGGATTGCCACAAAAGTATGATTACCTATATGTGCCATGGTTGCAGTAGGTTGGGAGGTGGTACTAGCAAGTGCGTTCAACTTCTGGAGGATTTGTTCAAATGGAGATGAGGTATCGGACGCTGAAGTGTGATTGAAACCAGAAGTATCATCTTTGGGAGCAGAAGTGGTGACCTGAGACTGCATATTTTTATCATGTACTTGATGTGCATATTCTGGTTTGCCCCACTTGTCCCAACAATAGTCTTCAATATGACGAACATTCCACAATAGTTACACTTCCGTGGTTGACCACAGCCGCCACCACCACCGCGGCCACCACCACGACCATTGTCTCTACCACCACGGCCTCCTTCTCGACCAAAACTACGACCACCATCTCTACCGCCACGTCCACCACCACGTCCACTACCACAACCAACAGCACTAGAAACTATGGCAGAAGAGTCAGTAATCGGCACCACAGAACTGTCCTAGAAAGAAACGATTGAGACGGAAGAAAGTATCTTATACCGTAGATAACTGCTCTCCAGCAAGGATTTGAGCTTTATAAGGTTCGAGCTCAAGATCCAAGCCGGTTAGGATAAGTGAAACATAAAACTCTTCCTTCTGTCGCTGAGCTTCCTTCAAATCGGTAGTAACAGGATGATATTGTAGCAGTTCCTCCCTCAAAGCCTTCTTTGAAGCCAAATATTCATTCTCATACCTCTCATTTTGCTTTGTATTAAACAATAACTCGTACAACTCATAGATACGGGCAACGTTCCGCTTCTGTGAATATGATTCTTCCAGAGATGCCCAAATCTGTTTGCTGGATTCGTACCGCTGAACATTAGCAGCGATGTGCGGCTACATACTATGCCACAACCACGACATGACGTATGCATCTGCACTCATCCAATCTCCATATTCAGCAAACGTTTCAGGCGAGGGTTCTTCCGTCAAAAACTTCAACTTCTTCTTCGCCCTCAACACCACTTTGATAGACTTGGACCAGGCAAGGTAGTTCGCACCATTGAGTTTCACCGCTGCAATCAATTTTCCCAATTCATCATTATGAATAACAGTAAAACAGGAACCACCTCCGCTACCACCACCACTATTAACCTTGTCAGAAGATTTGGTCCCTACCATACTTGCAGATGCAACAGAAAGACGAGATCTCTGAAACCCTAGATCTCACAACAAACCACAACCGACGACGAACAACCAACGGAGATCTGTAGAAACCCTAGATCTCATAAACGAACCACGAACGACAAATGACGAATCATGAAAAGTAGACGGAAAACAGCCGAAAGATACTTTGATGCCAAGTGAAGTTTGGAGATGGAGAGAAGAGAAGGAGAAAAGTAGGAGAAGAGAGAATATGAGAAAGGAGATTGCAAGGACCTTAAACCCTAGGTTGCATCTCATGTCTATTTATATTGATATACAATACACTCACAATTAATATTATACCCTCATAACATAAATAAATAAATAAATAAATAACTCTAACAATAGGCAACTAGGAAACCCTATGAGCATACTCCTTGTGGGCACACTTACTATACCCCCCCCCCCCCCCCCGGCCCCATGTGGGCCAGCCACTCTTGCAAATCGGACCCGGTCTGGACCGGACCAGACGGGTCCAGTTCGGATGAGATGCCAATAGTAATAATCCTTCAAATAAGGGCCAGGGGCCTTATTGTTATTAGCTTGTTCAATTATCTTCTTAGCTTCCTCTTCGGTGATGTCTCTGAGCAGTATTCCATTCCCTTTAGTAGCAACCCTCTTGGTAACAAAGTATGAAAAATATCAGGACAGTCTTCTTGAGAGAATAGTTCTTCATAGTGCCCTACTGCAGTAACCTAGATGATATCTTGATTCCGGACACATCAACCCTCTCCATCTAATTAAACACCTTATTTGATTAGAGCTATTTTTCACCCTAATTTTGTTGTAGAAGAATTTTGTGCATTTGTCCCCTTCCTGAAGCAATTGGCATTTAGGAGACTTTGAGCTAGTTCAATTTCTTCAAGAAAGATGGCCTTGGCTAAACCTTGTTCTTCCTGATACTCTTCAATTGCCAGTTCCCATCTAGTGGGTCATTTGGTTCTTTCTAAATATCGTCTAGCCTGGTTCCGAGGGACTACACATCTAGGTCTCTAATCTCATTCTTCCATGCCTATACTTCTCATTTAACAGTAAAAAGTGGCTGTAACTCCATGTCTGACACTACTCTCATTCTTCCATGTCTAATCTAATTTAAAATTACCTAGGTCTCTACTTCTCATTTTTCTACTCTTAGGAAGCTATAAATATCTTTTTCTCCCTCCATATACTCTAACCTAGTATACAAATAATCATAAGCTTATATCAAACAAAGTTTCTCCTCATTTTTATCATTGCAGGAAAAAAATTGCCTTAATAATCTTTTGCAATTCCTCATTCCTCGTTCCACCATTCCACCACCAGGTTTCTTTTGAAGTCCAACAATTTCATTTGTTTGAAGTCCAATTATTGTGACAAGAGTAAGGCACTATCATTGGCAGACACATATGGTGAACTCACAACTCAATATATTATATAGATTTCTATCACTTGCAATTCATCATAAAATACTACCCAAATCTCCAACATCTCCCGGTTTCACAAAGGAAACCACAACTCCACACATAGTAAGTGCCCTAGGTGTTTTACTTCTTACATTAAGCTTGTGTTGTCTTCTTTTACTTATGATTTTTTCTTCATTTTACACTCCTGTTGCTGATATTGACTTTTTGCCAATATTGTCCTTCAAAACCACTTGAACTAATGGATTTACATGCTATTTCTATTGCTATTTTTATGTTAATTACAGTTGTCTATATGAACTGCTAATGTTGCAATTACATGTTTAACTAATACCTTATCCTTTTTAAGGTCCTTAAAAACAAGTTTCTTTAGTCCCCCCACCCATTTTCTAGTAAATCTATCACCCCTTCAGATTTGTAGACCATAGGTGCACCTGCTAGGAGTGATAGTTAACTAAAGACCTCCAGAACTATCAAAAGGCCTATAGGAACTAAGATTAAAAGGGAATATAGTATTGCTTATGTTAGAGAGGTAATGGCCCGAAAACACAGTAGAATGATAAAAGGAATTCACATAGACAACGCCAAAAACTGGGATGAAGGTTTTGTTGTTGTATTGTTTACTTATTTTGTCTTAATTGGTGTTATTTTTCTGAATGTGTTATTTTTACGGGAGAAAATGTACTGCATAATCCCATCAATCGGCAAGTAATTCCATTAATCGTTGTAAGGTTCCGGAACCAGAACGATCACATAAAGGAAACGTGCAACGTAACCTTGGGTGAGGATATAAACTAGCATAACAAGTCTCTAGTAATCTGTATAAAAGGTGGGAATGTAATGAGCTTGGCCCATTCGTCAGTGTGCCAAAACTGGGTCTCCTCAATTCCGCAACAAGGAAATAATTCCACAGAAATTCGTTATCAGTTGCTTAAGTATCAGGAAGAGCTTCATCATCTGTTATCTAGCATGGGGGTCGAACTCTAGAAATCAGTCCTACCATTGTGACAATCAAATTGCAATTGAGATTGCAGAGTCCATTATTTTCATGATTGAAGAAAGTATATTGGAATCATTAACCATTTTATCACTTCCAATTCCAAAAACTTTTTATTACTAGATAGTCCATCTATAGAATTATTGAAATTTTGACAAAGATGCATTTCATATCTTCTTAGAAAATATCTGAGTGTTAAAGATACTTCTTTATATATGTATGTGAAGACTTGTACATTAACTTGGGTAGAATATATGTTATTGTAAGTTGTGGGCACCTCGCAGCAACTATAAAATGATTACAGGGTCATTCCCGCCTAATGAGATAACTTCTCTTATTATCACCCAAATGTTTTTATGGTTAATAAATTACACTAGCAATGTTTTTAAGGCACCATTGAAGTTCTATATAATATATATATATTTGATATTCATTAGCAAAAAAAAAAAAAAAACTCAAATAAAATCTGAATGGTATAAAGACCTTTTAGATGCCAAGATGTCAAAACTCCCAAAACTTCTTTAAGTAGAATCCTGTCTGTATAAGGTTTGACTGGATCTGGAATAAATAGTAATTGCCACGCCGGAAAGGGGAATTTTCACATAGATGAACAAAACAAATTGATTTCTGATGAATCACAAATCCCAAGGTTAAAAAACTTCTGAACTGATTTCAAGGAAAATTTGAAACCATAAAAACATTCTTGCATGGAGAAAACAAATAGTCTTAACAGATATTGTTGCTGGGATAGATTCTGGATCAAAAATCAGGAATAAAATAAATGATTCCTCTCTAAGATCAAGTCATGGTTCTTTGGAAAAGTAATGCCATTAACAAGACTATAATTTGGGACATACCGTAGGTAAAACTCCGACACTTTTATATGATGGTACATTCGGAATCCCACAATCAGGAGGTCGTTCTACAGTAGTGAAGCAGATATTGAACTCCTGTTAAGAAATTGAGATCAGAATTAATACGAGTACACATAACCAGTCATTACTATTGATCTCCTGGCAAATAACTGTCATACAGATAAGAAATACCTGAATGATTGACGGGTAGAGACTATTGAAGTCGAGAAGTAAAATGTACTTGTCATAGAGACCCATTTTAGGTTCTAAAACCAATCCCCCGGAGTAGGAAGGACCCTTTTTACGTTTTCCTTGATCTTGTTGCCCATCTTTCTCAGGATTGATACCATTAGCATTCAGGTTATCAGCATCCTCACCTCCAACTCCCGCAACCACCTTTCTCTTTGTTGTATTCAACTCCTTACTCCGTGCAGTAACTTTATCTGGGACTATATATTTCTCTTTATGAAATGAATGCAATAGTAGGTACTCCACTCGCTGCGCTCTAGCACCCTGAACATCGTATATAGAATTTGAATATGCAAATCTCAGTTGAAGCCTCAAATGAGTATATGTGAAATTTTTACCTGGAGAGTTTTTCCCCAAAGGTTACCACTAATATTTGTTAGCTGCCGAGTTAGGGGAAGAATACTTAGATGAAACATCAGTTCCAAAGATAGCCAAGCATCAGTTTCAGCATACTCAACCTAGTCATAATCAAGATCATCATTCCGGTTTTTTAACACAAATATAAAGCCAAACAGAATTTTAGGAATCCTGTTGCATTACAGCTATAATACCCTGAATCAATTAAGGTTTTCCCATGGGAATGATTCTCTAAGCTATTCCCAATATGTAATGTCTAGAGAATTACAAGTTTCACAAGATATACATCAAAATTTGATAATTTGACAGAAACTTCACTAGCCATATATATAACACTAGTTGACAGCTCATTGTGACTTGTTTCCAGTGGCGGATCCAGAATTACAATCCATTGGGGACACAATCATAAGGTGGTTCGGGGACAACGTCTCCGAATTTTTTTTGGGTATAATAATTTATATTATATTAAATAGTATTATTACTAAGTGGGGATAGCATACTTTCTAAATAATTATGTGACACCTAATTTGGTGATAGCATACTTTTTTGCGACTGACAAGTATATTACTAAATAGGGATAGCATACTTTCAGCTATATTTGCTACAGACATTTATTTACTAGCTAGGAACCAATTTAGGTAAGCAATTTCTGCGACAGTATATTAGTAAGAGGACATAACATACTTTCTAAAAAATAATAATAATAATAAATTTGCTGGGGGCCTAGCCCCCCAGTGGAGTGTGTGTGCGTCCGCCCCTGCTTGTTTCTGCAGCCATTTTCTACTGTCATCGTTTTTCCCATGGTTGTTGCCACGTGCTTTGAAGAACATATATAGCAAATGATATACATAATATCATGTTGAGAGTATTAATGGACTTTTAGTCCCACATCGAGTAGAATAGTAGAGAGAGGGGTTAGCCTCTCCTATATATATGTAGTCTCACATCAATAAAAATACAAGCCAAGTATTCTACTAAAAATCTATTTTGTATCAGAGCCAGGTTCCCCTAACCCTAACCCTAGCCGCCTTCTCCACAACCCCTTCCCTCCTAATCCCCCCCATCTCCACAGCCGCCCCCCTCCCTTCGCCCCCCACCAGCCAGCAACCCCCTTTTCGCGCCGGCCTCTATCCCCTCTCCATCGCCGCCACCGCAGCCTTCTTCCTTCTCAATATTATATATATATATATATATATATATATATAGTGCTTCGTTGGAATCAAGATTCTGGAAGACAAACTTGTTTGCTGAAGCTTCTGAATCTCAATGACAACTTTTGGACCGACAGAGGGTAGACTGTAAAGTTTATCAGAAGCTCTGTTGACCTTGTTCATTCATCTTTGTTGGAATCGAGATTCTGGAAGGCAAACTTGTTTGCTGAAGCTTTTGAATCTCGATTGCAATTTTTGGGCCGACAGAGGGTAGACTGCAAGTTTATCAGAAGCTCTATCAGGCCATGCGGCTGCTGGTCGCGGCCATGCACGGAACATGAGCAGCGGCTCACGAGGACACCGTTGCCGCTGAAGGAAGAACAGTAGACGTGAATAGGACGGCAATCAAAGGTTAGAGACGATTTAGATCTGCCACCGTCTTGCTAATGGAAGAGGAGAATAAAAAGACGATAGAGACGATCTACGGCAAGCTAACGGCCAAAGAGATGAAGGTTTTGGTAGACGATCTCTTCTCCAGGAGGCTGACCAAGACTAGCTCTCATGCTGCACACGCAGATGTGGATCCTTCCCCATACAAAATGAGAAAGTTGGAGAAAGTGGAGGTAAAATTGGAGGGTACTTACAACTACTTGAAATGGTCGCGTCAAGCGATGCAGACTCTGAAGGCAAGGAGCTTGGTGGACTATGTGAATGGTCAAACCAAGGCACCTGAAGATCACTCCTCACGGGAGTTTGTTGTGTGAAAAATCGCCAACAATGTTGTAACTGGGTGGCTGACAGCCCGTTGACCGACCAAGTGTCAGGCAACGTGAAAGCGATGGAGGGTGCTGGTGACATTTGGATGGCGCTGAGAGACATGTACTCAGGAACGAGCAACCCTATGAGGGTCTTCCAACTACAGGATGAACTTGATAAGGTTGTCCAAGAAGATCACACAATTTCTAAGTATGCGGCCATGCTGAAGAAGTATTGGTCAGATCTCGACCACTATGATCCCATTGGCGTGGAGGATGAGCAAGTAGAACCAACATTTATGAAACATTATCAGAAGTTCATGGAGTATGTCTCGTGACAGAGAATGATGAAATTCTTTAAGGGGCTCAACCTAGCATTCGAGCGGAGGAGGAATGTCCTACTTGCACAACCCAGGCTGCCATCACTGGAGGAGGCCATAGCTGCTATGGCACAAGAAGAGACGATTAAAGTTGATGCCTAGCACCACTAGCTCTCCGGAGGAAAAATCAGCTCTAGCAGTTTTTAACCCAAACCCTTCCGGAGGGGGAGGGTGCTACAACTGTGGAGACCCTGGACACTTCATCAGATTTTGTACGAAACCTCTGAGAGGCCAGTCCAGCGGCCGCGGACGCAGCCGTGGAGGGCGTAGGGGTGGCAGAGGTAATCATTCTAGAGGACACAAGGCAAACCTGGCAGAAGAGGGAAGTGAGAGTCAGTCATCCGGTATGACCCCTAGTGAAAGAAAAATGCTAGAGATGTAGAGAAGCATGAAGCTTGGAACCAACGACAGTCGAGCCAACACCTCTGGGGCATCGACTCCAACCACCTCCGGGGGTAACATTACCTATTATGTCCATACAAGCACAGGTATACCTGCTCGTGCCCTTGCATCTATCCACAGACCAGGTTAGATAATTGACTCTGGGGCATCCCGCCATGTCACAAGTGCCCATGATGAGTTCCAAGATTACACTCAGCTGACGATGCCTGAAAGCATTCAGACTGCTGATGGTACTGCTAGACCCATTTTGGATAAAGGCACAGTTGAATCCACCACTTTCATGGCCCTTACTGATGTCTTGCATCTATCTTTTTCTGTTAATCTATTGTCCATTAGTGTCACTGTTCTTCAACTTAATTGTGTTGTTTCCTTTGACATTCCTAAGGTAAGGGAACGGGAAGACGGTTGGGGACTGACACTTGGCATAAGAGACTATGGTACTTAGACAGGGGTAGACTGGACGCAGCACTGGCATCACTGGTGGAAGAAGCACAACCGGAGGAGCTGCGAAGAACTGTGGAAGCAGAATTATTACTTCAACATCAGCGCATGGGATACTCTTCATTCAGTCTATTGAGTCGGATGTATCCATCTATGTATCAAAAGGCTAATAAACAAAAGTTGGTTTGTGATACTTGTAAGCTTGGAAAACATACCAGAAGCTCTTATGTGAGTTCTAAAAATAGAAGTTTAACTACTTTTGATATGATACACTCTGATGTGTGAGAATATTGTCCTATAACTGATGTTAATGGTTTTAAATGGTTTGTCATCTTTATTGACTGTTTCACTTGTGTCATCTGGATATACATAATGAAGAGTAAGAGTGATGTCTTTGCATGCTTTCAAGATTTTTATCGCAGGATTACAACACAATACTGTGCTAAAGTGGAGATTTGAGGTCTGGCAATGGGACAGAATACACCAACAAGGCTATTGAAGAGTACTTATTAGCCCATGAGATACAGCATCAGACTTCATGTGCATGTACACCAGCACAAAATGGCGTGGCGGAACAGAAGAACATGCACATGTTGGAAGTAGCACGGTCAATGATGTTTTTCATGAATGTTCCTAAACACTTGTGGGGGCATGTCGTGTTGACGGCTACATATCTCATCAACAAGATGCTTTCTCAGGTGTTTGGATGGAAGACACCGTTTGAGATGCTTACAGGAGAGAATAAGTACATTGTTCTCCCAAAGGTATTTGGATGTGTATGTTTTGTGAAGGATAATAGGCATGCGGTGGAAAAGTTGGACCTTCGGGCAGTGAAGTGCATCTTTGTTGGCTACTAAGAGACTCAGAAGAGATACTCTTATTGGAGTCTGGTGGAGCGAAGGCTCTTTGTGACCATGGACGTTACATTCAGAGAGATTGAACCATACTACCACAATGGTTCGGTGAAGGCTCCATATTTGGTGACACACCTAACACAGGAGGTGTTAGGAGTGAGGGGGAGATAGGCCCAAGCGTGATTGTCGGGTCAATTCCATGCCCAATGATGGAAGCTGGTCGAAGGGAACAAGAGGGATATAGCGAGGGTGAGGAAAGTGGTGAGGATGCACACAATCAGGAGGAAGAAAGTAATGACAATCAGGAGGAAGAAAGTGATGCTCCAGTACAGGGGGAGGAACAGACTACAGAACAATCTACAGAGCTCCAAGTCTACAGAAGGAGAAAGCAGCAGTCTACTACTGTGCCTATTGTCCCTAGTGTGCCATATCCCTCGTCTAACCATGTCCCAACTCTTGAAGATGCACCTCCCGCACCGAAACCCTCTGATTTGGATGGTATATCTCTCCTCCACTACCTCATATTCCCTTAAGGAGATCTTCTCGCAGTAATGCGAGAAGATCCCCTAATTGTTATGGTTATGAACATGACATTGTCCATTTTTTATCCTACTCTAATCTATCCCCTACATATGGAGCATTCATTGCATCGTTAGACACCACCTCTTTTGCCTAAGTGTTGGCAAGAATCGAAGAAAGATCCAAGGTGAAAAGCTGCAATATTGGAGGAACTTGGGACACTCGAAAGAAATGAGACATGGAAACTTGTTCCATTACCTAAAGAAAAGAGAGTTGTTGGATGCAAATGGGTATTCATGGTAAAGGAAACGTCAGAAGAAAATGTGGAGCGATACAAGACAAGATTGGTTGTAAAGGAATTTACTCAGTCCTATGACATCGACTATGATGAGACATTTGCTCCAATAGCAAAGATGAGCACTGTGAAAACCAAGGTCTCTCTTACAGCAAACCATGGGTGGAAAATTCATCAATTGGATGTGATGAATGTCTTTCTTCATGGAGATCTACAAGAGAAAGTATGCATGGAGACGCTCCCGGGGTTTTGCACGAAGCAGTCGACAGGAAAGGTGTGCAAGCTGAAAAAATCACTGTATGGACTCAAGCAATCTCCTCGGGCCTTGTTTGAAAGATTCAGGAAGGCTGTCACATGCATAGGGTACAGGTAGACCAATGCAGATTACACGGTCTTCTTCCGACATACTAGAGGCCACGTCACCATACTTGTAGTATATGTAGATGATATAGTGATCACATATGATGAGGAGGGGATTACCCAGCTGAAGTCAAAACTTGCCAAAAAATTTGAAGTAAAGGACTTGGGAATGATGAGGTATTTTCTCGGGATCGAGGTGGCTCGAGGAAGAGATGGGATCGTCCTCTCTCAGAGGAAGTATGTACTAGACCTGCTCATAGAGACTAGTATATTGGGATGTTGATCGACAGTCACTCTAATTGATCAGAAAGATAAATTTGGGGCAGAGACATGAGAGTCGGTTGATCGTGAGAGATATCAGAGACTTGTAGGCAGATTGATTTATCTAGGCCACACTCGCCCTGATATCTCATTTGTTGTGAGTGTAGTGAGTCGCTACATTCATGATCCAAGGAAGGGCCACATGGATGCAGTTTTCCATATCCTAAGATATCTGAAGGGGACTCCTAGAAGAGGACTATGGTTCAAGAAAAATGAACACCTGGGTGTTGAGGGGTACTGCGATGCAGATTGAGCAAGTTGCATGGATGACAGAAGGTCTACCTCAGGGTACTGTGTCTTTGTGGAAGGTAACCTAGTCTCATGGAGAAGCAAAAAACAGTTTGTGGTAGCACGATCGACTGCTGAAGCAGAATATAGAGCTATGGCCCTGGGAGTGTCAGAGTTGTTGTGGGTAAGAGCGCTGCTGACAGAGTTGAAGCTGAACCAGGAAACACCATTGCGTCTTATGAGTGACAGTCAAGCTGTACTGAGTATAGCTAACAATCCAGTTCAGCATGACAGAACTAAGCACATCGAGATCGATCGGTTCTTCATCAAAGAGAAGCTAGAGAAAGAGATATTAAAGCTCGATAATGTTCGTTCAGAAGAACAAGTTGCAGATTGTCTTACTAAGGGTCTTAATTCATTGAGACTTTCTAAACTATGTAACAATATGAGGATGATTGATATCTATCATCCACCTTGAGGGGGAGTGTTTAGAGTATTAATGGACTTTTAGTCCCACATCGAGTAGAATAGTAGAGAGAGGGGTTAGCCTCTCCTATATATATGTAGCCCACATCAATAAAAATACGAGCCAAGTATTCTACTAAAAATATATTTATTATATTGTATATGTTACTTTTACTGAAGTCCAGAATATTTCCCGGGATTATAGCAAGAATTCATCTTTTTACATGATCCAACTATTGCCCCTAGCTGAAATATCCCCAAAAAGCCCGTACAATAAAGATTATTTCAATATAGCTGCAGAAGATGAACTGACTAATAGTCTGGCAAGTCTGTAAAAAGTTAGATAACACATGGAAGAGAAACCTACCAGTTGGAGTAGTGTCTCTGATGCATGGAACAGGACAGGAATATCATGTGGAAGAATTTCCTTTCTGTTTTTGTTCAGCTGTGCCTTTGCAAGTGCTGTTAAAGAATAACTATCCTGAAATAGATATGTTAGATGATGATAAACATGATTAAGCTTTTGCGTAAAGTAGATACTGGGCAAGTGAAAATCCAATTTACCTCTCTCAAGAGGTCTCGAGAACACAAATAGGTATCACACAAAAGTCGGCCTGCAATGCAAGACATTATCCCTAGACTCGCTCCAGATCCATAAAGGGAACTACTTTTGGTGAGCTTTGGCATCACAGAACGCTTCAAACGACCTATTTTAGACCACATGCTACTAGGAACCTTGCAAGCCTGTGTTAAGAAAAAGCAATTCATTCTTAGTGAAGTCGAGATAAGGTAAAATAAAGGCAGTGGAAGAAAACAAAATCAGTAATTAGAATCCAATATGGAGGAAAACATAATTTAGAAAAAATAGTGAAAAGAAGGATCAGCATATCCACAATTTGAACTTTGAAGTGATACCAGACTGTGGATTTTACTATCAAATATTTACAGTCCTACTTTATACTACTGCTTTAGAGTTTAGAGAGGAGTTGAGCACAAATCAAATTTACAACTCGCTCTGGCCTTTGTAGGTGAAATGCAATATTTTGATGAAATAGTTATCTTGATGCAAGAGGCAAACCTGAGCACGGTGAAGAAGAACATCAAGATCAAAGCCAGAAATATTGTGTCCAACAAGAACGTCACAATCCAGTTTGTGCAGTTCAATCATCAAGCGATTTAACAAGGCCCTCTCGCTGCAGGATATGTGATACTAATTTAGAGGAATGCAAAACCAGCAGCATACATGATAATCTTCGAGTAGCAATGCCAAAACAAGAGTATGTGAAGATTTACCTGCTTTCCAGTGCTAAAACATTTGAGCCAGCCTTTAAGTTTCTGTTCGTAACTTCTTTCACTAGACCCAAAGGAAATATTCCTCCATCAAGCTTGCGGATAACAGTAAAATGGCTGAGTACTCCCTTTTTCTTCCACTCGGATGCTATCATAGGGCTGTCAATCTGGGATGTTATACGACGAGTATATCAAATAAGATATTTGGTTGACCATATGAACAAGATAATGAATCTAGAAATGTGTGCATGAATTGAAACTTCAATCTGCTAGTACAGAGCAATTCAATTATCAAAAAACTAAATGACAAACCTAAACATGAAATGATCATTAATGGAACATAAAGGGAAGTTATCCCACTATTTAGAATCTTTGAGATCAGAAAAAAGGTAAACACAAAAACTTTCAAATACCTTTGCCTGGGGACAGCAGATGACAGAAGCTGCCACAATCTCATTTGTATTATGCTTCTCACTGATGATTGTTTTCAAATTTATTGCAGCAACAATCACCTGAGGAACTTCAGGCGGAGTCTCTGAAGTAGAAATATCCTTAGGACATTCAACCACTATTTCAAACTTGCACCAGCTGACCTGTTCGAACACGACCCAGATTATCATATCAAACTGATAATCTACAAGTTGACAAGAACAAACACTACTCACAGGACACTGGATCTGGCAATCAAACAAGAAGCAACCGAATAAAAAGATAATGCCTAATAGCCAAAGGTAGGAGTTGAATATCACTACCCGTTCAGAAGCTGGTCTGTTACTAAATCTTGAAATCGATAGCCAAGAGGGTCCCATGATTTTCCTCTTAATTAGAAATAACTCCAGAGCACTGCAAAGAAGGACAATATCAAATTTCTTTCGCAAGGCATGAATGAAAGAAGTACCCTTGACATGGAAGCTGTGTTACTTTAACAATTTGTAATATAAAAACTTAATGCTGATGAGGTTCATTTCTCATTAAAAAAAAACTTTGATTTTGCCTTGATTTGGAGAACAGTAGTAGAATATTTCAGATAACCCTAATATACTTTGGTCAAGGTACTCACGATATTTTTCGGCTGAGTTCATAAAGAGCCAAGTTCCCATTGGTGATTCAATTTAAGATGATGACAGCAAATAATAATGGTTTGATTATGTGCAAGGAACAAAGAGTGATAAATGCAGCAGCAGTCAGAATGACACATTTGTAGTTAAGGGAGTTGCTAAGACTAGGGATCAAAGGAAATGCTCTTTGTCATCCTCGTTCTCGTCTTCCTATGAATGTGCATAAGTTAATAGGTTCCGCATTGGAGACATGATAATGCACTCCTGTTCTTCTTAGCGTATATAAATTTCACTGAGATTTTGCATGGAAGTGAATCCAGCAATCTATACCTGTTGTGTGTTCCTAAGAGTGCACAAAAGTGTTCCCCTTTAAGATCTGCTGGAAGTGGTGGATCCTGCACCAAAAGAAAGTAGCAATTGTCAAATGAAGAGATAAGATAATGGATACATAAAAGAAAAGTTCTATATGAATAAATATTAACTGGATATCCTGAACATGTGGACATGGAATAAGATATACAGGGAAGAAAAGATAACAATCCCCAAAGATAGAATGGCCGGGTACTATAAGTACTTATACCTTAAAGGAGTAGTTGATCTTAAGAACACATTGCTCCCCAAGACGTATATCAGATCGCTCAAATGCATATTGCCGCTGTGGAGCATCAAAGTGTAGTGACAATATATATTAGAAATTAACACAAAACAATTTTGATGATAAGGTCATGGAAGGAATGATAACTTTCATGTCTAGAGAAGCATGTTAAAAACCTTGCAAGGAACAGTGCTAAATTTTGAAATGTTGAAGTCGACCAATCTTTTACGTATCTCAGCCTTTAAACCTGATGGCATTTTCTAACAGACAGAAGTAATTATATAAGCAAACCCTGTGCATCTTATAGACAGACAGAAATATATCAGCATTAGTTTGTATGTTATTTTTAGTTTTAAAAAAAGTTTATATGTTACTTATGCGCTTATTGTTTTGTACTTTACTTGCACATCTGGAACTTGAGAATCAGTTTCCTCGGAACTGGCTGGGATGGCATAAACACATCGCTGCATATTCTTTACAACCACACTACAGCTATGAAATGCACCACCCACTTTGACCTAAAACATGGAAAGTTACCACCCTGTCAAATGTTTGTAAGCATCCATAATTCAAAAATTAACATACAACTTTCAGCAGCTATGGGCGATATCATTCTTCTAACATACACAAATTTTGACTAGAAACAGTAACCTATATATCATATAACTTCATACACTTGATAGGAGTCCCTTGATTTTGTCATGATTCAAGTAAAATCTATATATATAATAAGGAAGATTGGTGTTTCCCGCCAAAAGATAAAAAGATACAGAAGAGTCAAGATTAAAAGATAACCCGCTTTGACCTAAAACATGCAAAATTACCACCCTGTCAAATGTTTGTAAGCATCCATAATTCAAAAAAAATTAACATAGAACTTTCAGCAGCTATGGGAGATATCATTCTTCTAGCATACACAAACTTTGACTAGAAACAGTAACCTATATATTATATAACTTCATACACCTGATAGGAGTCCCTTGATTTTGGCATGCTTCAAGTAACATCTATATAGTATATACATTATAAGGAAGATCGGTGTTTCCTGCCAAAAGATAAAGATATAAAGAAGAGACAGGAATAAAAGATAGGGAGTATATCATACGGCTAAAATCAAAACCCTTCTCATTGAATTAAAATTATGGATTTGATTTAAACTGAACTACTATTTATATTAGATTGGATTTTAAACTATAGATTATATTGGATTCGCATTTTACTTCATAATTTGAGTCAATTAGATTATATTCAAGATTTGCTAAATAGTATTTTTGAATGAGACCTTATTGGTATCAAAAAAGATGTAGTCATAATTACAACAATTAGATTCTGATAGACTGAAATTTAAAATTTAAAAGTATTATATTCAACAGAATACTTAAATGAAAGATTTAAAAGAGACTCCACACAATCATGGGCAAGAATTTCGGGGAGTGCCAACGGCACGAGTATACCTAGTTTACTACAAGAGGGCCTACCAATGCTCCACTGGGAGCCTCTAGGGATGACTACTAAACTGGATATAGTATGGATAACATGAGAAAAACTATATACATTAGCAGGCTAAATAAAGGATAATTTACTATCACTAATCTCAGTTTTTCTTCAATCGGTGGACACTTTGGTGCTATGTTGTGAAAAGCGCGCTTAGGCGACGCTTAAGCACCGCTTAATCGAATACTGGAAGTTGGACGTCTCGCTTAGGAAAATTTCGTCCCAGAAAAACGATCGTCACTTTACCGCACGTAGGCGGCGCTTAATAGCGCCTCGCCTAGTGTTAGGCGCTGGAAAAAGCGCATTGGTTAAAAAAAAAAATCGAACAAAAAAAATAGATTTCTAGATGTTATTTACATAGTTGGAAAACTTTACCTAGGAACTTTAGAGACTTAGCTTTTATGTTTGATGGTATTTTGATGACTATGTAGTATGTATGCATTGTGTGGCTTGTTGACTATTTTGACCATGGTATTTTGATGACTTTGCATTTTGATTCTAGTATTTATATTGTTACTTTGCTTGATTAATAATTGGTATTGTTATTCATGCATATACTAGTAGGATTGTATGAAAAATATTGAAATTTATGTTTATATAGAGTATTTTACATGTAGAAAGCTCCGTAGGTAAAAATGTATGAAGTGCTAATTAAGCGCTAGCAAAGCAGGGCTTAGGTGCCAGCTTCATCATCTCGCCTCGCCTCACGCTTAATAATAACATAGCTTTGGTGCTCTATGTAGTAGGAAAGTCATGTCTTTGTCAATGAATCCTCAGCAACAAGAACAAAAGTTGCTTCAGAGCAAACGTATATCGATTATTTCGAATATTTAACAACGTATCTTATTGGCTTGTGAGGAACAATACCTACCTAAGACCTACCTAATTGTGTACAAAATACATACAAGCAAGGAATCCTACCTTCCCAAAGAGGTAGACTGTGCCCAAATTAGCCCCAAAGGACTCCTCATGAGCATCGATGACATAAAATGGCAGTGAACCATCCGAACCCAAATCAAACTCCGAACACTCGCCAACATCTGCATCACCTGCTGCTGAAGCTCCTCCAATTCCACCACCGGCATTTCCGCCTTCTCCACAGACCTCCCTCCACCCGTCACTTGCGCTTGCCACATTCTCATCCTTGTCCGCCTCCACCTTCGCGTTCAGCTGCACCTTCTCGCTCTTCTCCATCTCCACCTCCAATTTCACCTCATCCTCTACTTCTATCATCTTCCCATTACTCTCCGATACCACCAATTCCGCTTCTGGAACCTCCTCATTTTCCAATTCTTGATTTGCTGACTGAACAACAATCAGATCCCGTGGCACAGGGAGATGGTAGGGCCTCGTATATCCTCGTCGCTGTCTCCTCGCCTCCTCCAGATCCTTCTCGTCCGGCATGAACTCGGCGAGGACGTCGTCGATTATGCTCTCCGCAGCCGCCGAGACCCCTTTCCTCTGGTCCCCCTTCTTGAGCACAGCTGACGTGAACATCGAAGAGATCCGCTGCCTCTGCGGCGGATCCGGATCGGGCTTCTTCGTCGCCAGTGCCGCCGACTTCTTGATATTCTTCTTCTTGTTGTTGTCCCTCTTCGAATCTTCTCTAGCGCTGTCGCTCTCGGATCCGGATTGGGACCCGTTAGGGTTGGACCAGTCCTCCTCCTGGCCGTCGTCGGCGTAGCCCAGGGCGCCGTCGTCGACGATGAAGTCGCCGAAGTCGTCGCGGCGGCGGGCCACGAGGGCGGTGTAGTCGGATTCGGGCACGGAGTCGTAGATGGGGTCGGCGAGCTTGATCTGGACGTTGGGCTCGGGCCGGCGGTCGGCGGAGCTACGGAGGGATCTCAGCCGCTGGAGGGCCTCGGAGCGGGCGGCGGATTCGGATCCCTTCGCGCGGGTGCGGCGGTTCGACGCAGCTGGATCCGCCATTGTTCCTCTCTCACTATCCACTTCTTCCGCTCTTTCTAGGAGCAGGGGGTGATTATTGACATTTGGCGGGAGAATTGGAAGGTTTTCGCGCCAAAAATTACATAAGCCTTCTCAGCCCCGTCTGATTTAGGTTTACAGGCCCTGCCTGGGTTTAAGCAAAATTAGCCCGGATTGATTAAATTAGTACACCAATTTATCAGAATTTTTTCTCCACAATAATATATCTCTATCTTTGTCTCTACTCTTATAATGAGGTTTAAAAATGGCTAAAAATTGAACCGTTTAAACCGTAAGTAAATACTTTATTAACTATTTTTTAAAATTAATAAATTATTTAACTACCTAATATTATTTATTTACAACTAAATAATTCTAACTCAAGTGGTTAAGGTATGATGTATCCTTCTTGGTTGTTTGAGTTTGATTCCTATGAACGACAGTATTTATAATAATTTTATATTAAAAAAATTAACAATCTTTATTCTTATAATGAGACTTAAAAATGGCTCAAAATTGAGCCGTCTAAGCCGTAAGTAAATACTACATTAACTATTTCTTTTAAATAACTAATTATTTAACTACCTAATATTATTTATTTACAACTAAACCATTCGAACTCAAGTTGTTCAGGTGGGATGTATATTTCTTGGTTGCATGAGTTTGATTCCTATGAACGACAATATTTATAATAATTTTATATTAAAAAAATTAACAATCTTTTTATGCATGTGCAATACACGTGCACGTTGCTAGTTTTAAATATATTAGTCCAGAGAAACAATTTTTGAGAAATTTGTATGAGAGAAATGTTTCGCCAGTGTTACTACTAAATGGCAGAATTTGCACAAATATCACCAGTCCATCTAGCGGGATTTTGGTAATGCTAACAATCATTGTCTAACCCTAATCATGAAGTCCTAATCATAAACCCTAAACCTAATTTTACAGCAAGCTGGCGTGACACTTTTCAGCAGGCTGTCATGTCATAGTTGACTGAGGACTTTAGTATTGAATACCATAAGCATATATAAACAACGTTGTTAGGGCCAATACCCACTCAATATTATTCTGACGCGCGACACATTGGTCCTGAACCATTTCGACTATTTCGTAATACTAAACCACATTTGTACCGCTTCTAATTCAAATATTTCCACACTGACGACTCAATGTTCCCAAACCCTTTTTTCCATAATCTAATTTCCTTCTAACAATAGTACAATATTCCATATATCTATATAACAAGTTAACAACAATAAGATTACTCTCTTTTATCTCTTGTTATTTTAGCATTAACAAATTTATGGAATATAGAAACAAAGACTACGAACAGTTATTTTTATTAAAGTGTGAAGATAAAGGAAAAAAGGATCAAACCCATTCACTATTTGACGAAATGCCTTTCGTCCCGATCATAAAGACTGAAATATTTTTTCGCATGGATCCAAATCCAACTAGGTCCTTTGAGCCAACAGGCCAACACAAGGTACCATGCCGAGCGGGGCATTACAGTAAGAAAACTGATGTCACGTCCCAATTTTGCATAATTGAATGTTGACACTAGGCGTGATGTCGTACAAGCCTGAGTTGCACTTTGTATAAGGCGTGCCCTTACTCTTTTTGTGTAAAACATATATTTTTAAGATAATTTGTAGCGAAGCATAGAGAAATTGAATACACAGATAAAAATGGAAATAAATCTTTTATTAATAACTTTGTAGCGGAACGGCCAAGTAAAAAATGCCAGACTTGGCTTACAACTTTGCAGAAATATAAAAAATTAAGATACAATTATTCCATACATCATATCCCTTATTAAAACAAAAACTCAAAACACCTTCATTTGGAGTCTTCTTCTCCACTTGGAAGCTTCAATGAGTGCAAGGCTTCTAAATAGTTGGACAAAAGCTTCTAGCATTTTCTATTTTCCACTAAGTTCTCAGCACATGTGGATGCCACAAAGACGTGGATCAGTACATTATCATGTACTGGTGAGCGGTCGTAACCAATCTCACTTAAAATCAACATTGTAAATAAGGATAGAGAGAGAGAGAGAGAGAGAGAGAGAGAGAGAGAGTACCATTATTTTCAAGTGATATTGGTATGTTGCCTTAGGGTCAATTAACAATTTATATATAATAGATACATAAAAGAACATCATACTCTTCACCCTTCGTTGATTCTTACCCATTGTCACTGTCCTTCCCTGTAAATAAACAATAACTTACTCTTCTTGATAAGACATCATTAGCTCTGTCACTTGTCTATATAAAGGTCACTGGCTACCAGCCATCTTGTCTATTCCTGGAATTATGATGCCCCTTACAGTGCATGAAGCTAGCCTCACTAAAGGTCCCATAATTCCAATGCTAGTACTTCACCACCATCCTGTTCTCCTAGGTTGAAGCGTTTCCGTGGCCCCGGAGCTACCAGCCATCTTGTTGGTGTTTTTGCCTTTGGACTGTCACGACTCGCACCCGGATATTCGGGCACGAGTACGTTGTTACGCCTAGGCTACGCCGCAGAATCGACGATAGAACGATGTCTGGGTCATTTCTAACTATCTAGCATCTCAACAATATAATATGGTACCTGTCAAATATCTCAACTCTAAACGGAGGAGCAATATGGTATCTCATGTAAACCCCCTCGATTTATTCTGTAGATAGTTAGAGTAGATTTGGAAAATTTTGGTTTTGGTAGCAGATGTCGAGGTTTATAGTAGAGATAAGTTTATCTGGTATTTAATACAATTAATTAAAACCCTTGGCGCGCCCTATCATTGTTGATTATTCGGAGCCCAATATCAGCCCATAAATTCCGTTCAATTACTGTACTTCCGACTTGACCCGCCAAATTAGGCACTGGACTTTTTCGTTGATCAAAATCAGCTTTCCGTTGTGCACTAAATTAATTGCACAATTTTCCGAAATCCTAATCCATATTTAATTTTGTGTCGTACACTTGTGTTGTTACCCTAAATTTTTAGATACCAACTTAACCCGTTGAGCCGGACCAACTAAAGGGTCCAAGACTGACTCTAAGCCTCCACCATTTTTGGCCTTTGCATTATTTTCGGATTTTGACCCCAAGTGCCCCCAATTAATTTAAATTTGCGGGACACTTTATTTATATTTAAAGCGGGGATACCAACTTTGTAAATCCCATTTTTAATCCTAAATTAATCCCAATGCCTTTCTAATTAAACCCGTGCCTAACGCACAATACCCTCTCACCATGAAAATTGCTAAACACATTTTTCTCCATAATTTCTGTGTTATTTTATGTGTCTATGCAATTTTTCGAATTTAAGGGGCTAAGTTGCAATTATTAAATTTATGTGTCATCACCCTATTGGCTTTGAACTATGGAGAGGTCCCAAAATAGGGTCCTATTCTCACCATCCACTCACCCCCCCCCCCCTTCATGAAGAAACCCACTTTCCTTCATGATAAATCTACACCCTCCATTTTGAATAGGATGATCACCACCCTCCATCCCCTTCACAAATCCCTATAAAGCAACACCTCACCCCACCCTCAACACACACCACCGGCCCTAATCCCAAGGGAAAACTCCTCTCTCTCTCCTCACTCCTTCATTTAAACCCCCATGCAAACTTCTTCCTCCACTCTACATTATATTTTTCTCCTTCTTCTTCCTTATTCTTTTCTTCCTTTTGAGTGTTCCTCCCTGTGGAAGACCCGCCGGCCGCTCCGGCCCGACGCTGGCCATCGGCTCCCACCGCGACGACTCCACAGCAGCCGACCGCCTGCTCTCCTTGCTGTGTGCGTCCCCGCTGTGAGCGTCCCCGCGCGGCCTGAGCAGCCGACCGCCTGTTCCCCCGCGCGTTAGTGCAGCAGCCTTGCCCGAGGCTGTGCGTTCCCCGCCGCCGCGCTGTGCCGGCCGACCTTCCCGCCGGTGCAGAATTTCCCCCCTGTGCGTCCCCCGTCCGACCTTCCCGCCGGCCCTAGTTCACCACCACCATCATCATCACCACCTCTACCACCATCATCACCACCACCAATACACTTCCACCCTCACCACCACCATCGTCACCACCACCCCAGCCACCTTCTCCGGCCGTACCCCGGCATTGCGTCGTCAAGGTCGACTCTCCTCTCTCTTGTCTTTTAATTCCAGAAATTAATTTCATTTGTTAAAAAGCTTTTAATTATATAGGGATGTGTGAAATGCTAGCTAGGGTGGTAGATATATAGTGTGGATATATATGGTTAGTGTGGGGAGTACTTAATATGTGATTAGGGTTAAGTATTGAAGATTATTAATTGTTTTGTGTTGATGTTTATATATGGAAAATGCTAGCTAAGGTTTTAGGTCATATATGTGAACATGGCTTGAGGTTGTGCTTAATGAGGTTTAATATATTTCTAGTGTTTATGTAGTAATGATAAAAATGATTAGTATAGTGGAATATTTGAACTACGGGATTAAGGTTTATGTTGGCTAAGGCTAATGATGATTAATGCGAAAATAGATTTTTATGACTTGAGGTGGTGTTAACATGTTTTAGGGTTTATTTAGTGTAGTGACCTTGTAACTTATGTTTTATAAAGATGAATTTAGATGTGGTACTTGGATGGAAATTAGAGTTGACTTCTACATAAATTATCGTGATTTAATTAAAATATGTGCTCGAGGAGAATAGAGTTTTGACCTTGGAGCCAACTAATCGGGATGTATCGTGCATGGTGGAAATGTTAGTTTATTTTTGGAGAATTAAAATCGAGGAGAATATACAGATGACTAGTTGATGGACTATCGTACCGTTAGTCAGTTGTAGTCAGCCCTCTAGTATCTTGCCCTTGTGAGTCGTAGAATAGATTACTAATTCTGGTTTGTAACTCATCTCTAGGTACTGCGGGACCTGAGGACTTGGACGCGGTACCAGAACCCCGCCATCAGCAGCCGCACGCAGGCAAGTGTACCTTGCCACCCTGTATTTTAGTTTACAGATATTGTTGTTCTTTATGTACTCATGCGCATATTTATGTTGACGTTTGATACTCCGCGTCCGGATTACAACTGGGTGCTGACGTTCGTCGTAACGTCTTAGAAATATTTGTTAGATGTTTCATAGTACCTCGATGCATGTACCTGAGTACATCGATAACCCAGGACACACTTATATACCGTGATCGTGCCAGATTCCTGTCTCCTGATACTGACATCATGATCAGAGACTGGGACGACCTTAGGGTCGCGTCTGTTGAGTTAATTCTGTGTGTCGAGACTGTAGTTAGAGGTTCAGGTTCAACGCACAATCGTTGACCGCTTGGAGGGAAAGACAGTTACTAGACGTTTGGGCTACTCTGCACGCGCTTATATATATGTAGTATTTTGTAGTGATACATGTATCTAGTGTAGCTGTTTCACCCATGTGACTCTTTGCCCGGAACTGCGGTACGTGCCGTGTGTTTTCGTGTTCGGAGCTACGGTTTTATATTAGAAAGCCCACGCGTCGAACATTGTCTTTCAACTGAGTCGCACTAGTTTGGTTATGCTAGATTACCTGTTGTTGCACTTGTACTATCTGTTTACCTGGCATGTTGTTTTTCTGTACCTTGTTACGTCCCTCTGAGGACCTGGTTCCCTTCCAGGTGTAGGCCACGAGGATTACCCGGAGGAGTACGGGCCGGGCATCTATCCAGCAGCTGTACTCACTGCCGAGGACGAGGTCATTCCTGAGGACTTTGCCTGATCGCTGGTAGTGACTCTTTCTTTGGGACGGTATCATTACCTAGTTACATGCTGCCGTCCCAAGTTATCTTATTGCTTATTTTCATTCCGGTATATTTGTACCAGCGGGTTTGTCCCCGTATGACTACTCTAGTATTTGTACTTGATACTTACTTGGATATTTTCTTCCTGCACATTAGTCGTTGTATTTACTTCTATTGTGCTCTTATATTGCTGCCTGTGGATGAGATTTAGATTGAGTATACTTGTGTTATGTGATGGGTTATTCATTGTACTTCACAGCTTAAGTGTACTCCGACGGGCCCATTAGATTGGAAAGCCCGTCGAAGTACACTGTTGGCCATTGCCACGTGTCTCGGTTCCTTATCTATGGAACCGGAGCATGATAAGGTTTTTGTGGTGGCCCATGCAGGTCCGATTTAAATCGTCTTAGTCACCTGACTGTGCCAACCGAGCCTGCAAATTAGGAATAGAGTTAGGAATCTCATCTGCAAAGTTTGAAACCTTCACATGACACCTCTATCTCGATATCGTTTACCAATTGCATCTTGTTTGTTTTTCCTCAAATGCTGATCGCAGTCATGACTTCTTTTCAGAGTTATGAATCTCTGCAGTGGACGTGTCGCGCAGCCTGGCGACGTTCCCTTAGACGCGGGATCATCCGGAGAACCGGATCTGGAGCAGGTCCTTCTGCTAACTCCAGCTCCCATGGGACAGTCATCAGGACATCTCGAGGTGCCTTCAGACGGACACCAGACTCCATATCAGGCAGGACCTGAGGATCGGAGGATTCCGAGTCAGAAGGAGCAGCAGCTACCACCTCCTCCACCATTCCCGCCTCAGATGCCCTTTATGCCATTCCCTACAGGGCAACCGATGGACGGAACCCAGATGTTCCAAATGATGTTTGCGATGATGCAGGCCCAGCAGCAGGCCCAGCAGCAGGCTCAGTAGCAGGCCCAGCAGCACCAGGCTGAGACTCTGAGAGAGAGCATCGTGACGGCCTTGGGGCAGACGTCACCACCAGCATACGAGCCGATGCGAGGGTCTGTCATAGACTTCCGTCGTTTGATGCCGTAACCTTTTGCGGGCACGGAGGAGCCGACGGAGGTCCACGCTTGGCTCACCGGCATTCAGCACCAGTTGGAGGCTACTGACCTCCCCCGACACAGATGGATGACGGCTGTCAGGATGCAGCTCACCGACAACGCTCATCACTGGTGGCTTTCCAAGGAGCATCGTTTGGGACCGGATCGCGCCACCTGGAAAGAGTTCTCTAGACTCTTCCAGGAGATGTACATACCTTCTACCGCCCGAGCAGAGCTTCGGGACAGATTCCAGAACCTCAGGCAGGGGAGTATGACTGTAGAGGAATACAATTCTGAGTTCCTCCGCCTGAGCAGATTTGTACCATACCTGATCCCCACTGAAGAAATAAAGGTCGAGAAGTTTTATGAGGGCCTGAGTTATGAGACCCAGAGGCTTATCGGGTCCACAGCCCCCACCTCTTACTCCGGGGTACTACTTGCAGCGCGACGCCAGGATCGCATCAACAAGATGGAGGCCAGCCAGAAATGCTCCTATGCGTCAACATCAGCAGTCCGAGCCCCACAGGGAGGGCCTGCGAAGCGTCCTCTGGTACAGCAACAACACCAAAGGGCAGTACCACAACAGGGAGCAGTCATTCCCACTTGCCATTTCTGCGGCAAGAAGGGACACATATTAAGGGACTGTCGACGGAGACTGGGCGCTTGCTTGAGATGCGAATCGGACCATCATGCAGTCCGAGATTGCCCAGATCAGAGGGCTCCAGCACAGATGGTTCACCGGCCAGCCCTGCCAACGCCGAGACCTTATCAGCAGCCTCCTGGACCGAGGCCGCCTTACGCAGGAGCTGGAGCACAGCGACCACCAGCACCAGGGAAAACCAGAGGAGGCCACCCTTGGCCCCACAGGCAGGACAGTTCCACCATGACCGATATCAGCCGAGGGCACCGGCACCGAGACAGGGACAAGTCTATGCTATGACCATAGAGGAGGCTGAGACAGCCGGAGAAGTGATCGCAGGTACAATCTTAGTAGCTTCATTACCAGCATTAGTCCTATTTGATTCTGGTGCCACACACTCTTTTATAGATGCTAGTTTTGTGGCTACCCATAGAATAGCCACCGCACCCCTTCCGAAGGTCAAGAGGATCCTTACGGGAGGTGGAATAGTACCTGTTAGCGACACTTATAGATCATGTTCAGTAGTCGTCTGCGGGCGAGAGATGCGTGCCCGATTTTTGGTTTTCTCCATGCCAGACTATGACATTGTCCTAGGCATGGATTGGTTGAGCCAATACCATGCAACGCTAGATTGCCATCATGGTTGTGTCATCTTTAGACCCCCAGATCACCCAGAGTTTGAGTTTCTTTGGGGAGCCCGAGAGCATGGTGTCCAACCTACCCTAGCGAAACACATTGCAGAAGGTAAACCGACGTACCCTCACTTTATAGCAGAGTTTGAGGATATGTTTCCGGAGGATCTCCCAGGACTGTCACCTGACAGAGAGATTGAGTTCACCATAGAGTTGACTCCAGGAGCCGAGCCAATTACTTCCCCCGTTTACAGACTAGTACCGAAGGAGTTGGTTGTGCTGAAGGTCCAAGTAGATGATCTCTTAGATAAGGGCTTCATACGGGCTAGTGTATCTCCATGGAGAGCATCCATTCTGTTTGTACCGAAGAAGGATGGGACGGTACGCTTGTGTATCGATTACAGGGTGCTAAATGCTGTAACGATAAAGAACAAGTATCCACTGCCGCGCATCGATGATTTGTTTGATCAACTTAGCGGTGCATGTGTATTCTCAAAGATCGATCTCAGATCCGGTTATCATCAGATCAATGTACGGAAAGAGGACATCCAGAAGACGGCCTTTCGGACGAAGTATGGCTACTATGAGTTTTTAGTCATGCCGTTTGGTTTAACCAACGTGCCAGCAGTATTTATGTGTTTGATGAACAATGTCTTCCACCAGTATTTAGATAAGTTCGTGGTGGTATTTATAGACGATATCTTGATATATTCCAAGAGCCAGGAGGAGCATAAGAGGCATCTCAGGATCGTGTTGGAGACGCTGAGACATAAGAGGCTGTACGCCAAACTCAGCAAATGTGAGTTCTGCTTAGATAGAGTACCATTTCTGGGGCACATAATCACCGGAGATGGACTATCAGTTGACCCAGAAAAGATAGCTGCAATAGAGACCTGGCCTACCCCTACATCAGTTACGGAGGTTAGGAGCCTCGGACTTGTCGGATATTATCGGAGGTTCGTGGAAAACTTCTCGAGGATAGCTGTGCCTATGACGCGACTGACGCATAAAGGCGAAGAGTTTATCTGGACCGACGAGTGTCAGGCGGCTTTCGATGAGCTGAAGAAGCGTCTGACATCAGCACCAATTTTGACACTACCTTCAGGATCAGGAGGATTTATAGTGTACAGTGATGCATCAGGGAGTGGATTGGGATGTGTACTGATACAACACGGTAAAGTGATAGCCTACGCATCTAGACAGCTGAGAGTTCATGAGAAGAACTATCCGACGCACGACTTGGAGCTAACTGCAGTAATATTTGCACTAAAGCTATGGAGACATTACCTTTATGATGAGCGTGTTAAGATTTATACAGATCATAAAAGCCTGAAGTATGTCTACACGCAGAAGGAGCTCAACATGAGGCAGAGACGCTGGCTAGAGTTGATGACAGATTATGACATTGAGTTACAGTTCTACCCTGGCAAGGCGAATGTCGTAGCAGATGCCTTAAGCAGGAAGCCCATGGCATACTTTTTGACGACGCAGCGACAGTTGCTAGAGGATCTCCAGAAGCTTGGAATAGAGATCGTATTGCCAGGCATGGATGGACAGATGGCCAGTCTTGAGGTTCAGTCTATTTTGATTGAGAGGATCAAGGCAGCATTGCCTACGAATGCGAGATTTCGACGTCTGCGAGAGAGAACAGAAGCCGACATGCAGACGGGACTCAGGATTCACGAAGACGGAACATTGAGGTACGGAGATCGCCTATATGTCCCGAGTGGCGAGCTACGCCAAGAGTTGATGACCGAGGCTCATAGCTCGATTTATTCTATACATCCCGGGGGTACAAAGATGCACCGAGACTTGAGACAGCATTTCTGGTGGCATGGGATAAAGAGGGAAATTGCAAGATTTGTGGCGAAGTGTTTAGTTTGTCAGCAAGTCAAGGCTGAACATCAGAGGACTGCAGGATTATTGTAGCCACTTCCCATCCTCGAGTGGAAGTGGGAACACATTACCATGGACTTCGTCACAGGATTCCTGCGGAGCCCTAGCGGGAAGGATGCAGTTTGGGTTGTGGTAGACAAACTCACCAAGTCTGCACATTTCTTGCCCTTCAGAGTTGGGCAATCCACAGAGATACTAGCTGACATGTATATGAGGCAGATAGTACGATTACATGGAGTGTCTGTCAGCATCGTATCGGATCGTGATTCCAGATTCATGTCATATTTTTGGCGGAGTATGCAGGAGAGCCTAGGAACTCGTCTCAAGTTCAGCACTGCGTATCATCCACAGACTGATGGACAGTCAGAGCGTACGATACAGATATTAGAGGATATGTTGAGAGCGTGCATGATTAATTTTGGAGGATCTTGGGAGGACCACCTATACTTGGTGGAATTCTCCTACAATAACAGTTACCAGGCCAGCATACAGATGGCACCTTATGAGGCACTGTACGGCAGGAAATATAGGTCGCCAGTTTGTTGGAGTGACGTATGAGAGCGTCAGATACTTGGTCCAGAGTTGGTGACACAGATAGTAGAGAAGGTCAAGCAGATTCAGAGCCACCTGCACGCAGCACAGGACAGACAAAAATACTGGGCAGATGCGCACCGCAGACTATTGGAGTTTAAGGAGGGTGACCATATATTTTTGAGGATATCTTCTACCCGCGGTACCATCAGATTCGGAGGCAGAGGCAAGCTGAGTCCGAGATATATCGGACCTTTTGACATTTTGGAACGAGTTGGCGAAGTGGCTTACCGTCTTGCATTACCTCCATCATTAGAGGGAGTACATGACGTATTTCACGTATCGCAGCTGAGAAGATATATCGCAGATCCTAGCCACGTGCTTGATCATTCGGAGATTACAGTCGGGCCTAGTCTGTCTTACGTAGAGCAGCCAGTTGAGATCCTCGATCGCAGCGAGAAGACTTTGAGAGGGCAGACGATTCGACTGGTCAGAGTGGCATGGAAGCACCATTCACCAGGTGAGTCCACTTGGGAGCGCGAGGATTCTATTCGGCAGCGATTCCCGTACTTATTCGAGGAGCAAGGTACGAATTTACGTACGGCAATTGATTACTAGTTGTTTTAAAATTCTTTTAGATATAATCGTGCTTTACTTTTAATTTCGGGGATGAAATTTTTCTAAGTTGGGAAGAATGTAAACTCCCTCGATTTATTCTGTAGATAGTTAGAGTGGATTTGAAAAAAATTTGTTTTGGTAGCAGATGTCGAGGTTTAGAGTAGAGATAAGTTTATCTGGTATTTAATACAATTAATTAAAACCCTTGGCGCGCCCTATCATTGTTGATTATTCGGAGCCCATTATCAGCCCATAAATTCCGTTCAATTACTGTACTTCCGACTTGACCCGCCAAATTAGGCACTGGACTTTTCCGTCGATCAAAATCAGCTTTCCGTTGTGCACTAAATTAATTGCACAATTTTTCGAAACCCTAATCCATATTTAATTCCGTGTCGGACACTTGTGTCATTACCCTAAATTTTTAGATGCCAACTTAACCCGTTGAGCCGGACCAACTAAAGGGTCCAAGACTGACTCCAAGCCCCCACCATTTTTGGCCTTTGCGTCATTTCCGAATTTTGACCCCAAGTGCCCCCAATTAATTTAAATTCGCGGGACACTTTATTTCTATTTAAATCGGGGATACCAACTTTGTAAATTCCATTTTTAATCCTAAATTAATCCCAATGCCTTTCTAATTAAACCCGTGCCTAACGCACAACACCCTCTCACCATGAAAATTGGTAAACACAATTTTCTCTATAATTTTTGTGTCATTTTATGTGTCCATGCAATTTTCCGAATTTAATGGGCTAAGTTGCAATTATTAAATTTATGTGTCATCACCCTATTGGCTTTGAACTATGGAGATGTCCCAAAATAGGGTCCTATTCTCACCGTCCACTCACCCCCTTTCATGAAGAAACCCACTTCCCTTCATGATAAATCTACACCCTCTATTTTGAATAGGATGATCACCACCCTCCATCTCCTTCACAAACCCCTATAAAGTAACACCTCACCCCACCCTCAACACACACCACCGGCCCTAATCCCAAGGGAAAACTCCTATCTCTCTCCTCACTCCTTCATTTAAAACCCCCATGCAAACTTCTTCCTCCACTCTCTATTATATTTTTCTCCTTCTTCTTCCTTAGTCTTTTCTTCCTTTTGAGTGTTCCTCCCTGTGGAAGACCCGCCGGCCGCTCCGGCCCGACGTCGGCCATCGGCTCCCACCGCGGTGACTCCACAGCAGCCGACCGCCTGCTCTCCCCGCTGTGTGCGTCCCCGCTGTGAGCGTCCCCGTGCGGCCTGAGCAGTCGACCGCCTGTTCCCCCGTGCGTCAGTGCAGCAGCCTTGCCCGAGGCTGTGCGTCCCCCGCCGCCGCGCTGTGCCGGCCGACCTTCCCGCCGGCGTAGAGTTTCCCCCTTGTGCGTCCCCCGTCCGACCTTCCCGCCGGCCCTAGTTCACCACCACCATCACCCCTAGTTCACCACCACCATCACCCCTAGTTCACCACCTCTACCACCATCATCATCACAACCTCTACCACCATCATCACCACCACCAATACACTTCCACCCTCACCACCACCATCGTCACCACCACCCCCGGCCACCTTCTTCGGCCGTACCCCGGCATTGCGTCGTCAAGGTCGACTCTCCTCTCTCTTGTCTTTTAATTCCAGAAATTAATTTCATTTGTTAAAAAGGTTTTAATTATATAGGGATGTGTGAAATGCTAGCTAGGGTGGTAGATATATAGTGTGGATATATATGGTTAGTGTGGGGAGTACTTAATATGTGATTAGGGTTAAGTATTGAAGATATTAATTGTTTTGTGTTGATGTTTATATATAGGAAATGCTAGCTAAGGTTTTAGGTCATATATGTGAACATGGCTTGAGGTTGTGCTTAATGAGGTTTAATATATTTCTAGTGTTTATGTAGTAATGATAAAAATGATTAGTGTAGTGGAATATTTGAACTACGGGATTAAGGTTTATGTTGGCTAAGGCTAATGATGATTAATGCGAAAATGGATTTTTATGACTTGAGGTGGTGTTAACATATTTTAGGGTTTATTTAGTGTAGTGACCTTGTAACTTATGTTTTATAAAGATGAATTTAGATGTGGTACTTAGATGGAAATTAGAGTTGGCTTCTACATAAATTATCGCGATTTAATTAGAATATATGCTCGAGGAGAATAGAGTTTTGACCTTGGAGCCAACTAATCGGGATGTATCGTGCATGGTGGAAATGTTAGTTTATTTTCGAAGAATTAAAATCGAGGAGAATATACAGATGACTAGTTGATGGACTATCGTACCGTTAGTCAGTTGTAGTCAGCCCTCTAGTATCTTGTCCTTGTGAGTCGTAGAATAGATTACTAATTCTGGTTTGTAACTCATCTCTAGGTACTGCGGGACCTGAGGACTTGGACGCGGTACCAGAACCCCGCCATCAGCAGCCGCACGCAGGCAAGTGTACCTTGCCACCCTGTATTTCAGTTTACAGATATTATTGTTCTTTATGTACTCATACGCGTATTTATGTTGACGTTCGATACTCCGCGTCCGGATCACAACCGGGTGCTGACGTTCGTCGTAACGTCTTAGAAACATTTGTTAGATGTTTCATAGTACCTCGATGCATGTACCTGAGTACATCGACAACCCAGGACACACTTATATACCGTGATCGTGCCAGATTCCTGTCTCCTGATACTGACATCATAACCAGAGACTGGGACGACCTTAGGGTCGTGTCTGTTGAGTTAATTCTGTGTGTCAAGACTGTAATTAGAGGTTCAGGTTCAACGCACAATCGTTGACCGCTTGGGAAGGGGAAGACAGTTACTAGACGTTTGGGCTACTCTGCACGCGCTTATATATATGTAGTATTTTGTAGTGATACCTGTATCTAGTGTAGCTATTTCACCCATGTGACTCTTTGCCCGGAGCTGCGGTACGTGCCGTGTGTTTTCGTGTCCGGAGCTACGGTTTTATATTAGAAAGCCCACGCGTCGAATATTGTCTTTAAACTGAGTCGCACTAGTTTGGTTATGCTAGATTACCTGTTGTTGCACTTATACTATTTGTTTACCTGGCATGTTGTTTTTTTGTACCTTGTTATGTCCCTCTGAGGACCTGGTTCCCTTCCAGGTGTAGGCCACGAGGATTACCCGGAGGAGTACGGGCCGGGCATCTATCCAGCAGCTGTACTCACTGCCGAGGATGAGGTCATTCCTGAGGACTTTGCCTGATCGCTGGTAGTGACTCTTTCCTTGGGACGGTATCATTACCTAGTTACCTGCTGCCGTCCCAAGTTATCTTATTGCTTATTTTCATTCCAGTATATTTGTACCAGCGGGTTTGTCCCCGTATGACTACTCTAGTATTTGTACTTGATACTTACTTGGATATTTCCTTCCTGCACATTAGTCGTTGTATTTACTTCTATTGTGCTCTTATATTGCTGCCTGTGGATGAGATTTAGATTGAGTATACTTGTGTTATGTGATGGGTTATTCATTGTACTTCACAGCTTAAGTGTACTCCGACGGGCCCATTAGATTGGAAAGCCCGCCGAAGTACACTGCTTGCCATTGCCACGTGTCTCGGTTCCTTATCTATGAAACCAGGGCATGACATCTCCCAAGTATGACTAATCTCAATCACAAAATAAACTAAGGAAGAATAATGCACGAATGGAATAGCGAAGGAAAGAAACAAGATACAATCCATAAGTTTGAAATAATAATACCACTGTGAATCTCAACAAAATAATAGTCTAATACAAAACCACCAAACATAAACTAAACCTCCTCGGTCACTGGTACTATGTCCTCTTGCTCTAGGGGAGTATCCTCTAAAGTATCGTCCTTCTGCGGGCCGTAATACGTGGGACACAGCTCCTTTAGCCAATCATCTGAAAAATATATTCAGTTAGGATTGGAGCGAAATATATAGCTCTAAAAGCAGTTTCAAATACATAATCGAGCATACATAACGAGCAATAGAAAATAATACAAGATGCACAAGTAGTAAGAATGTACAATACAGGTGAGAACAGGTAATAATCACTATAAGAAATGGAAAGTAAATACGGGAAATAAACTGCAAGTAGAAAACAAGAATACTAGCTATGTGGTTTAGAGTGCAAGTTCGTTATGCGATCGGCTTAGGTTGCACATGAGGTATAAAGGTAACTCCATTATACGTGAGGTGTATAATTGACATGCATATGAGATCAATAGGGCTTTTATCACATAACCAACTTCTACTCCCCCTCCCCAACCAATACTCATGGATCCAATCACGATACGTTACGTACATGAACACGATATAGTCGCACTAGTACATGAAATAGTGGATGCACAAGAAGTACATGAAAATTAATACTCAATGCATACGATGAAATACATGTGACTGAGTACCCACTGAACACGGTAGGGGATAACTGTCACTACCACATTTTCTAGGAAAGGGTATTTTAGTAATTTTATATTTAATTAAATATTGTGCATGTTGTATAATTATTTATTATATTATTTAATTATTGTTAGATATTAGTATATTATTTTGGACTTATGTTAGTGGACCTAACTAGTTTAGTTTAGACCCATGGACTAACATATATTAATTGTTAAAATTGAGCCCAACTAGAAAGCCCATTGATTAGGAGGAGAATTTATTTAATTAAACCATTAGACTATAACCTTTCCTCCTTAATTATTTATTCATGAGAGGCCCCAAGGGGTATAATGTACATTACATAGTAGCTTGATAAAGGGGCAAAGGGGGGCCGGCCTATTAAAAAAGGGAGGAAAAGTTTCTCTCTCCTTTTTTTTATTTGAAATATAGATCTAGAATTTCCCTTAACCAAATTCTCCCATTCCCACATCATTTTTCCTACCAAATTTTATCTTAATTCCTTCCCAAATCACCATTAGCGGCTAGTGGAGTAAGAATCTAGAAGAAGAAAGCAAGGATCTACAAGTTGGAGGCCAATTTTATCACATTTGGAGGTTGCATTAGAAATCTATCTCCCAATAGGTACAATTCAGTTTTTTTCCTTCATTTAGGTTCTAAATCTGAGATTTAACTATGAGAAATTAACCCATATGCACAGGCTACCCATAGAAATTAAAATTGAGTTCATATGAGGTCTATTGAGAAAGTTATGGTACTTTTTGTGTCAATTTTGGTAGAATTTCGAGATTGACACTTGTTGTGTTTGTCAGTTGGTCCTATTGATCAACTTGGCATGTGTTTGTGTGTTTGTGGCTAGTGTCGTATCCACAATTGGGTACGTGTAGGTCGTATCCCAATAATTTGGTGATACGTGTTGACTTGGGGGTTTTCCCTCCGACACGGGACTTTGTGTATGTCACATCTTGATACAGACACGTAGATATATATTTATATTTATATAAGTATTAGATAGTTTATGGATATATATGTATATATATGTGCGCTTATTGTGTGTTTTATGAGAGGGGGGGCTCGACCCGTAGGCACAACAGCAGCCATTTAATGCACAGCAGCAGCAGCAGTAGGAAACGCAACAGCAGCAGCAATAGGAAGTAGCACAGCAGCAGCAGTAGCAAACGAAGCTCAGCAGCAACAACAACAAATGAAGCAGCAACATCAATTGAAGCTCATCATCAGCAGCAATCGAAGCTCAGCAGCAGCAACAACAGTAAAACATAGAGTATGGGCAGCAGCTAGGACAGCAGGGGGAGGGGCTAGCTAGTAGTTTATAAGAAGGTTAGCTAGTAGTTATGAGAGGTTAGTTAATAATTTAGTTAGTTCCTTTATAGTTTAGCAGACAGCCTAAGTTAGTTACTTAATTTAGTAGTGTAGTTTACTAGTTAGTTCATTAGTAGTTAGTTTGGTTAGTTAGTTATTGATAGTCTAATTAGCTTTATAATGTAGTATAGTAGTTAGTATTTAATACTCATTCTAGTAATTGATATTAATATATACTAGTAGTTTATATTGGATTGGTATATACCTATTAGTATGAAGTTAGTGTTTGGGTAACTAATATATACTAGATATCACATTTACCTTGAGATGCCAAGGTAAGTGTCAAGGTATTTGAGGATACTCAAGATAAGGGGGATGGATACCAAGATGAGTATTTAGTGGTGCGATACTGAGTTGGTTCAAAACCAAGGTATCCACATAGCTTTTGATAGTTAGGATTAGTATATATATTATTGTTTGAATATGCATATATGACAATTCATATCTCTTGTTTGCGTATCATGAGATATAGTATCTTAGTATCCTAGATTTAGCTTGTATGACATAGTCTCATAGTTTATGAACCTAATATCTTTGAGATAGACTCGTGCAACATAGAAATAGGTAGTTTGACCGAGTTTGATCGGTTTGACTTAGAGTTGACCTAGTTTGACTATTTTGACTTAGAAATGACTTTATGACCTAGGTGTTGACTAGTTTAACTTATTTTTATTCCAAAACCTTGTATTGATGTTGTATTCCATATCTAGGTCTTCGAGACACCGTATCAGACATCTGTGAGACTATTTACCGGACTTCAGGCGAGTACATTCTCTGATAGTTTCTCATTTATGATATCCTCTATGTTCATTGTATCTAGTGTAGATATCCATATTTTTTTGACACGATGGTTACATGGATTGGTATATTCGATCTCGTCATGAGATATTATTTCTTGGTATATGGTGTATCTTATACAAGCCTTGTTTTATTGTTATTCTTGTACATGTTTAGACATTGATTCTTTGGAAGAGTTATTATCTTCTTGGAGAATTCCGTGCCATAGCGTACCATGGTTGGATCCACTATACCAGTCGGGGTTGGGGAGTATGTAGTATAGATATGTGATCATATCCATCTTGTATCATGTCTTGTTCTTGAATAGTGTTAATCATACACCGCACGTGTAACGCCCGCAACCGCACGGTGCGTTACGCTGAGTCGAATTGAATGAAATAAATGCTGGTTATATTTGATTTGTTGGATTTTGGGAATAAGTATTGATTGAGTTGTTTCATGTGCAGATGGCTAGCGGGTTCGATGGAAATCAGGTGTTCGTTCAGAGCAGTACTGAGATAGCTGAGTTGGAATGATAATGCCATCTTCCTTAGTCCGATCGGTCGGATGATTTGTAGAGCACGGCCTGCTCGCACGGTCATACCAGTTGAGTAGATCGCGCTTGCATCGGACCACGGGTTCAAGGGATTGGCCGTATCGGCAGGACAGGATGTCTAACGGGATCAAACATTGTGAGTGGGCTCTTTCCCTTCTCCTCTACTCCTTCATGCCTAATAATATGGAAAACACGTAAAGGCTTGAACACTTGGATAGAAATATTAGGAATCACTACATTGAGGCGTACATAGAGTGGACGTCGTTGGCTTGGTAGGATTGTGGCTTGATTTGGTTTGCGCGTTGGATAGTTGGAGCTAGAGTTGGAATATTACATTTGAGGCAGTTGGTTGATTGATTGGGATTATGCTTGGACAGTTGGAATGAGTCATTGATGCATTAGGAATATTGGGAATCTGGGCGAGCGAGCGTGCATCCGTGTACGAGTATCACTTGGTCGCTTTGTCTTGCAAAGCGAGCAGTTGTGGTTCAAAACCGAACAACTGCATCGGCGAGGGTGTTGTGCCGCTTGATGGGGCATTGTGCCACGAATGGGGCATTGTGTCACTGAAACGGCATTGTGCCATGGGTTAGCTTTGAGCATGGGTGTTGCACCATTGGAAACACTGTGTTGAGAAGAGGCATTATGCCTATGGAATTACTTGGGATTTGGTGCCTTGGGCAATATGTTGGAAGAATGGTTATGGATATTTTGGTTGGATAATTCATGGAACGAGTCTAGGATCGCTTGGTGGGGCGAGAATGTTCGATCCTCTCGTCATACCTACTTGGTGTCTGCATGTCACGGACAACCTGTATTGCACAGGGTTTGGTCTCCTCGAACGGGAAGGCTCCGGGGCACCGGGACCGTTCGGCCATGGAGGAGACAATTGGGTAACGCGTCTTGGGCGCGGTGCCAGCGGTTGGAATCGATCCAGGTGGGTTAGCTACTTAGCGCTGTTTTGAGGAGAACCGCATTTGATCAGTCCGATCAAAGTCCTTTATGGCTTGGCCAGTGACTTCATATAGTATAAGTGATGGCTTGCTTTTCTTTTGTTGGTTTGGCTTTCGTGTAGGCGCGGCCACCTTGCCTCGGCAAGAGTGTGCACTGTGAGATTTGGATTGTAAATGTTGGTTGAGGATGGATATTGAGGCTTGGTTGATGGTTCGATATGTTATCGTGTTGCTTGGACTTGAGCAGGACGGTTGCATGCTAGTTTACTTCGGGTTGCTATATATATTTGCTTGTCGTTTGGTTTGAGTTGAATGCTTGCATGCTTAAACTGCTTTACAGCTTTTCTTAACATGTCATCCCTATGCCATGAGATGAATCTAGGATTCAAACTAGAAAGATCACCATATAACTGTTTGCATTCACTATTTTACTTAGTGTCGGCTTAGGCGAGTGGGTTACCCCGCTCACCAGTACGGTTGTGTACTGACCCACGTTTGTGGGCATTATTTCAGGTACACAGGCGTAGTGGCGCTGCTTGGATATACGAGGCATGATGTATGAACTGTAAGTACCTTTGTGGGCTAGAGAAAAGGGCAAGAGCATTTCATCGTCTCCGTGGCATCGCCTTTGTGGCATTGCCTTCGGGGCATTTCATTTGGACCCTATCGTGAGCTTCGCTGCGTATTACTCTGATTGTGTGCTTGGTACACAATACTTGACTTCCGCTGCAACTTGGTTGTTTCAATGATAATATTTGGTGTTTGACAACATCGCCTTGTACGAGCGCAACTCCAGGCTCGTACGACATCACGTCCCGATGAGAACGATTGTCCTACGGGAGAGCTGCAACGTGGTGATTCACGTTCAGCGGGGACTATCGAGCTTCTGGGAGATTGGGGCGTGACAAATTGTTATCAGAGCGCCTGGTTCATTTCTTCGGACTTGGTCCTTCGCTTCATCACAAACTCTAAATAGCTTCCGCGTGTCGTCTAGCTCTTGACTCTACTCGGTGCCGCATTGGATATTTCATGCAATAAGTCTATATATTGCTGGTTGTAGCTGCATGTTGTTCTTGGTTGTGTTGTCTTGGTTGGTTTTCGTTAGATCGCTTAGCCTCGTTAGGCGTTGTTGCATTCGTGCAGCAAGTTGGTTGGCGTTGTTGCATTTGTGCAACAAGTTGAGAGCTTTCGTTGGGTTGGCTTGGCTTGTCGTTCAGGGAGTTTCTGATTGCATCGGTGGATCAGTTGGTTGGCATACGAGATTTGGTAATGCGGCATGTTTTGAGTAGAAACATTCGATGAGAATGAATCGTTGCACGAGTTGCTCGTCTAGCGAATGTGTTGGATAGAAGTTGGAAGTTTGGCTGTGGCGGATCGGTTGAGCATGTTTGAGTTTGGCTTGGGATTTTCAGAATAAGTTGGCACGAGTTGCTCGTACAACAAATGTGTGGAACCATTGAGTATTGGGTTAGAATACTTGGAAAAGATCGTTGCACGAGTTGCTCGTGTAGCGAAAGTAGCAATCGGTTTGAGAATAGCTGGAAGTATTGAGAATGGGATATGGCACGAGTTGCATAGCGAGATTGATGAAAATAGTTAGATAATTCCTGCATTGGCTGAGTTTTTGTGTCAGACTTGAGTTGTGAAAGGCATGATCTCGCATAAGAGATGGTTCGAACGGATCTTGGATCAGTGCAAGGAATCGTAATGCGAGTAGCGACTTGATTCAGAGTGGTATATGGGATACCACCTATTGAGCAAGGTATTGAAAGTATTTTGGATGGACATTAATGGGAATTGCCTGAACGGACTGGTACAAATGGAAGTATTGTTGGACTTGAGAGATGGACGAGATCGGAATGAACAGTTGGGATACGCTTGAATGAGCGATGGGTGAATCGAATGATAGCGAGCATGGACTACGATTTTGGGCAACACATTTGAGCTGTTGGTTGAGTAATAAAACACGATTTGGTTTGGAGGGACAATGAGATGGATTCACACAAACTTGGAAGATTTTGGATATTGCTGCTCGAGAAGTCGACTCAGTTTAGCGGAAATAGAATTTTGGGCAAGATGGTGCAACAAGCATAGACGGATTCTCCGGAAGACGTGGACGAATTGTGGCAACAACAGAAGGCAAAAGATTGTGGTGGACAGACTTTTGAAGATAGCTAAACGTCGGAGCAAATCACTGTGTTGCTAGAGCAAGTTGGACGTGCATTGTGGAACGCGACAAACGGATAAGAATTAGAGCAAGTCTTGAGTTTCGAGGATCATTGAAATCGATGGTGCGAGTAGTCGAACATGACAGTTCAGAAAATTTGATAGATTCAGGGCAGAACGACGGATTGATGGAAGACGGTATCAATGAGCACAGTTCTCGAATTGTGGCTTGGATAGATAGCAAGACTCTAAGTGGTTAAGCAGCATCGGTTGACAGGTCGTCAAAGGTAGTGCATAAAATTTTTCGGATTTGGAAGTTTGCTTGGATAGAATGGTTGGATTTTGATTCGGATTTACAGATGAGATATAGCATGGTTTATAGTAACTGTCCATCGTGATGATTATAATTATCGAGCGTAGCTTCGGGACAGCTGACCCTAGCGACTTGTCCGCTGAATCGGAGATTGAATATGGTAGACCCATAGAATGACCCTTGAGGCGGCGTATTTGGGAATACGTCGAGGGCAGATGTGAGCAATGAGATTTGGCTTATTGACTGAGTGTTGGATTTGAGAGACTCTTGGGATAGCCTTCAGCTGAAGATGCAACCAGAAGATCGAAGCGATGGTGGAAGTAGCCTTGTCAACTGATGAGATTCAGAGTCGCAGATTTTTATCGATGGCATCGCCTCTGACTCATCGTGCCCTGGAAGGGAATAGCATTCATATGAATTGACGACTGTGAAACTAGCTCGTGAAGTTAAAGCAACGGCTCGTTTAGATCAAATCCTTGCGAATACTGGAAGGGACAGATTTGCCTCAGATTTACAAGATGTCTCGGAACTTAGTCTGGGAAACATGCTCGTTCGGAAGGCAAAGGTGATATCCTATGCTTCGAGGCAGTGGAAGCAGCACGAAGAACTATTCCATGCGCAACCTAGGAATTATGGCGAGTGTGTCCACGTTGAAATCGTGGCGACACTATCCCTTTAGCGTGGCGGCGAGATCTTCGTGGATCACACAAACCTCAATATAGATGTTCACCCAGCGAGGTATTGAGATTTGATGGAAGAGATGTTTGGTTGAGCTGATCTAACCAAAGTTTGATATTTGGGTAAGTCGCCTAGCTGGGGTAGTATCAGTTGAGTTGATCGTTCGGTGCATGAGATATATTTGGAGATGTTGCTAGTGCGGATTCAGAAATAGTTGGATGGATTGAGTTGGAACTCGGACTGATTGATCGGTGGAAAATCATCATATTGAAAATAGTGCTCAAGTGAATGTGTTGGAATGGGAATTGTGATTTGGTTCAATTGGGAGCAAAGTAAATGGATGCCTCGGACATAAAGATACCCTTGTAACTTGTCCAAATTCGCTATCGCAAAGCTCGGCTGAAATGCATGTATTTTAGGGACACCTTAAATATGTGTACGATCCAAAACTAAGTGATACGAAGAATTCGTATTGAGCTGCAAGGAGGATGTGGGAATATGGAACTTGTACGAGCGTTCAGCAGAGCGAGATGTTGAGTCAGAATAGTGAATATGAGAGTTGCATAGAGCAGATCCATGGAATTGGATTGTGGCATGTGATAGGAATGAGTACCAGCACGGTTCGTGGACGAACCTGATTCTAAGTGGTATATTATGTAACGCCCGCAACCGCACGGTACGTTACGCTGAGTCAAATTGAATGAAATAAATGCTGGTTATATTTGATTCGTTGGATTTTGGGAATAAGTATTGATTGAGTTGTTTCATGTGCAGATGGCTAGCGGGTTCGATGGAAATCAGGTGTTCGTTCAGAGCAGTACTGAGATAGCTGAGTTGGAATGATAATGCCATCTTTCTTAGTCCGATCGGTCGGATGATTTGTAGAGCACGGCCTGCTCGCACGGTCATACCAGTTGAGTAGATCGCGCTTGCATCGGACCACGGGTTCAAGGGATTGGCCGTATCGGCAGGACAGGATGTCTAACGGGATCAAACATTGTGAGTGGGCTCTTTCCCTTCTCCTCTACTCCTTCATGCCTAATAATATGGAAAACACGTAAAGGCTTGAACACTTGGATAGAAACATTGGGAATTACTACACTGAGGCGTGCATAGAGTGGACGTCGTTGGCTTGGTAGGATTATGGCTTGATTTGGTTTGCGCGTTGGATAGTTGGAGCTAGAGTTGGAATATTACATTTGAGGCAGTTGGTTGATTGATTGGGATTATGCTTGGACAGTTGGAATGAGTCATTGATGCATTGGGAATATCGAGAATCTGGGCGAGCGAGCGTGCATCCGTGTACGAGTATCACTTGGTCGCTTTGTCTTGCAAAGCGAGCAGTTGTGGTTCGAAACCGAACAACTGCATCGACGAGGGTGTTGTGCCGCTTGATGGGGCATTGTGCCACGAATGGGGCATTGTGTCACTGAAACGGCATTGTGCCATGGGTTAGCTTTGAGCATGGGTGTTGCACCATTGGAAACACTGTGTTGAGAAGAGGCATTATGCCTATGGAATTACTTGGGATTTGGTGCCTTGGGCAATATGTTGGAAGAATGGTTATGGATGTTTTGGTTGGATAATTCATGGAACGAGTCTAGGATCGCTTGGTGGGGCGAGAATGTTCGATCCTCTCGTCATACCTACTTGGTGTCTGCATATCACGGACAACCTGTATTGCACAGGGTTTGGTCTCCTCGAACGGGAAGGCTCCGGGGCACCGGGACCGTTCGGCCATGGAGGAGACAATTGGGTAACGCGTCTTGGGCGCGGTGCCAGCGGTTGGAATCGATCCAGGTGGGTTAGCTACTTAGCGCTATTTTGAGGAGAACCGCATTTGATCAGTCCGATCAAAGTCCTTTATGGCTTGGCCAGTGACTTCATAGAGTATAAGTGATGGCTTGCTTTTCTTTTGTTGGTTTGGCTTTCGTGTAGGCGCGGCCACCTTGCCTCGGCAAGAGTGTGCACTGTGAGATTTGGATTGTAAATATTGGTTGAGGATGGATATTGAGGCTTGGTTGATGGTTCGATATGTTATCGTGTTGCTTGGACTTGAGCAGGACGGTTGCATGCTAGTTTACTTCGGGTTGCTATATATATTTGCTTGTCGTTTGGTTTGAGTTGAATGCTTGCATGCTTAAACTGCTTTACAGCTTTTATTAACATGTCATCCCTATGCCATGAAATGAATCTAGGATTCAAACTAGAAAGATCACCATATAACTGTTTGCATTCACTATTTTACTTATTGTCGGCTTAGGCGAGTGGGTTACCCCGCTCACCAGTACGGTTGTGTACTGACCCACGTTTGTGGGCATTATTTCAGGTACACAGGCGTAGTGGCGCTGCTTGGATATACGAGGCATGATGTATGAACTGTAAGTACCTTTGTGGGCTAGAGAAAAGAGCAAGAGCATTTCATCGTCTCCGTGGCATCGCCTTTCTGGCATTGCCTTCGGGGCATTTCATTTGGACCCTATCGTGAGCTTCGCTGCGTATTACTCTGATTGTGTGCTTGGTACACAATACTTGACTTCCGCTACAACTTGGTTGTTTCAATGATAACATTTGGTGTTTGACAATATCGCCTTGTACGAGCGCAACTCCAGGCTCGTACGGCATCACGTCCCGATGAGAACGATTGTCCTGCGGGAGAGCTGCAACGTGGTGATTCACGTTCAGCGGGGACTATCGAGCTTGCGGGAGATTGGGGCGTGACAGCACGTATGATTAGCCAGGCCATAAATCTTATATCAAGTTCCCATGCTGATCACATGTTAAAGCTAGTACTCACTCACTCAGTCATTTAGTATTCTTGTTCATTGCCACATTGTTCATTCTTGTATTTATTTATAGTATTTCCTTTATTATATATCTCTTGTATCTATTGTTGCATCTTGTATATTCACATATATTTACTGTTACATAGTTTATATCATTGATTAGAACTGCTGTTAGAGATGTGCTCTGCTCATTTTCTGACTGAATATATTTTTTCCAGATGACACTGAGGAGTGGTACCTTACACATTACGGACCTCAGGATGTTGTGGGCTTAGAGTCAGAGACCCTGGCTCACGAGGGACTCATCCCGACTGAGACAAATGACCCAGGGCTTGTAGCTTCTTAGCATTCTTTGTACTAGATTTGTCTCCAGCTTGTTGTTTAGCTTTATTCAGAATCATTAATGTTATTATTTTAGAATCATGAGTTGTATGTGACTATTCTATTCTTTATCATATTCGTGCTTATTTCTATCTTAGATCTGTGATTGAGTATATTGATATTATTGGTGGCTCATTATATTGGTAGATAGATTATCCAAACAACGTTCTACCGCCGATTCTACGGTGTAGGCTGGACGTTGTTTCCGACTTGTACCCTTACACCGGGTGCAGGTTATGATAATAATACCTCCTAACGGGATCCATATAGTACCAGTCTGTGTAACCAAGTGTTAGAATCAAGTATGCAGTTCTAGAACAAGTGATATATACACTATCATGAAATAAAAACAAACAGAGAAATGTACTCGCTTGAAGTCCTGAGCAAGGTGTCTCTCTCGATGCCCAAGATGGTGTTACACAACCTATATATGGTATGTTGCATCAATACAAGGTTCTAGAATAAAAATAAGTTGAAATGATGTAATTCTATATTAATAAGCCATTTCTAGGTCAACCGATAAAATCTTGGTTGAAAGAGTCTAACACTAAGTCAGTAAGTCGATATACTATGAAACTAAACTATACAAGCTACGCTAAGATACAAGAAGGCACTAAAAAAGATGTATCCTAAGATACGCAAGTTTTCGTATATGAAAATAGTTTTTAGATATATATACAAGTCAACTTAATACTATATCAAAACAATAAAAATATGATACCTTGGCCTTGCACCAATGCGTATCGCACCTATCTCGATACCCAAACTCAATACCTTGGGTATCGGCTCAAAACCTTGGTAATACCTTGGTATCCCAAGGTAACCCAAACACTAACATATATATATATATATATATATATATATATATATATATATATATATATATATAAACCAAACTAATACTAACTATATAAACTAACACTATAATGTATCTAACTACTAAACAATAATACCAGACTATATACATACATAACTAACTACTACTAGCTAACTCAATATCTTAATAACCTATAACTCTAACCTAAGGGAACTAACTGAAACCAATACTGTTAACTTAATTGACTGAAAGAATCCCAAATACTGAAACTGCACAGTTAAATCTGAACTGATACTGTGAACTGAACTGTGTTGCACAGTTGGCTGCATGAGTCCCTTGTGCACTAGCTGTTGAACTCCTCGCCCTTGCTATTCACGAGCTATGCACAAGGTGCTTCACACCTTCAGTACAGCCTGGGACTGCACTGTCTGCTGCTGTTCGAGTGCACATCAGTGCTAGTACTCTTCTGCACAGCAGTTGCTGAACTGCACAGTAGCAAGTGCCCACACTAATGTACTGCACATTGGCTCTTCTCCATTCCTTATGAACTTCCCGAGACCCTCACACTGCTCTGCACTGCATGAATGGCCGACTACTCACTCACCTAGTTACTGTTGGCTGCACAAGTGCAGTTGCACAGTGCCGAGCTCCTCTTCCCCTTTGCACATCTACACACTCACAAACACACAAACACTATACAAACACATTTATGTATATATACTCCTCTTACTACTATATATATATATATATATATATATATATATATATATATATATATAACTATATACACTAGTATACATACACATAGACACACATATACACAAACTTATATATACTACTATCTACATATATATATATATCATATACATATTATCTAAATATATAAATACACATGTATGTATAGGAAAAAGGACCAACATCAAACACGTGGAGTGCACCGCACCCGTATCACACTAATTCTATGATACGCTTGTGATATGGCTCCAACACACAACCAAACGTATCCCGAAGGACACGAACAAGTCTAATATACTAATTATGAACAATACGTATAGTAATTAGAATAACTACGTGTCCGTATCGCAATGTGATATGCACAAGTCCCCGTGTCGGAGGAAAACCCCCAAAATCAACCCGTTTTGTCAAATTGATGAGATACGGCCTACACGTACCCAATTGTGGATATGACACTAGCCACAAATAAGCAATCATATGTCATTTAGATCTATTAGACCCAATGACAACTACTACAAGTGCCAATCTCAGAATTCTCCCAAAATTGGCACCAAATTGCACATAACTTCCACCGTAGGTCTCCAATGAACCTAAAACTAATTTTTATGGGTAGTCTATGCATGTGGGTTGTTTTTTCATGGTTAAATCTCAGATCTAGAGTCTATTAGAAGGGAAAAAACTGAAATGTACCTATTGGGAGATGGATTCCCAATGAAAAGTTTCCAATTGCAAAGTAGCTCATCTCCTTGTAGATCTTGGCCTCCTCCTCCTTGCTCCTTGCTCCTTGCTCCTTGCTTCCTTCTTATAGATCCTTGATGTAGAAACCTCAATTGAGAATTAGGAAAGGAATTTATAAAGAATTGGTGGAGAATTGGTGAAGGAATGAAGGAAATTGAAAGAGGAAAATTGTAGATTTAAAGGAATGAGAAATTGGTGAAGTAAAATAATTTCTCTCTCCTCTTTACTATGGCCGGCCCTATGCCCCCTCCAAGCAATGTGAATTGTCTCAATTATCCCTTGGGGCCTCTCATGAAGAAATTAATTAGGGAGGAAAGGTTCTAGTTTAATGGTTTCACTAATTATTATAATCTCCTAATTCATGGGCCTAATCATGGGCTCTAACTAAACTCATCCAAATATTGGGTTCATACAACTAATAAAATATGTTAGGTCCACTATACAAGTCTATAATAAATATACATCTAGCAAACAATAAATAATATAATAATAAATAATTATGCATGCACAATATTTAAATACAATCAATCCTAAAATTAAAATTATCCATGTCAATTACTAAACTACCCTTAAGTAAAAATATGAGGGTAATAATCCTACCCACCTTAGAAAATTTCGTCCTCGAAATTAAGGAATAAACTAACTACCAAAAGCAAACAATACAAGCAAGAAAGAATTATACCTCACGGCTCGAACATATATGGATATCGCTAGTGCATCTCGGTCTCTCGCTCCCAGGTACTCTCTCATGGCGAGTGATGCCTCCACGCGACGCGTGTAGAAGCATGAAAAATACGCTGTAAAGTTATACGCAGTAGTTCAATACTGTGTGGCGTAAGACATGACTTCAGAGCCATCAGCGTATAACAGAGCTTCATCGCTAGTACAACGTAAAATATAAGCTCCAGAGACAACCCACGTATAATGCAATATTTCTAGACTGCTTCAGCGTATAAAGGTTGCCACCTCGCCTTTACGGCGTAAAACCCATCTGATTTTTAATGCAGTGGGAAGATTATATGAGGATCGCCTCGTATCCCTCAAACGAGCTGTACGAGGAACACTTCGAATTTTGCGAATGAACCTGTCAGATAGTACAATGAACCTGACTCCTGACAAAGGGTACAATACGACTATCCAGACGACGACTGTAATGATGATGCAGCACAGAGACCTAAACCGTCGTCTAGTGATATTTTCTTGATATAAACTGCTTTTACGCATTCAAGGAAATACGCTGCCTAGTTTTATACAGGCAGATATGAGCTTTTACGCTCAGTAGAAAACAAAATAAACTGCCACGTCAAAAGCTGCTCTTCGTACAGAGCTCGAGGCACATCTCTGCATTTAATGCGCAGAATGGGGGCAGATCTCTGCATTTAATGCACGAGATTTGGTTTTACTTCCGAAGACTGGGTGAGCCATGATTACAGCTAATACGTCCACGTTATCTCTTCTACATATTACGCCATCAGGCTATTTTTAGTTTTAGGAGCACGCTGTAGAAGCATAAAAAATATGTCGGATGACTATACGCAACCTATTGGTGCGGGGCAGCGTAAAGAGATGACCTCAGAGCCACCAAGCAGGCAAGACAAGAGCTTCTCAGGACCATCCGCATAAGTGCAGTATGTCCAGGCCGCCTCAGAGCATAAAGCAGAGGGCTTCGTCGCCTATATGGCGTAAAATACATCCGCTTTCAAATGCGGTATTAAAGCGTACGAGGAACGCTTCGTGCTCCCCGAGATGAACCTGTCAGACCCTGCAATGAACCTGACGTCTGGACTTCTGACAGAAGGATACGGCTCGGCTACCCAGATGACGGCTATAATGATGGCACGGCACTACGACCCAGGCTGTCAGTCACCGCCATCTCTCTTACGTAAAATATTTCTTTTACATACACAAGGGGATATGCTGCCTTATTTTACACGGGCAGACGTGAGTTGTTTACGCTCCACAGCGGATAAACCGCCTGCCACGTCAAAAGCTGCACTTTGCACAGGGCTCGAGGCACGTCTTTGCGATTGGCGCACAAGGCGGTAACGGTCTTCTCGAGGCACGACTGACGCACAGAAGGGCTGTGGGCCTTCAAAAACATGCCTCTGTATTTAATGCACAGAATGATGGCGGATCTCTGCATTTAATGCAAGGGATTTGATAAAGAGTCACCAAACCGACGTTTAGTGACATCTCCTTTGCATAAACTGCTTTTACGCATACAAAGGGATACACTGCCTTGTTCCATACAGGCGGAGGAGAACCATCTACGCCTCGCGAAAGACAATCAGACTGCCACGTCAAAAGCTATTCTCCACACATGGCTCGAGGCACGTCCCTGAACGGTGGCAGGCCTTCAGAATACGCCTTCGCAATTAATGCACAAAATGATGGCAGATCTCTGCATTTAATGCGAGGGATTTGATAATATCTTCAAAAGTCGTGATTCCGGCTAAAGGACGTCTACGTCAGCGTTCAGCACATTATGCAGTGGCGTCTATGCCCGTTCAGCTTCTGTGCCCAGATGGCTTCTACGCCTCCTCAGCTTCTATGCTCTCTCGGCTTCCACTCCTCCCCAAGCACATTGCGCAGTGGCACCTATGCCCGTTCAGCTTCTGTGCCCAGATGGCTTCTATGCCTCCTCAGCTTCTATGCTCACCCGGCTTTTATGCCGTCGGGCTTCTACGCCCACCCGGCTTCTATGCCTACTTGGCTTCTATGCCACGGTGACAGACATCGGCTTTTACGCCCACCTCTTCTACACGGGAGATACCTACGTGGCTTTTACGCCGTGATCTTCGTAGCAATTGTACGCGTTGTGTCCCTTAGTTGGACCCGCGTCACACGCTCATTCAAAAGATCATCCATACGCAGGCATTGGTTACTTTAACCGTCATGTAAAAGGGTGCTGTGTTGTCTACTCCTCGGTTTTTACACCAACTGAGTGGTCACTGTCACTAAAACTCTATAAATAGAGACCTCTATCAACAGAGGAACATGTCGACAAATTGAAAGATCGAACAATTGAAGACTCAGAGAAGAGGTCGAACAATTGAAGATCGAGCAAGGAGAGAGGAGATTTAGAGAGAGAGAGAGAGGAACCCGGAGCTCAGGCAAAGGATAGGGATCGGCGACCAGGGCATCGTGCATCCACCCTTTTCTGCAACCTCTGAGGCTGCTTCCTGTCTTCTACGACACTTCTTCACCATCGTGTGGTCCAAGGGCTAAAGTGATCGACTGCAGATCAGACACCTATAGTAATTTATACCCAGATTAAATAAATTATACTCCCACATCCTCGTATAGGATTACATTGTACAAGTTTGTTTGTAAACAAAAGAATACGGGTCCTGTATAAACCCCATCTTGAATACATCTTTCATTCTTTTCATTTTCTTCCACAAACAAGATGGCGACTTTGCTGGGGACATCTTTCTCTTCTGATGAGAAAGTAATTGCTCAACACGATGCGGTATCTATAGGAACCGCAAAGAAGACACTGGTCGTCCAGTTCGACCAGTCTGCCTACGAAGACATGCTTCGAACCGGGGGTAGCTCTCACCCTCTCTCCGTCCAAGACAACAGGAAGCTACGCAAGGTCTGGATGCCCAAGACATCCTCTACCATTCCTGTGGACTCTCCGATCTCTCCGACCAATGAGGTTGTAGCATCGCTCCCTCCGTGCCTCGCACGTAAAATTCAGTCTCCCGCTGCGCGCGGTACAGACAAAACTTCGGGCAAAGCCTCAGTGCTAACCCAGAAGTATCCACTGCGCTCTACGCGTAGAAACCAGTCTCCCGCTACGCGCGGTACAGACAAAACTTCGGGCAAAGCCTCAGCACTGACCCAGAAGTATCCACTGCGCTTTACGCGTAGAAACCAGTCTCCCGCTACGTGCGGTACAGACCAAACTTCTGATGATGCCTTAGCGCCAAATCAGAAGGATAGGTCACTCTCCGCGCACAAGACATCTGACCTCTACGGGGACCCAGATGAGCGCTGTGATCTTCGCGAGGGAAAACAAGCGGCAGAGTACGCAACTTTTTGGCCCTTACGCCAACGAGGGGACAATCTGCAAACCCTCCGGATTACGCGAGAAGCCGATGGCCGACTGAGGACCTCTTCAGCTTCACGCCAGCCTGAGCAAATCTCCAGAATACGCCAGGCGAAGTCCCTCGGCGTAGTGCAAGCTTAATTTGCGGAAAGACAACCTCCCCGGGGGTTATCCGCCACCCAGACGGCCAACCTGTTGCACACAGGTGGCACAGCAAGAGCCATGGTGCCCAACCTCCGCATGACCGCTGATGGTAGCAGAGGAAACAAACAATCATCTTTTTCTGCAACTCCTCCTGACCTGCGCAAATATCTAATCCAGAAGCGTAAAGAGAGGAAACCATCCAATATGTCTATAACGCCTCCTGGCGAGCACTGTTGCAATAGCCATAGAGTTGTGATTAACTGTTGCTGCTCTAAAACAAGACGACCGGTTAAGCTACTCTCTATCTTTTCAGAAAAAGGAGCCCACGCATGCATCTGTAAACATGGCCTCACACATGCCTAGACGAGGTTCGAACTCAAGAAGTCATCCCTCCAGGCCTCCGAGCCGAAGGAGGTTCAATGAGCTCCTCAGAAACGCTGAAGCCGGGGTGTTCCAAAATACTCGTGCAAGATCACGACGACCAGCTTCATCCTCTTCTGATTCCGACACTGAGGATCGCCAGGCCCCTGAATCAGATACTGAAAGTGTAGAGTCGACTTCTACGGTGACCTACACTCATCCTTCAATGATACCCAGGGAGATGGGAGTTTACGCCGTTGAAGATGAACGCGAGGAGGCTTCACCATCAGGAAACGCGGAGCAACGCATCACTACGCTGGAGACATCTCTGAAACAAATGCAATCCATAATGGAAAACATGCACCAGATGATGCTAACCCAGCACGCAACTGCCATGGCTCAAGCATCGGTCCCGCCAACTCAGATACGTGTGGGGGTGGACTTGCCACCATCCAATCCAAGCCAAGGACCTGCTCTAGATCAAGAGTCGGCGGTTCCTCCGCTTTCGGAGAATATATTGCCTCCCGTTGGAGTCACGGTACAACCAACTCCACACCACTCCGTAGTCCCGCTTTCGGCTAAAAATTCGATACAGGCAGTACGGGAGTTGAAAGCCCAGTTCGATGCCTTGAAGCACAAAGATCAGCTCAAGAAATTGGGAATCAACCAGCCTTACCCAGCTATCTGGGAAGAGGTCCCTTTCCCTCTGAGGTACAAACCTTAGACCATGGCCCTATTCGAAGGAAAAACGTCGCCAAGTCAATACATGAACTATTTTAGTATGATGACGGTGTTGCTGCAAGGGAACGACGCCCTCTTCACTCGGGTGTTCAAAGGTTGTCTCTCAGGAGTAGCCTATCAGTGGTACCGTAGCTTGGCAGACAACTGCATCACTTCCTTCGAGGACTTCAAAGCTTTATTCTTCACGCGATTCTACGAAGTAGGAATGGACATGTCCATGTCCTCTCTCATCGAAGTCAAGCAAAGAGAAAAAGAGGACGTTCGCACCTTCAACGAGCATTTTCGTCAGGCCACCTTACAGATGCCTCCAGGAGTTCCAGACTCTGCGTTGGTAGACATTTGCAGGAAAAACCTCCTTCCCGTGGTCTCGGTATTCACAGGACCATATCAGTTCCGTGATTGGCCCTCGTTTATCCTCTCGGCCGTAGCCGCTGAAGACAACAGTCACAAGGCGCGCGACAATGGCATCATGATCTCCGCCTCTGACAGAGGTAAGAAGTCATCTCCCAGCAGCGACCATCCTCGTGGTCCAAAAGGGAAAGAAGCTCTGACGGTCAATACGTCCAGACAAAAGATGACGGCAACCGCGCAGGCGAGACCAGGGACGTCCAGGCCCGTAGAAGTCTACTCCTTTGACGACGAGGATATCCCAAGTATATTCGAGTGTCTCGTCAAAAGTGGCAAGATCACCCTTCCGGAGTTGAAGCGGCCCCAAGAAGTCGGCAGTACTAACGACCCTAAATACTGCATCTTCCACAGATATGTGCACCACCCGACAAAGGCGTATTACATACTGAAAAGGAAGATCCAGGGTTTGATCGATGCCAAAGCCATAACTCTGCACAACACTGAGAAGGAGGTCACAGCCAACATGATCTCTCTACAGTTTGGCAATCTGCCTCCCCAGGAGGTCCCGAATGGTGTTGCGCCTATCTCTCGGACCACGATGAACATCGTCAATCTCCCTCCAGCTAGGGGTCAAAATCACGACCTGGTACCCCTAACCACCCGGTGGGGCGAGATCATGTGGGTTTATCCGGATTTGGTGACAGAGCTCAAGAAGGAGTCTAATGCTACTAGAGCTGCGTCTAGAAAGAACTCCAAATACAAGCCATGCCACATGGTTGCGACTTCTTCGCCATCAGACGAAGATGAGGTACTAGCTGCAACCCGTTCAGGGAGAGCTTACCTCAATAACTACGAAGCAAATCAGGAAGGTGCACCGGCGGATACTTCAGCCACCAAACCTTCGGGACCCGAGTCTGTCATGCCAGAGACCGATCCTGCAAGGCCGACTCCAACGGACAAGGGGAAGCAGAAAGAAGTTCGCTTTGATAAACCTGTGAGAAATATCCCTAACAAAGGTTTAGAGAAGCCGTACAACTTCGACATCCTGGCCCAACTGGCTAATACACCAGCCAGGCTGTCCATCTTCGAGCTACTTAGGCTCTCCCAGGACACTCGTCTAGCCCTGAGTGAAGCACTAATGCAGGCGAAGGCATGCTTGACCCAGCTCAAGTCCCCCGACGAAGAACCAGTGGCGTATCCCCAGTGCCACAGTGTGATGGAGGTGGTGCCAAATATCACTTTCACTCAAGACGATATGCTATTGAAACATAACAGGCATGATAGGCCCCTCTATTACACCGGGTACGTCGGTTCCATGGAGGTCGACCGGATTCACATAGATCCGGGATCGTCAATCAGCATAATCCCTCACAGTCTGCTCAGGCCGCTGAGGATTCCTACTAGCGAATTAGCTTTCACCACCACCACAATCGTGGGTTTCAACGCTGGAAAGAGCAAGCCTTTGGGAAAAATTCGCCTGAGGATCCAAATTGGCAACCTCAGATCGGTAGCCACATGTTACGTCATCGATTCAGAGGTATCCTACAACATTTTGCTGGGAATACCGTGGATCCACGACCACAACATTGTTCCTTCAACTCTACATCAATGCCTTAAGTATGTAGACGCACAAGGAATAGTACAAATGGAGGTTGCTGACTTAAACCCGTTTTAAGGAGTAGAATCCTACTATTCCGATGCCGTGTTGTACTCTCAGGATCACACAAAAGAAGTGCCAGGCGAGGCTGAGAAGGAATCCCACCGGGAGCCAGAAGAACCCTCTGTCGCACTACCACTGTCAATCAGGGTAAAGGGACGAACCACTCGTCCAAAAGCCATGGAACCTATGGCTATCCACCTTAACAAGTCCGGTTCAGGAAAAGGGGGTGATCCTCTCATGATCACTTCGAACCAGAAGCTTCCTCCCTTGGTCATCAACCTCCGGCGCCACGAGCAGCCGACTGATGTAAATGCAACCAGGAACTGAGCCCCAGATGATAATAAACATCCTCTTTTCCAGTATATCAACGCTCTGATTCCGAACCAGGAATCCTCTCCCCATGACGATATAAAAACATTAGCACATAACTTCTTGACAGCTATTGATTCCTATCACCCGTACATATAGGAGGTAGCATCATCATCCAACGTCGTCACAACGTATGGACCGCAAGAGGACTCTATATTCCTTGTCCCGCCTACCTGCGGCAATCAGCGCATAATAGTCTTCGGCCGCGTGCGCAATCAACCGACTGTCCAAGAGGATTCTCTCGATAACGATACTGGGAAAATACAGGTCCACCAATACAGCCCACAGGCATTGAGGATCATGCAAAACATGGGCTACGACTAGGAGCAGAAGCCAGGCCTCAACTACGGGAAGGGCAGACGAACGCCACTGTTCGGCAATCCCCGCTATCAACAGACCCGTTTCGGGTTAGGGTATGCCGCCTCCTCCAAATCAAGCGAGAATGTCCTCTCCTCCTACCAGGATGGCTCGTCACCCTCCGACTTACCTGACGCTCTCGAACGAACATTGTCAGTAAATATGGTAGTAACAGATCCCTGCGAAGCAAACGAGCCAGAGTTTGAGCCATTCGAAAATGACTCTTGGGCTCAACAGATGGATACACAATAGGAGTTTCGCTTCGAGCAGAGAGAACCTCCCACTAAAGATGAAGTTATCCAGATCGACGTTGGGGATAAACTCTCACCGAGGCCGATATTTATCAGTAACAATCTTTTCCCAGCCGAAAGGGAAAAAGATATTCAACTGATAAGAGAATACATTAACGTCTTCGCGTGAAATTATGAGGATATGCCAGGACTTGATCCAGAGATGGCTACCCACAAACTCAACATATCGCCCGATTCAAAGCCTGTAAAGCAGCACCAGCGCCGGTTTCGCCCGGATATGATGGACGCCATTGAAGCCGAAGTCAAAAAGTTAATAGCCTGCGGTTTCATCCGGGAGGAACAACATCCCGACTGGGTCGCCAATATTGTCCCAGTCATAAAGAAAAATAGGAAAATACGCATCTGCATCGATTATCGGGATCTGAATGCGGCCTGCCCCAAGGATGAGTTCCCTCTTCCCATCACAGACATCATGATCGACAACACCTGCGATTTTGAACGCATGTCTTTCATGGACGGATTCTCAGGGAACAATCAGATCAAGATGCATCCTGGAGACGAGAAGCATACCGCCTTTCGAAAGCCACTGGGGGTATATTGCTATACACTAATGCCCTTCGGGTTAAAGAACGCCGGGGCAACATACCAACGAGCTATGAGTAACATATTCCATGAGCATTTATGCAAAATGGTAGAATGCTACGTGGATGACATAGCTGTCAAAAGTCGCCTCAAAGATGATCATATTCGAGACTTGAGGTCGATGTTCGAGTTGATGCGCCAACATCAACTCAAGATGAATCCTACGAAGTCCTTTCTGGGTGTATCTAGCGGCAAATTCCCGGGATTTGTTATTACCGCCAAAGGCATCCAAGTGGACCCTGAGAAAGTCCAAGCCATCGTAGAAATGCGATCGCCTCGCAATCTCAGGAAACTTAGGGGATTTCAAGGTCATCTGGCTTACATCCGGAGATTCATATCCAACCTCTCCGGAAGATGTCAGCCTTTTTCTCGCCTCATGAAGAAAGGTGTATCCTTCGTATGGGACGAAGCCTGTCAACAAGCATTTAATGATATCAAACGCTACCTCACTCATCCGCCAGTTCTGGTGCCTCCCGTCGTAGGAAGACCATTCTTCCTATACGTTCGAGCAATGGACCATTCCCTGGGAGCTCTTCTTGCGCAGAAGAACGATGTAGGACATGAACAGGCTATCTACTATCTAAGTAGAATGATGGTCAGGGCCGAACACCGGTACAACCCAGTGGAGAAAGAATGCTTGGCTCTGATGTTCGCTATCCAGAAGATGCGGCACTATGTCACCGGCCAGACTATCCATATCGTCTCCAGAATCAACCCTCTTCGAGTACTAATGAGCAAGCCAAGTGCTCTTAATTCCCGACTTGCAACTTGGGCGATGCTGTTAACACCATATAACATGGTGTACGTCCCTCAGAAGTCCATCAAAGGCCAAGCATTGGCCGACTTCCTAGCTGCTCATCCAATCCCGAAAACCTCCAAGTTGTACGAGGACATCCCTGACGAAGTTGCAGAATGTAATTCTGCGACAGAAAGTGACGCATGGCAACTATTCTTTGATGGTGCCTCCAGAACTGGTCCTAGGGGAAGCGTGGTTTCAGGAGTAGGAATCGTCCTGGTTACTCCCGATAAACTCGTCGTCTACCGAGCATACTCTCTCAACGAGCCCTGTTCGAACAACGTGGCAGAGTATAACACTTTACTAATCGGGCTCCAAATCGCTCAAAAGCTGGGGGTCAAATCTCTGGAAGCTTTCGGAGATTCTCTGCTTATAGTCAATCAAGTCAGAGGAATATATGAGGTCCGAAATCCAGACCTCATCCCCTATCACCAAGCAGCAGTCGAGATAGCCATGACATTCAAAGGGTTTTTCCTGGACCATGTGCCTCGATCCCAGAACCTTGAAGCTGATGCCCTAGCCAGTCTAGCCGCAGATCTGGCTACTCCTATAAGAAGGCAGAACTCGGTAATCCTTCTTAACAGAGATTTATTCTGTGTGAATAACAACTCTCACATAAGACGTAGCTACGCTGCATACGCTGATCCTCCCGAACGAGATTGGAAGAGTCCTTTCATAGATTTCGTGGCATACAGAATCTTGCCGGAAGACCCTAAAGAAGCAGTATCCGTTAAGAGGCGATCCTTACGCTTCTACTTCGATGCATCTTCACAATGCCTATATCGCCGGACCTATGACGAACTGCTATTGAGATGCCTCTCTGACAAAGAGGCACAGCTGATCATCCGTGAAGCTCACGACGGCATATGCGGGGCGCATCAGCCCGGCCCTAAGCTACAGGATCGTATCAGGAGAATGGGCTACTACTGGCCCACTATGATCACAGACGCGATCAGCTATGCAAAATAATGCAAGGCCTGTCAGGTCTATACATACTTCATACATCAGCCGTCCGAATATCTACATCCCACGGTTGCATCCTGGCCTTTCGAAGCATGGGGTATGGATGTCATTGGTCCTATTCACCCGTCTTCTTTCAGGGGTCACCAGTTCATACTGGCCATCACGGATTACTTCTCCAAGTGGGCAGAGGTGATCCCTCTTGCGGAGGTAAAGGTGTCTAATGTGATCAGCTTCATCAAGCATCACGTCATCTATCGCTTCGGGGTACCTCGAAGGATAATTTACGACAATGGGCCTCAGTTCATCAGTCAAGCGTTTCATCGATTTTGAGATAAAAATTGGATACATAATGTTGCCTCTACGGCATATTATCCAGCTGCTAATGGTTTGGCAGAAGCTTTCAACAAAACCATTATCAAACTCTTGAAGAAGTTCGTCTCTTCGAACAAAAGAGATTGGAATGAGAAGCTGGGCGAATGCCTCTGGGCATATCGCACGACGGTACGAACACCGACAGGTTATACTCCATTCTCACTGGTCTACGGGAGCGAAGCAGTTCTCCCTATTGAATTCTAGATCCCGTCACTCAGAATAGCCGTGGCTAACGAGCTGACTCAAGAGAAGAACGACCTTTTAAGACTTCAGGAGCTAGAAGGATTAGACGAGAAATGCCTCCAAGCTCAGCAGCGCATCGCGCTCTACCAAGCACGCATTTCCAGAGCTTTCAATCATAAAGTAAAGGAAAGAGTGTTCAAAGTCGGCAAGCTAGTTCTAGCCGTAAGAAGGCCGATGATTCTTACCCACAGGAGTAAAGGCAAATTCCAGCCCAAATGGGAAGGTCCTTATGTGGTCGAGACAACGTTCTCAAATGGCGCTTACAGGTTAGCCCAGCCTAATGGAGACCTGTTAATGGCTCCTATCAACGGCAAATTCTTGAAAAGGTACTATGCTTAACCTCCTCTGCTCAGTTGGAATATAGCGAAAACCTCAATTCTGACAAAACTACTTCCAAAAACACAACTAGTTGGGTCGTATTCTATCATGTCCATATAACCTCTGAATAGATACGTTCGACTAATTTGGAAATGCAATACCTATCATGTCCATATCACCTCTGATAGTATCTTACCTACAAACCTTAGTCAAAGCATATTCTATCATGTCCGTATGACCTCTGAATAAATATGTCCTGCTAGAGTTTCTTGAGAGTTTATCACGTCCATACTACCTCTGATATCACTCTCGCCCAAACCTGTCATTTACATTCCGAAATGATGGGTCCACAAAGTCAGAAAAGAGTTCACTTTATTCCCAAGAAAGAGCAGAATTACACTAGGAAGCAAGAAGAAGAAAGGGTACATCATTGTGGGGGAGCGGTCAGATCGTGAATCTGCTGCGCCAGTACAGCTATCCTCTCATCCCTGCAGGCCAAGGCATCAGCGCGGGCCTGCTCCAGCCGTGCCTCGTTGTCTCCCTTGAGGGACAATTCGGCCCCCGCCCGACGAACACCCGCACGGGCAGCTTCTGCACGATCCAGATCCCGTCGTGCTGCGCTCAGTCGACCAGTCGCTACATCCAGACCTGCCAACGACTGGAAAGCCCACTCCTCCGCCTGAGCGAGCTTTTCTTTCAACTTGCGAGCCCTCGCTATGTTCCTTTCATGCTCGGATTGGCACTTCAATTGAAGGGTAAGGGCCTCCTCCACGACGGCTTTTCTTTCGTCCATCTCCAGCTGACGTGTTTGAACGAGTTTATCCAAGATCTCCATCTGTTTGGCAAACCGCGCAGTCATGAAGTCATATCTGGACTGGACCTCAGCTTCAATGTCGTCCCGAGTTAGCCGCAGATATTCGTTAATGGGTTGCTCCAAACCATTAACCATCGCCTCCAGGGCATCAGCTATCCCGGTGCCGTCAAAATCCTGGATCGCCTCTATCGGGATCCGAGAGGACTTCTTCAGGCGCTCGAGGTCCAGATTCCCCTTCAGCACCATCGGTATCAGTGCTTTCAAAGTAGCGTAGAAGACGCTGGTATATTGCTCGGTCAACGCAGCTAAATCCGATTGGGCGCCAGGAGTAGCCGCGGCATTGGCAAATCCCCCTCCAGGAATGATTGCAGGCGAAGTGGTCACAACCGTCGCCTCGACAGGTGGTGCGACCAAAAGAGGCACGTCGACCGAAGTAGTCGCAATGACAGGCTCTTCTTCTTCTTGGGATATCAGACCCCCCTCAACAAGCGGGCCGGCCCCCGAAGATACTTCCTCCTCAAAGTCGAACGCCTCCGTGTCATCACCAGGAGCCGGAGCAGAGCCAGAAGGCGCTTCAAAGCTGTATTCCCCGTGGACGCCATCCCCTGGGAAGAGGACAAGAGAGTTGATATCAATACAATGGTACTCTTTCTAAAAAAGGAGACATAAAGATGATATTTACCCATGGCCAGCGGTATATACGACGCATCTGCAGTCAAGGTAGCTAAATCACGCCTTAATGACGTAATGCGAACTGTCATACCTGGAGAAGGGGGTGGGCCAACCGACATCGCCAGGAGCTCTACCAAGCCTCCACCAAGGCGCGGTCGAGGTTCGTCAGCTGGGACCTCGCCAGGCATACTCACGGACACGGCAGGGGTTTTATCCGTTGCTGGTCTAAGGGAAGATTCTCCCATCTGCCTCGGCCACACCGGCAATCTCGTACCACTACCGGAGGCTGTAGCGGCGATGGCATCCTCAAGATGAAGTGTCCCGGTACCGCCAGCCGAAATTGAGGGTCCCTCCCTAGAAGGCGAGGAACCTCCGATCAAGGAAACATCCTCGACAGGCGAAACATCAGATTCCTCTCCAGGGGCCTCGATACCAGGAATTTGAAGAGAAAGACTGACCGTCCTATTCCTCTTGCGAGGAGAAACCTCCTTGGGAGCAGCGGCCCTTCGCTTCCCAGAGACTACCAAGGCCCCCGCAGGCAGAGGCACTTCACACCTCGGCACCGACACCAATGGCTCATCAGAAGTAGCGAACTCCTCACCCTCGTCAGGAGAAACCGAAGGGACTTCGACTCTTCCCCCAGGCGTGGAAGACGACACCCTAAAACTCCCATGCATGTCAAAATCATGGTGGGAGGTGTTAACCGCCACGTAGAACTGGGCATACGAATGTAAGATGCGCAGCTCCGTGGAGGGTGTGACGATCGGCACGGTAAAGATTGCTCCAGTGCATCCCATGATGAAATATCGCCATCCTCTGGCTCCATCGATGAGTCCCCCCCTGGACCTGAAGCTGGTGACGGCATTGCCCACGTGCAACTAGTCGTACCCAAATTGCCTTGCAAACCGACTAGGCAAGTAAGGCTCGAAGAAGCAATGATCTTCACTTCTATACAACAAGTGGGAAGGCCCGATACAGATCAACCACTTGAAAGCCTCCGGAGAAAGATTGGTCTTCTCTCCACCTAAATCCTCCAGCATGATCCCCGATTGATTGTGATGTACAGAGGGGACAATACAAAGGAGCTTCCAGCCGTGACTGAGGCCCAGTGTCAGCCTACAGTCTAAAACTGTGTTCACATTCCAGGGAGAGTCCTTATAATTCAGCAAGAAGCTACCCTCCGGGCTACTACCGGAGCCAGGGGACATCACCCGAGGGTTGTGCAGAATTAACCATCCCATCAAATACAGGTATGGTAATTCCACCCGAGGAAAGCTTTCACGCCGAGTCTCATCGGTGAGCAGCCCGTCAGTCATGGCTCTCAGGCCAGCCTGTATACGGCACACCATAGCAGGGAGCAAGCCCAGTCTCGCCCCAAACACCAGACGTACCGCAGGCCATAGGATATTCTGGTGAATGCGGTCCGCAGATGCAGTGCCGGGCACCATTACTCGACGCAGCCATATGGAGAGAAAACCAGCCAGCTGGGCTTCCTTGGACAGAGGTCTGCGGCAACGCCTCAAGTAACTATAGGCCTTAGTGCCTTCAGGATACTTTCCTACCCCGTCGTCAAGAATCTGGTCCGGAGCCTTGGCGTCATCCATAAGAGCCTCGACGACCTGGGCACTAAGCACGCCCAAACAATTTACGGGCTCATCCTTGCCCCCCGAAACTTTCTCCGGCTTGGCGGCCCTGGCCCAGTGGAAGAAGAGGTAGGACGTCCACTTTGTGGTATGGGCCAAATCAGAAGGCTCATCATAAAAAGCAGTGCACGCAAAGTAGTGGCACATCAGCTCCTGATACACCTCTACTACCCGAGGGTTCGAATCCCCTAACTCCCGATTAGTGGGGACATACTCTTCATAGGGGGTATCCCCCATCGGCAGCCTCGAGATCACTGCCATCTCATGGAGGGCCAATCCCAACTCCCCCAGCGGAGTGGCGAAAGTCCCGGTGAGCGGAATGTATCGCTCCATCAGTGCCAAGTACAGGTTAGGGTTAGGAGGCAACCCAACACTGGTCGCGCTCACAGCGGCATACAGCCCAATGCACTCCAGCTCTCTCTGACAGTGCTTCAAGGCCCAGTCAACTAGGCAAGCCCATCGACGGTTTGTTGGAGTGATCCACCCGTTGCATCGAGGATTCTCCTTGGGATATACTCCCCCTCGCCCTATGAAGTCGTTGCAGAAAGTCGGCAACTGGACCGACTGGATCACTAGACTATCTTCGCTCGGGGCACTGTCCGGGCACAGTCCCCTGAACGACGTCACGAGGCCAGAAGGACGGCTGATGAACGACCCCTGGTCAGCTCCTTTCAGATAAAAGATCTTCCCCGGTTTGCCGTGAAGATCGGGCGTCAGGGTCCACGACATCCTCCTAGGGTGTGTCGCATGGAAGAAGGCCGAGATGGGATAGTCCCTCGGCATCGTTGGCAGGTACAAAACCAGGTTCCCGGCAAGAAATACCCAAGGTTCTCTATTAGGCTTCGTCTGGGACCGTTTATCGATCATGTCCCCAAAGAGAAAAGATGGCTTTATGTACTGCTCACCGTCTATATACGTCAGGGGCTCCCCGTTAATCATATTCAGCAGCGTCCGCTCGCCCTGAGCTGATATCAAAAGCTCCCTTCCCTCAGGATACTGGGGTCCGGAGATAGGAAATGCCACGTGGGACAGATCCTCCAAATAGTTCGAGTGCAGCATCCCGGCAGCGGAACCCATCACCTCGGCCAGTGGAGACTCACCCAAATTAACTGCAAAAGTGCGAGAAAAATACGTCATTACAAAATCTTGCAACATGGGGATCCAGAAGCCACAGTCTGTGCTTTAAGCCAAGACTGTACAAATTTGGTCATTTTACGCAGGAAGTCTCATCCAGAGATGTAACTGGCAGCGTACGATCCGTGCTTTACGCCGGGCTACCAAAAATTCTAGTTATTACGCCGGAGGTTACGTCCACAGGCATAAAACTAAGATTTTATATAGCATACACCAAGTTTTCGGCAGTCGGAGCTGTTACGCCCAGAACTGGGAAAACGATGGAACTCTTACGCTGGCACATTAGAAATATGAACGTAAAAGATAAAAACGTCTCCGTGCATTATCTTCCTCAAAGAGGCTATCAGCACAGAAGACGACCTAGCGCAGTCATGTTCAACGTGTGCGAAGGATTTTTCGTCGTTCTTTGTCATCCCGAAGGCTCTACCTCTAAGACCGGGAGCGCTGCTCGTCGGCGGGATACTTTGCTCAGAATGAAGTTCGCCTTGCCCGACCGAAGACTCCCTCGCCGGGGCGGAAGAATGGGAAGAAGAACCTACACTCTTTCCCTTAGCGGAGGGGGTTTGTTTCGGCGCCATTTCTGAAGACTCTGAGTTCTCGGAGAAGCAACGGAGAAAAACTCGAACAGACGAAGACTCTCTTTCGCAGAAGACGGATAAAAAGTTTTCTCGCAAAATCTTGGGGTATATATAGGGTTCGGATCGACTCCTCGAATCCTCGGACGGATTCCTCAAAACCCTAACCAAATCTCGCAAATTAATATTTGGTTATGATTGGGTACTACGGCAACCCACTACTCTCGAAAGACGGACAGTCAGCAAATTCGAAGAGTTTTTCGTGCAAAGCAGATTTGCGATTTTACGCTAAAGAGCTTTCTATGCTCGACGGCTACAGATCTACGATTTTACGCTCACAAGCTATAAGTCTATGGTTTTACGCCCGGATGCCTTTTGTTCTTAGTAGCTTTTATGCTCGAGAGGCTACAAACCTATGACTTCACGCTTAGCAGATACTAACCTATGGTCCCACGCCCGGTGGTGTTTAGTTTACGCTCGGAGGCAACAAGATCCACGACCTCACGCTCGGAAGACTTCTTTTTCACAGGCTGCAAATCTACAGTTCTACGCTAAAGAGCTTTCTACGCTCGACGGCTACAGGTCTACAGTTTTACGCTCACAAGCTATAAGTCTACGGTTTTATGCCCGGATGCCTTTTATGCTCAGTAGCTTTTATGCTCGAGAGGTTACAAACCTACGACTTCACGCTTAGCAGATACAAACCTACGATCTCACGCTCGGTGGCTTTCTACGCTCGGTAGGCTACGAACTCAGGATTTTTAGCCCATCTACACTAACGGATCTCTGACTTTCCGCATACCCGAACAGTGCTCAAAACGGTCAATTGAAGGAGTTCACACAGAAGATACCCCTCTTGACCTTAAAAATATCCCAAGTACCCGAAGCATGCAAGAGTTCAACATTGAAAATCACTCTTTTTCGTGGGTCGACTCGAAGTTCATCCAGAAACTCAGTCTGAATATTTCATCTACAGTTCAAGACGGCGGCTCAGTTTTATAGCCATTTCTCGCCCTGTTCCAAGGGACTTTCGGGAAATCACTCTTGAAGATGATGTCTGGGACAAAGAATTCTACGCGGTCCCTACATTCCTAAAGCAGCTGTGCATCGCTAGTTATGCGTAAAAGACAAGACTGGACCTAATACTCTTTCTATCAGAGTCGGCGTACAGAATCAGACGTGTCGAAGCTGCACATATTCAGACTTCACAGCAACATATGGCAAAGACGATCATATGCGGAGAAGAAAGATGACTTTATTTAAAGTTGAAATCACAATTACATATGAGGAAAATCCTGTTTACAAGGGATTTTTCTTCATTTTCGTGATTACATATGAGGGAAATCCCCTCTACAAAGGTCTTCCTCTTCTTCCAAGAAGATGAGCGGTGGGAGGAGGATACACAACTGGGCATAGACCCATCCTCCAAAGCAGGGTAACTCTGCTTTCCTATAGACCACCGCCACCCTAGCCGGTCTGTCTGCCTCTCGTCACCGGATGTAACGAGAGAAGGCGCCACTTGCAAGCGGCCTGGTCAAATGTGACCCCTCCCCACTCTCCGAGTGAGATGCCGCATGAAGTTGCTGATTATCCCGAGCAAAGGAGGCTAAGATATCCTTCCATGATTCATCGTTGCATATGACACTTGCTCGAAGATGCCGTCTTGTTCGGCTCCTTACATGCTGGAAGAACATGGTCTTCTTCTTCCTCAGGTCGACCCGACGAACTCCGGCGATCATCTCAGCATAGTGAAAGGAAATGTGGGAAGAAACAGGTTAACTCCTCAGCCCTTTTATAGGCAAAAGAGGTCACACCTACCCCCAATAAATCCGCTATAAAGACCGGCCTGAAAGAACGTGTCAAACTTGACCGTTTTGGGCTCCATTTCAGAAGGCATTCTGAGTTACGAGGGACGGTTCATGCTTCATTCAAAGCATTTCAAATTCTGAGGAATTTAAAAGCTTTGAAGGGGGTCTTGTAGAAGCATGAAAAATACGTCGGATGACTATACGCAACCTATTGGTGCGGGGCAGCGTAAAGAGATGACCTCAGAGCCACCAAGCAGGCAAGACAAGAGCTTCTCAGGACCATCCGCGTAAGTGCAGTATGTCCAGGCCGCCTCAGAGCGTAAAGCAGAGGGCTTCGTCGCCTATATGGCATAAAACACATCCGCTTTCAAATACGGTATTAAAGCGTACGAGGAACGCTTCGTGCTCCCCGAGATGAACCTGTCAGACCCTGCAATGAACCTGACGTCTGGACTTCTGACAGAAGGATACGGCTCGGCTACCCAGACGACGGCTATAATGATGGCACAACACTACGACCCAGGCTGTCAGTCACCGCCATCTCCCTTACGTAAAATGTTTCTTTTACATACACAAAGGGATATGCTGTCTTGTTTTACACGGGCAGACGTGAGCTGTTTACGCTCCACAACGGACAAACTGCCTGCCACGTCAAAAGCTGTACTTTGCACAGGGCTCGAGGCACGTCTCTGCGATTGGCGCACAAGGGGGTAACGGTCTTCTCGAGGCACGACTGACGCACAGAAGGGCTGCGGGCCTTCAAAAACACGCCTCTGCATTTAATGCACAGAATGATGGCGGATCTCTGTATTTAATGCAAGGGATTTGATAAAGAGTCACCAAACCGACGTTTAGTGACATCCCCTTTGCATAAACTGCTTTTACGCATACAAAGGGATACACTGCCTTGTTCCATACAGGCGGAGGAGAACCATCTACGCCCCACGGAAGATAAACAAACTGCCACATCAAAAGCTGTTCTCCACACATGGCTCGAGGCACGTCCCTGAACGGTGGCAGGCCTTCAGAACACGCCTTCGCAATTAATGCACAAAATGATGGCAGATCTCTGCATTTAATGCGAGAGATTTGATAATATCTTCAAAAGCCGTGATTCCGGCTAAAGGACGTCTACGTCAACGTTCAGCACATTATGCAGTGGCGTCTATGCCTGTTCAGCTTCTGTGCCCAGATGGCTTCTACGCCTCCTCAGCTTCTATGCTCTCTCGGCTTCCACGCCTCCCCAAGCACATTGCGCAGTGGCACCTATGCCCGTTCAGCTTCTGTGCCCAGATGGCTTCTACGCCTCCTCAGCTTCTATGCTCACCCGGCTTTTATGCCGTCGGGCTTCTACGCCCACCCGGCTTCTATGCCTACTTGGCTTCTATGCCACGGTGACAGACATCGGCTTTTACGCCCACCTCTTTTATACGGGGGATACCTACCTACGTGGCTTTTACGCCGTGATCTTCGTAGCAATTGTACGCGTTGTGTCCCTTAGTTGGACCCGCATCACACGCTCATTCAAAAGATCATCCATACGGAGGCATTGGTTACTTTAACCGTCGTGTAAAAGGGTAATGTGTTGTCCACTCCTCGGTTTTTACACCAACTGAGTGGTCACTGTCACTAAAACTCTATAAATAGAGACCTCTATCAACAGAGGAACAGGTCGACAAATTGAAAGATCGAACAATTGAAGACTCAGAGAAGAGGTCGAACAATTGAAGATCGAGCAAGGTGAGAGGAGATCGAGAGAGAGAGAGAGAGAGGAACCCGGAGCTCAGGCAAAGGATAGGGATCGGCGACCAGGACATCGTGCATCCACCCTTTTCTGCAACCTCCGAGGCTGCTTCCTGTCTTCTACGGCACTTCTTCACCATCGTGTGGTCCAAGAGCTAAAGTGATCGACTGCAGATCAGACACCTATAGCAATTTATATCCAGATTAAATAAATTGTACTCCCACATCCTCGTATAGGATTACATTGTACAAGTTTGTTTGTAAATAAAAGAATACGGGTCCTGTATAAACCCCATCTTGAATACATCTTTCATTCTTTTCGTTTTCTACCACAAACACATGCTGTACGCTATCTCCTTGAAATACGCCGACCTAGCTATTTTCAGCTATAAGAAGTACGCCGTATGCTATCTCCTCGGAATACGCCAACTCCGGCTATATATTTTGCATTGGTGAGTGATAAGACTATTCGGCCCAGAATACGCTCAAGATCTCAGTCAAAGAAGGACAACTGACTATCTCTATGCCAGCTACCTATCCATGCAGCATCAATCTTCTACGCTTACTTGGCTTCTACGCCAATTTAACAACTATTTGGCTTTTATGCCATGGTGACAGTTATTGGCTTCTACGCCAACCTTTTCTACGCAAGGGACAGTTACCTATTTGGCTTGCATGCCGTGATCCTCGCAGCGGTTATACGCGTTACCTCATCATGGGATACGCGTCACGCAAATTCAGAAGATCATCTATACGTGGGTGGCAGTTATTATAACCGCCGCGTAAAAAGTGCCATACTCTCCACTGTCCGGCTTCTACGCCGACTGGACGGTTACTGTCACGAAAACCCTATAAATTGAGACCTCTATTGACAGAGGTCTAGGGTCGAAGAATTAAAAAAAGAAAAGGTCGAGGACTTTGAGCTAGAAAAAGGAGGTCGAAGATTTTAAAAAGAGGGTCGAAAAGGCAAGGTTGAAAGGTCAGAAATTAATTTTCTTTGAGAGAGAAGAGTCTTGAGCACAGACAGAGAGTAGTGATCGACGATTTTGGCATCAAGTATCCACTCCCCTTTGCAATCTTTGAAGCTTCTTCTTCTTCTACAACACTTCTTCATCATCGTGTGGTCCAAGGGACAAAGTGATCGACCGCAGATCAGACTCCTATAGCAATATTTACCCAGATTAAATTTTGTACTTAATATCCTTGTATAGGATTAATAGTACTTCTTGTTTGTAAACTTAATAAAGGGTTTCGTATAAACCTAGTTTTATTTCTTTCGTTTATTATCAAACACATGATGGCGACTCTGCTGGGGAAACTTTTTCTCATCTGACGAGAAGACTATTACTCAATACGATGCAGTATTAGTAGAATCAATGAAGAAGACCTTGGTCGTACAATTCGACCAAACCGCCTACGAAGATATGCTTCGAGCAGGGGGTAGCTCTCACTCTCTCTCTGTCCAAGACAACAAGAAATTGCGTAAGGACTGGATGCCCCGGACATCCCCTACCATTCTTGCCGACTCTCTGGCTTCTCCGACCAACAAGGTTGTAGCTTCGCAACCTTCGCGTCTCGCACATAAAACCCTGTCTCCCGTCTGTGACATGGCAGACAAAACTTTGGGCAATGCCTCAGTGCTAGTCCAGAAGTCTACTCCGCGCTCTGCGCATAAAACTCAGTCTCCCATCACTGGCGGAACAGACAAAACTTTTGGCAATACCTCAGTGCCAATCCAGAAGTATACAACGCGCTCTGCGCGTAAAAACTCGTCTCCCGTCGCTGACGGGGCAGACATAGTTGCTGACAAGGCCTCAGCGCCAAGCCAGACGTGCCATGTACGTAAAAATATATCTCTCGCCTATATGGAGGTAGATGGTCCCTGCAATCTCCATAAGGGAAAACAAGCGGCAAATTTCTCAACTTCTCGGCCTTTACGCCATCAAAAGAATCTGTCTGTTCTCCAAATTACGCGTAAAGCTGATGGCCGATTGAAGACTTCCTCAGTTTTATGCCAGCCTGAGAAAATTCCAAATTACGCCAGGAGAAGCCCATCGACGTAAAGAAAACCCAGTCTGTGGATAGATACGCTCCTCGAGGATAATGTGCTACTCATATGGCTGAACTGCTGTATGTAGGTGGTAGAGAAAGGGTTGGGGTGCCCAATATCCGTATTCCAACTAATGTAAAAGGGAGGAACAAACTTTCTTCCTCTTCTTCTTCTTCCGTTAATACCCCTGACCTGCGTGAATTTCTAATCCAGAAATGCAAAGACAGGAGTCATAAACAGGCTTCAGTTCCCCTAACTGTCAAACGTAGAGAGATCATGTGGGAAGATGCATCAACATCTAATATCATCATGGCATATGGTCCATATGAAAATAATGCCTTTATTGTTCCTCCAACTCGCGACGACCAGCATCCAATAGTCTTCGGTCGCATGCGGAGCAGTCCGATTGTACAAGAAGAATTTTGCGAGTCTGAGGGTGGCAAAATACAAATCCACAGGTATAACCCACAAGCTTTGAAGATTATACAAAGCATGAATTATGATTTAAAGTTGAAACAAGGCCTCAACTATGGAAAAGGCAGACGAACACCGTTGCATAGTAATCCTTACTATCAACAAACTCGTTTTGGGTTGGGGTACACTGCATCTCTTGCAAACTTCAAACCTCAAGAGGCTGATCCTGTAATACCAGAGGCAGGTCCTTCCAAATTAACTTCTGTGGGCAAATACAACAATAAGTCCGGGGGTAGTCTCCCTCGACAAAACTGGGTAGTATCCAGAGCAGGGGGTAGAATTTTTTCTGAGTCCGAAGATGATGCAACGATGGCGATCTTCCCGGAAGATCGAAAAACTCAGGCATCGGGAGCCCGAAGGCCGAAAGGGACTTTCTCCTTTAATGAAGATGACATTATTAGAATCTTCAATATGTTGATGAAGGAACACAAACTTCAGCTACCCAACATCAGATATCCTGAGAGGGCTGACAAAGTCGATGACCCAGATTATTGTCTCTTCCATCAGTATATTCATCACCCTACAAGGGCCTGCTATATACTAAAAAGGAGAATTCAGGAGTTGATCAACGCCAAAGTCATCACTTTGCATCTGTAAACGAGGGGACGATCACTTCAAATTGATTTCACTTTAACGTGACAATTTGCTCCCTCAAGAAAATACCGGATGATGAATCCCTAAAGTTTCCCCAGTGGATTCTTCAGGTCTATCCTCACTCAAGAAAATTACTCTACAGTGAATTTTTTGGACATAAGTTCATGTTCATATTACCTCTGAACTATTGTCCAAACATCCCGTTATCTCCCCAGCTGAGTTTGTTATGTTCATATTACCTCTGAACAAACCATCCTGGTCTGACTATCGATTATCATGTCCATATTACCTCTGATATCGGTTGGCATCTCAACTTAACACCCGTACTTAACTCTAAGTACGCCAGTGGTGTTGAGTCCAAAAAAAGCTGCCATGTCCATATTACCTCTGAGCAGATATGTACCTCCATCCCCAATGGAGTCATAATTCAAAAGTTTGTCATGTTCATATTACCTCTAAACAAACTTTCCAAATTTTTGGCTATCGATTATCATGTCCATATTACCTCTGATATTGGTTGTCATCTCAACTTAACATTCGTACTTAACTCTAAGTATGCCAGTGGTGTTGAGTCCATAAAAAACTGCCATGTCCATATTATCTCTGGCAGTGCTTGTCCTAAACTTATTACTTGCACTCTTGTGCGCAAAAAGTAATAAGTCCACAAAAAATTTCCCCTGCGGAATGCCCGCAATGGAAAAATAAAATATTCATGTCCATATCACCTCTGAACTATCTTCATTTTCCCAATGAAGAAAGAGTCAGTCTCTATTCATCCCTACAGAGTCATATTTTATCACGTCTATATTACCTCTGTCAGGATTTGTCTCAAACCTATTACTTGCACTCTTGTGCGCAAAAAGTAATGGGTCCACTAAAACTCCCACAGTGGGAAGTCCTCAACAAATATGGTATCGTACTACGCCCATATTACCTCTAGTACAATATCCAAAATTTATACAAACAATCATAAAGAAATGGGAGGGTCCTTATATGATTGCAAACGACGCTTACAGATTAGCCAAGCCTAATAGAAATTTGGCAATGGCTACTATCAACTGCAAATTCCCGAAGAAGTACTATACTTGATCTCCTTCGTTTAACGGAGTATGACGAAGATCTTATTCTGCCAATACCATGCACAAAGGTTAGCTGGATCATATTCTATCAGGTTCATGTGACTTCTGAATAGATATCCTTAACTAATTTGTAAACCTATCATGTTAATGATACCTCTGATAGTGTTTAGTATACAAATTTAGTTGGATTATATTCTTTCAGGTTCATGTTAACTCATAATAGATTTACATTCAACAAAACCTTAACGAAAGAATGTCATGTTAATGATACCTCTGATATCACTTTTACCCTAGCCTATCATATTCTAAAATGATGGGCCCACAAAGTCAGAAAATATGTCTTTATTATCTCTAAGAAATTACAGAAGAAACAAGAAAGTACATCATTGGGGAGGAGCAGTCAAATTACGGATCTGCTGTGCCAGAGAGGCCATTCTCTCGTTCCTGGAGTTCAAAACTGTAGCGCGATCCCGCTCCAACCTTGCCGCCTCATTGTTCAAAGCAGATAGCTCGGAACGAGCATGTACAAAACTTGCATGAATCATACCCACATGCGTCAGGTTCTGCTGAGCCATCTCCCTTCGATCCTTCAATACATCTCGAGCTGCCGACAAAGAGAGAGCCCTCTCCTTGGCCTTAGCGAGGTCATCTTCCAATTTGCGGATTCTCGCTGCCTTTTCTTAATATTCGGCCTCACACTGAGCTAGCTGGGGAATGACATAATCCAAGATGATATGCTCTTCATTCATCTCTTTCTGCTGAGCCTCGATGGACTTGTTCAGTGTTTCTATCTCCCCAACAAGCCTCGTAGTCAAATAGTCGTATTCAGCCTGAACCAGGTCATCAATGTTGCCCTGGAATAATTGTAAATAATTGTTAATGGGTTGTTCCAAACTATTAACTATCTGCTCCAGCGCATCAGCTCTCCCAGCGTCGTTGAAGTCTCTGATCGGAGCTATCACAAACTTGGACGACTTCCTCAAAGCCTCGAAACCTAGATTCTTCTCCAACACCATTTATATTAGCGTTTTCAAAGTGGTATAGAAAATACTAGTATACTACTCAATCAGCATGGCGAAATCAGATTGGACGCTGGGAGTGGCTGCAATATCGGAGAATCCCCTTCCAGGAATGATTGTAGACGATGTTGCCATAGTCGTCGCCTCAACAGATGTCGTGACAAAAGAAAAATCGCCAACAACGGTCAAAGTGGCTGGCGTACTCAAAGGAGGCATAGTCGTAATGACAGGCTCATCCTCCTCTCGAGATGTCAAAATTGTTTCGGGCGAACCGACACCCGAAAATGTTTCCTCTTCAAAGTCGGGTACCTCCGTGTCATCAACAGGAGCTGAAACAAAGCCAAAAGTTTGTCTGCCCTCCCCGTAGATGTCTTCCCCTGAAAAGAAGACAAGAGAAAGTTAATATCAACATAATGTTAATTTTTCTAAAAGAGGCATAAAGACGACATTTACCCATAGCCGATGGTATATATAGCGCGTCTGCAGCCAGTACAGCTAAATCATTTCTTAATGATGCTAAGCGAGCTGTCATACCTGGAGAAGGGGGTATGCCAACTGTCACTGGCAGGTATTCTTCCAGGTCTTCACCGAGATCCACTCGAGGCTCATTGGGTGGAATCTCGCTGGGTATACTTACAGACGCAGCAGGGGTTTCTTCCGTTGTTGGTCGGGATAAAGATATTCTTATTTTGCTTGGCCCCGAAGGCGATTTCGTACCACTGTCTTAAGCGGTAGCAGCGACAGCAGCCTCGAGCAAAGATTCTTCGGTACTGCCAGTCGGAATTGGGGAGGTTCCCTCTCTAATAGGCGAAGGACCTCTAGTCAAAGAATCATTCCCAACAGGGGAAACAACAGGCTCACTCCGAGGAGCCTCATGGCCGGAAGTCCTGACAGGACCACTAACAACCTTCTTCTTCTTGCGAGGGGAAGTTTCCTTTAGAATAGGAGCCCTTCGCTTACCAGGGATAACCAGAGGCTCTGCAGGCGGAGATATTTCACCTCTAGCTACTGTCAGCAAAGACTCATCTGGAGCGACAGAGTCTTCCTCCTCATCAGAGGAAACTGCTGGGATTCCCTCTCTTCCCGCGGACTTAGAAGAGGGCATCCTAAAACTTCCACGCATATCAAAATCGCGATGGAAGGTATTGGTTGCCACATAAAACTGGGCGTACGAATAGAGGATGCGCAACTCCATGGAGAGCGAAGTCGCGGGTACAGTAAAAGCTGCTCCAGTACAACCCATTATGAAGTATCGCCATCCTCTCGCTCCATCAATAAGTCCACCTCGGGACCAAAAGCTGGTGATGGCGTTGCCCATGTGCAATTGATCATACCCAAACTGCCTGGCAAACCAACTAGGCAGATAGGGCACCAAGAAGCATTGATCCTCACTTCTATACAGCAGATGAGAAGGTCTAATACAGGCCAACCAGCAAAAGGCTTCAGGAGAAAGAATAGTCTTCCCCTGACCTACATCCTGAAGTTTTGTCCCCTGTTGATTGATATGTACAGTGGGGATAATGCAGAAGAGCTTCCAGCTGTGAGCAAAATTCAATGCTCGTTGACAGTCTACTACGGTCATCACGTTCCAGGTGGAATTCTTGTAATTCAACAAGAAATTATTCCCCGAACTACTGGCAGAGCCGAAAGACATCACCCTAGGGTTATGAAGAATTAACCATCCCATCAGATATAGGAACGGTAGTTCTACCCTGGAAAAGTTGTCATGTCGTGTTTCGTCGGCAAGCAGCCCATCAGTAATGGCCCTCAGGCCAGCTTGTATCCGACATACCATGGCAGGGAGCAAGCCCAGTCTTGCCCCAAACACCAAACATACTGCAGGCCATAAGGTGTTACGGTGAATGCGATCCGAAGATGCAATGCCTGGTACTACTAGTCGGCGTAGCCATACAGAGAGGAAGCCAATCAGTTGAGCTTCCCTTAACAAAGGCCTGCGGCAATGCCTCAAATAACTGTAGGCTTTAGTGCCTGCAGGATATTTTCCTATCCCCTCATCAAGAACCCGATCTGAAGCCCCGGCGTCTTCAATAAGATCATCGACTACTTGAGCATTAAGCACGCTCAGAAGGCTCAAAGGCTTATCCCTGCTATCCACGACTTTGTCTGGCTTAGCATTTCGGGCATGATGGAAGAAGAGATAGGATGCCCATTTGTTGGTATAAGCCAGATCAGAGGGCTCATCATAGAAAGCGGTGCACGCAAGGTAATGGCTCATCAGCTCCTGGTACACTGCCACCACCCGAGGGTTTGTATCTCCCAGCTCCCGGTTTATGGAAACATACTCTTTATAAGGAGTATCCCCCATTGGCAGTCTTGAAATCTCTGCCATTTTGTGAAGGGCCAATCCCAACTCCCCTAGCGGAGTGACGAAAGTCCCAGTGAGCGAGATATATCGCTCCATCAAAGCCAGGAACAGGTTAGGGTTGAGAGGTAACCCAGCACTGGTAGCACTCACAGCCGCGTATAGACCAATGCTCTCCAGCTCCGTCTAAAAGTTCTTCAGGGCCCAGGCAGACAAACGAACCCATCGAAGGTTTGAAGGGCTAACCCACCCGCCGGTCCGAAGATTAACCTTGGGATACACTCCTCCATGCCCCATGAAGTCATTGCAGAAAGTTGGCAATTGGACCGGTTGGAGCAGCGAAGTATCTTCACTCGGGACACTGCCCGAAAACAATCCCCTGAAAGGCATCACAGAGCCTGAAGGGCGACTCACAAATGATCCTCGGTCAGACCCTTTCTGATAAAATATCTTCTCCGGCTGGCCGTGAAGATCAGGGGTCAGCGTCCACGACATCTTCCTTGGATGCGTAGCATGTAAGAATGTCGATATAGGGTAATCTCTCGACATCTTGGGCAGGTACGTGACCATGCCCTCAACAGTAAAAATCCAGTCTTCCTTCTTGGGCTTCGTCTGGGATTGTTTATCAATCATATCCCCGAAGAGGAAAGCCGGTTTTATGTATTTTGCCCCATTTATATACGTCAAGAGCTCTCCGTTGATCATGTTCAACAGCATTCGCTCTCCTTGAGACGATATCAGGATTCTCCTTCCTTCAGGATACTGGGATCCAGAAATAGGAAATGTCACATGGGATAAATCCTCCAGGTAATTGGAAGTTCAGCATCCCATCAGCAGAACCCATCACCTTAGCCAATGGAGGGATTTACAAGTTGACTATAAAATGCAAGAAGAACAAGTCAGTTTCTATACTAAGACGTTACATCTTGCAGCTTATGCCAAAGATCAACAGTCTGTGCTTTTACGCCAAGACTGTAAAAATTTGATTTTTTACGCAGGAATCTATTTCCTAGGCATAAAATTCAAGATTGGCAATATACACAAAAAATCTGACAGTCTGTGTTTTTACGCCAGACTGCCAAAGTTTGAGTTATTACGCCAAAATTTTCATCCAGAGCGTAACACTCAAAGTTTGTAGTATACGCCAAATTTTGACAGTCAAAGCTTTTACGCCAGACTGCGAAAATATGGAGTTCTTACGCTGACACATTAGGAATGTGGGCGTAAAAGAGAAATCATCTTTGTGCATCATCTTCCTCGAAGGGACTCTCAGCACAGAAGATGACCTAGTGCATTCACGTACAACATGTACGAAGGGTTTTCTTCATTTTTGTCGTCCCAAAAGCTTTACCTATAACGCTCGGTGCACAACTTGACAGTGGGATACTTTGTTCCGAGCGAGGTTCGCTCTGCCCGATAGGAGACTCGCTTGCTTGGGCAAAAGAGTGAGAAGAGGAGGCGGCTTTCTTTCCCTTGGTGGTGGAAGATTATTTCGGTGCCATTCCTAAGAACTTAGAGTGCTCAGAGAAGAAACGAAGAAGAGCTCTCAAAGAGACAAATGTTATTCTTTCGCAAAAGACAGATGAAATTTTTTCTCTCTGAGGACCTTGGGATACTTATAGAGTTCAGATAAACTCTTCGAATCTCCAACCAAATCCGATATTTAATGTTCCGTTATGATTGGGGACTACGTCAACCTATCATTCAGAGAAGGCGGATATTCAGCGAATTCAAAAAGTCTTTCGTACAGAGCAGATTCGTGATTTTATGCCAAGGAGCTTTTTACGCTCGGGAAACTACAAATCTACGATTTTACGCTCAGAGGCTATAAGTCTATGGTTTTACACCCGGATGCTTTTACACTCGGTAGCTTTTACGCTCGAGAGGCTACAAACCCACGACTTCACGCTCAGAGGCTACAAATCTATGATTTCACGCTCAGAAGCTTCTTACGCTCAGAGGCGACAAATCTACGACTTCACGCTCGGAAGTTTTTTTCTCAGAGGGTATAGATCTACAGTTTTACGCCCGGATGCTCTTATGCTCAGCAGTTTTCACACTCGAGAGGCCACAAACTTATGATCTTACGCTCATCTATATTACGGAGCTATGACTTTCCGCATATCTTAAAATACGCAGGCCAGAGTATGCGTATATCTGAACAATTCTCAAGACGGCCAATTACAAGGGTTCACGCAGAAGATGCTTCTTTCTGGCCTCAAAACATCCCAAGTACCCAAAGCATACAGGGTTCAGCATAGAAAATGACTCTTCTTCTTGGGTCGATTGAAAGTTTATCCAAAAATCCAGTCTGAATATTTGTCTCTACAGTTCAAGATGGCAACTCAGTTTCGACAACCATTTCTCGCCTTTTCCAAAGGATTTTCGGGAAATCATTCTTAAAAATGATGACATGAACAAGAATTCTTCGCATCAGAAGTGACAAATTCAGAATTTCTACGCGACTCTTCGTCCAAAATAGCATGACAATTTTTATCTTCAAAGACAACTTAATGCTAAACAACTTTTTACGCATCTTCAGTTATGCGTAAAAGACGCGACGAGACCAGATACTCCCTTTTATCAGAGTTGGCATAAAGTCATTCAGACGTGTCAAAGCTACACATATTCAGACTTCATCACAGCAAAGAATATGACAAATTATCATATGCGTAAAAGAAGACAGTTTTATTAATCATGATTACATATGATAGAAATCCAGTTACAAAGGGTTTTTCATCTTCATGATTACATATGATAGAAATCCTTGTTCTAACATGGGTTTCTCATTTTTATTTAAAGATCACACTAAGAATCTGTTGCGCTAGGTCATCATATTGGTGGAGATCTTTTTCTGCCTTCTTCAGCAATTAATCAGCTTCCGCGGCTGATTAACAAGAAAATGATTAATGGCGGGAGGATACATAACTGAGCCTGTATAAATTATCCAGAGCCCATCCTCCTAACGCAATGACATATTGAGTTGAGGTTTTAGACCCAACTCAATATTGGAAGACAAGGCTAGTTTGTCTGCCCTCGTCCACGAACGACAGGAGAAAATACAGCTTGCAAGCTGTGTGGTCGAATGTGACCCTTCCTCTCTCCTGGATGAATCGCCATATGAAGTTGCTAATTATCCCGAGCAAAGGAAGCTATGATATCCTTCCACGATCCATCATTGCAGAGGATATTTGCTCGAAGATGCCTTCTTTTTTGGCTTCTTACATGCTGGAAGAGCATGATCTTCTTCTTCCTCAAGTCGACCCGACGAACTCCGGCAATCATCTCTGTGTGGTGAAGGAAATGTGAGAAGAACAGGTTAACTCATCAGCCTTTATATAGGCAAAAGAGAACACACTGAATCCCAACAAATCCCCAAAAATCTGCCAAGAAATCAGCCTCGAGGAACGAGTCAGACTTGACCGTTTCATGCTTCATTCAAAGTGTTTCAAATTACGAGAAATTTAAAAACTTTGAAGGGGGTCTTGTAGAAGCATGAAAAATACGCTGTAAAGTTATACACAGTAGTTCAATATTGTGTGGCGTAAGACATGACTTCAGATCCATCGGTGTACAACAGAGCTTCATCGCTAGTACAGCGTAAAATATAAGCTCCAGAGACAACCCGCGTATAATGCAGTATTTCCAGACCGCGTATAAAGGTTGCCACCTCGCCTTTACGGTGTAAAACCCATCTGCTTTTTAATGCAGTGGGAAGATTATACGAGGATTGCCTCGTATCCCTCAAACAAGCTGTACGAGGAATACTTTGAATTCTGCGAATGAACCTGTCAGACAGTAAAATGAACCTGACTCCTGACAAAGGGTACAATACGACTATCTAGACGACGGCTGTAATAATGATGCGACACAGAGACCCAAACTGTCGTCTAGTGATATTTCCTTGATATAAACTGCTTTTACGCATTCAAGGAAATACGCTGCCTAGTTTTATACAGGCAGATATGAGCTTTTACGCAGCAGAAAACAAAACGAACTGCCACGTCAAAAGCTGCTCTTCGTACAGAGCTCGAGGTACGTCTTTGCATTTAATACACAGAATGGGAGCAGATCTCTGCATTTAATGCACGAGATTTAGTTTTACTTTCGAAGACTGGGTGAGCCATAATTACGGCTAATACGTCCATGTCATCTCTTCTACATATTACGCCATCAGGCTATTTTCAGCTTTAGGAGCACGCTGTACGCTATCTCCTTGAAATATGCTGACCTAGCTATTTTCAGCTATAAGGAGTACGCCGTATGCTATCTCCTCGGAATACGCCAACTCCGGCTATATATTTTGCATTGGTGAGTGACAAGACTATTCGGCCCAGAATACGCTCAAGATCTTGGTCAAAGAAGGACAACTGGCTATCTCTACGCTAGCTACCTATCCATGTAGCATCAATCTTCTACGCTTACTTGGCTTCTACGCCAATTTAACAACTATTTGGCTTTTACGCCATGGTGACAGTTATTGGCTTCTACGCCAACCTTTTCTACGCAAGGAGAAGTTACCGACGTGGCTTGCATGCTGTGATCCTCGCAGCGGTTATACGCGTTACCTCATCAGGGGACACGCGTCACATGCAGATTCAGAAGATCATCTATACGTGGGTGGCAGTTATTATAACCGCCGCGTAAAAAGTGCCATACTCTCCACTGTCCGGCTTCTACGCCGACTGGACGGTTACTGTCACTAAAATCCTATAAATTGAGACCTCTATTGACAGAGGTCTAGGGTCGAAGAATTAAAAAAAGAAAAGGTCGAGGACTTTGAGCTAGAAAAAGGAGGTCGAAGATTTTAAAAAGAGGGTCGAAAAGGCAAGGTTGAAAGGTCGGAAATTGATTTTCTTTGAGAGAGAAGAGTCTTGAGCACAGACAGAGAGTAGTGATCGACGATTTTGGCATCAAGTATCTACTCCCCTTTGTAATCTTTGAAGCTTCTTCTTCTTCTACAGCACTTCTTCATCATCGTGTGGTCCAAGGGACAAAGTGATCGACCGCAGATCAGACTCCTATAGCAATATTTACCCAGATTAAATTTTGTACTTAACATCCTCGTATAGGATTAATAGTACTTCTTGTTTGTAAACTTAAGAAAGGGTTTCGTATAAACCTAGTTTTATTTCTTCCATTTATTATCAAACACAAGATGGCGACTATGCTGGAGAAACTTTTTCTCATCTGACGAGAAGACTATTGCTCAACACGATACAGTATTAGTAGAATCAATGAAGAAGACGTTGGTCGTACAGTTCGACCAAACCGCCTACGAAGATATGCTTCGAGCAGGGGGTAGCTCTCACTCTCTCTCTGTCCAAGACAACAGGAAATTGCGTAAGGTCTGGATGCCCCGGACATCCCCTACCATTCCTGCCGACTCTCTGGCTTCTCCGACCAACAAGGTTGTAGCTTCGCAACCTTCGCGTCTCGCACGTAAAACCCTGTCTCCCGTCTGTGACATGGCAGACAAAACTTTGGGCAATGCCTCAGTGCTAGTCCAGAAGTCTACTCCGCGCTCTGCGCATAAAACTCAGTCTCCCATCACTGGCGAAACAGACAAAACTTCTGGCAATGCCTCAGTGCCAATCCAGAAGTAACAACGCTCTCTGCGCGTAAAAACTTGTCTCCCGTCGCTGATGGGGTAGACGTAGTTGCTGACAAGGCCTCAGTGTCAAGCCAGACGCGCCCTGCGCGTAAAAATATATCTCTCGCCTATATGGAGGTAGATGGTCCCTGCAATCTCCACAAGGGAAAACAAGCGGCGGATTTCTCAACTTCTCGGCCTTTACGCCATCAAAAGAATCTGTCTGTTCTCCAGATTACGCGTAAAGCTGATGGCCGATTGAAGACTTCCTCAGTTTTACGCCAGCCAGAGAAAAATTCCAAATTACGCCAGGAGAAGCCCATCGGCGTAAAGAAAACCCAGTCTATGGATAGATACGCTCCTCGAGGATCATGTGCTACTCATATGGCTGAACTGCTGTATGTAGGTGGTAAAGAAAGGGTTGGGGTGCCCAATATCCGCATTCCAACTAATGTAAAAGGGAGGAACAAACTTTCTTCCTCTTCATCTTCCGTTAATACCCCTGACTACGCTAATTTAACAACTATTTAGCTTTTACGCCTTGGTGACAGTTATTGGCTTCTACGCCAACCTTTTCTACGCAAGGGACAGTTACCTACGTAGCTTGCATGTCGTGATCCTCGTAGTGGTTATACGCGTTACCTCATCATGGGACACGCGTCACACGCAGATTCAGAAGATCATCTATACGTGGGTGGCAGTTATTATAACCGCCGCATAAAAAGTGCCATACTCTCCACTGTCCGGCTTCTACGCCGACTGGATGGTTACTGTCACTAAAACCCTATAAATTGAGACCTCTATTGACAGAGGTCTAGGGTCGAAGAATTAAAAAAGAAAAGGTCGAGGACTTTGAGCTAGAAAAAGGAGGTCGAAGATTTTAAAAAGAGGGTCGAAAAGGCAAGGTTGAAACGTCAAAAATTGATTTTCTTTGAGAGAGAAGAGTCTTGAGCACAGACAGAGAGTAGTGATCGACGATTTTGGCATCAAGTATCCACTCCCCTTTGCAATTTTTGAAGCTTCTTCTTCTTCTACAGCACTTCTTCATCATCGTATGGTCCAAGGGACAAAGTGATCGACCACAAATCAGACTCCTATAGCAATATTTACCCAGATTAAATTTTGTACTTAACATCCTCGTATAGGATTAATAGTACTTCTTGTTTGTAAACTTAAGAAAGGGTTTCGTATAAACCTAGTTTTATTTCTTCCGTTTATTATCAAACAACGCGCACCAAAGAAATCGTCTGGTTCCTCAACACCTTCTCTCTCCGATCCAGAAACTCCACCGGCTGCTCTGGATAGCTAAGAGTAGGGCCCACCCCTATCTCCGAGCGATCCAACACATGATTAGGATCTACCATGTACCGTCTTAGCTGCGACACATAAAATACGTTGTGCACTCCCTCTAGTGCAGGTGGTAAGTCTAGTCTGTATGCAACTACACTGACCCTCTTAAGTATACTGAAAGGTCCGATAAATATTGGACTAAGCTTGCCGCGTCCACCGAAATGAATTATACCATGTGTCGAAGAAATCCTCAAGAAAACCAGACCATCAACCTAGCACGAAACACAACCTTAGCACTCTAACAAACAATAATCAAACACAAGCAAAACAAAACTAAAGCTATACATCAAACTCCAAAGGTCTCCGGTGGCTATCGGCCTAATGTCGCTGCCTGTCCTACGCCACTCGAAGTCTGTTCCTGATAAGCTTTACCTTCTCCGCTGCATCCACTATCATCTATGGTCCCAATAAAGCTCTATCACCAATATCATCCTAGGATAACAGAGTGTGGCATCTCCATCCATACAATTCCTCGAATGGTGACATCTCGATACTGGCTTGGTAGTTGTTGTTGTATGAAAACTCTACCAAGTGAAGGTGATCCTCCCAAGAACCTCTAAGATCCAAAACACAGGTGCGTATCATATCCTCAAGAGTCTGAATAGTCCTCTCCGACTGCCCGTCCGTCTGAGGGTGATAAGCGGTACTGAACTTGAGCTGAGTGCCCAAGCTAGCCTGCAAACTCCTCCAGAAATGGTACATGAAGCAACTATCCTGATATAAGACTATGCTCACTGGAACACCATACAATATGACAATCTGGCACACATATATATCCGAAAGCTTCTCCGTAGATGTACCCACTTTAAATGGCAGAAAGTGGGCTGATTTGGTCAACCTGTCTACGATGACCCAAATCGCATCTTTGTCTCCTAGAGAACGCGAAAGTCCAGATACAAAATCCATAGTCACATGCTCCCATTTTTACTCTGGAATGGGCAAAGGCTGAAGCAATCCACCTGGCCTCTGTCTCTCTGCCTTGACCTGCTGGCAAACTAAGCATTTGGACACGAAGCTATATAACTCTCTCTTCATGCCATACCACCATATATGCTCCCTCATGTCTCTACACATCATATTAGCACCTAAATGCATAGAGTACTGAGAACTATGCACCTTCTACAGAATCTCCTCGCACAATGCTCCTCTCGGTACACATAACCTGGTACCGTGTCACAATGATCCATCATCTTCGACGATAAAGTCCTCTACCAGCCCGATCTGAACCTGTGCTCTGATGCTCCTCAAAGACTCATCCTCATACTGTCCGGCTCTGACCCAGTCCATCAGCTCTGACTGTACCTAAAGTCCCTATATTTATGCTGTGACTCCAGGACCTAGTACATTAATGCCCAAACTGTCAAGATCGGCCAATAAATGTCTGTCTCTCATCAAGCACATAGCCACGGGTTACCTGTTCAAGTCATCCGCGACTATGTTGGCCTTCCCTGGATGGTACTACAAGAAAATGTTAAAGTCTTTCATCAGCTCCAACCATCACCGCTACCTCATATTGAGCTCCTTTTGTGTAAACACATACTTTAAGCTCTTATGGTCAATGAAGATCTCCACTCTCTCTCTAAATAAGTAGTGTTTCCACAATTTGAGAGCAAAGATAACCGCTGCCAACTCCAAGTCATGGGTAGGATAGTTCTTCTCATGCGGGCGTAATTGCCTGGAAGCATAGGCAGTCACCTTCTCGTGCTGCTGTAACACACAACCCAAACCCTTCCTTGATGCATCACTGTAAATAGAAAATTCTCCTGCTCCTGATGGTAGTGTCAAGATGGAAGCTGTAGTTAATCTCCTCTTCAGCTCCTCAAATGCTGACTGACAATCCTCAGTCCAGACGAACTCCACGTCCTTCCTGGTTAGTCTAGTCATCGGTTCTGCAAGTCTGGAAAAGTCCTGAACAAATCTCCGGTAGTAGCCTGCTAATCCAAGGAAACTCCCGATCTCTGCTACTGAACTCGGGGTAGACCCTGATTCAACTGCTAAAATCTTCTTCGAATCTACCGATATTCCATCTCCTGTAATAACATGCCCAAGGAATTTAACCCTATCAAGGAAGAATTCACACTTTGATAACTTGCCATACAACTTCTCCTTCCTGAGGGTTTCCAGAACTATCCTTAAGTGGTGCTCATGTTCCTCTGGGGTCTTCAAATATATCAGAATATTATATATGAAGACTATAACAAACTGGTCCAGATACTGAAGAAACACCTTGTTCATCAGGTTCATGAACACTGCTGGGGCATTGGTCAACCCAAACGGCATCACCAAGAACTCGAACTGCCCATAACGAGTCCTGAAAGCTGTCTTTGGGATGTCTTTGTCATGCCCCAATTCCTAGGGTCAAACCATTATTCATTTGCACGGGGTAATCTACCGAAGCTCGTTTTACTCAGATTTCTAAACATCGAGCACAAATTTTCCTACACTCAATAACACGTTCGTTTGCACGAAGGGCGAGTCCGTTCAGTAAAATCTATAATATTCATGATGCAGTACAAGCCTAGTAATTTGCATAGTCTATCCCTCCAAACATGTTTTCATAGGATCCCTATCCATTCCAAGTTTAAACCACCAAGCCAAGATTCGATTCTAAACCTTTAGTTTAACTCCAATTTGTCCAACCTGATTCATGTATTCATTCATGAAACCATCAAGCATGATTTATTTCAGGTTCTAGGCTAACTTATCCAATGAAATATTTTCCAATCACTTGCATTCCAATTTGGTCTTATCGTGTCGAACCAAAAGTCAAGATGGTCCATAAGTTGTCATGCCTCGATCTTCCGCAAGTTCGATCACCCTCGTTGGACGTGAAATCATCACACCAACGCTCCCGCTGGATAATCGTCCTCATCCGGGCGTAACACATGTACGGGCAAAGAGTTACGCTCGCACAAGACAAAAACGTTTGAATGTTATGGTTATCTTCGATACGATTCGAGACACCTTAATATTTCACCTTTACTCCTTCCAAGTTATATATATCCATCTAATCAAGTCCATTCATGCAGTAATTATTTTCATCTAGTAAAATCATCCAAATTTAATGTTGTCAAGTCTATTCCATTTTGATACGTTCCATTCATCAAGTTCATTTGGAATAATCATCGAACATGTTCCCGTGAGTTCGATCATCCCCGCCGTACGTGAAATCACCATGCCGACGCTCCCGCAGGATTACCGTTCTCGTTGGAATGATTTTGAGAGTTATTGTTTTGAACTTGTTTCTGTCACGCCTTGGGGCCCTCGGGGCCATATTATTAGAGTTTGTTTGGCTATCATCGCATCAATCGAGTAAGCATCGGAGGGACTTTGTTGTAATGCAATACATTTAGCCAACTGAGTATTCGGGGCAAATTAAGGGACTAGGTTCTCTTTAGCAAAGGCATCATTTCATACATTATGTCCCTTTATACGATAGCAACTCAAGGCAATCGAAACCAGGATTCCAGGTCCTGGGGATTGAGGCACGCCTATCGCTCCCTCGGATTATCCAGTACCTGCAAGCAAGTAAATTATTGGTGGATCAGCACTTTTATAAGTACTGGTGAGATAAAATAACTGAACAGAAGCAAGCATTCACTAAAACCAATACTAAGTAATCATGTTATAAAATATTACATTACTAGAGATCTTTCTAGTTTTACCTATGTTCGTTATATACAGCAGAAGAACGGAGTCATATCACATTGTTTTGGAAACATCTTTTAAAATAGAGTTTCATATTGAATAAGCATGCAAGATGAGCCGTTCGTTCTGTTCCAGGGTTTGCGCAGCATATCTTGTGAGACTCCAGGGACAAATGCACATCTAGACACACATGCATATCTTAGGGGCAGTCCTCTATCCAAGCCAACACAATGAACTAGCTATATGCAGTGCGGTCCTCGAGTATCTCAAGATCGGCAGCTGTTGGTCCAGCATACCAATGACTCATTATCTTATGCTAATGGCAGCTATGACTCATGTTTGCTTTCCACTATCTCTGTAGCAGCCGTGACACATGCATTTCAGCTCTCCACCAATAACCATTGTCTGACCGATGTAAATACATGAAAACGCTATCAAATAAACTTTAGGATGCAGACGAGACGAACCATCAGACTATAATCTTTGTTACGGGACAAGCCGTCTTATCTTTGAACATATTTTGGCACACAATATTGTTCCCTCGGAGCATAGGCGATAGTGAACATGTTCATGCAAACACAAACTTAGACAAGCATTTCAGGATCTCTTAGTTAAGCAGACATGTTTGTTTCACAGACAAGCTAGGTGAGTTCGTTCATTAACATGCAAGACAGGTTCTATCATTCTCTTATGAAAACATGCAAGCAAAAACTCAGATTTATTATTAAGGCGTGCAAGAATCAGAGAACGAAGTTCTGCCCACTCACCTTGATACATAATACCGACGCAGAGCGGGGCATTACATACTTGAATAATATTTTCTGGACTTGAATTGCTTGATTGTTTCGATTGAGTATGACGAGGGATGAGGACTATCGCTGCTCGGAATATTGAGAAGTTTATCCTTGAAGTTTCGAGGATAAAACTTTTTGTTGGTGGGTAAGTATGTAATGTCCCGCTCCGCGTCGGCATTATGTATCAAGGTGAGTGGACATAACTTCGTTCTCTGATTCTTGCACGCCTTAACAATGAATCTGAGTTTTTGCTTGCTTGTTTTCATAAGAGAATGATAGAACCTACCTTGCATGCTAATAAATGAACTCACCTAGCTTGTCTTTGAAACAAAAATGTCTGCTTAACTAAGAAAATCCTGAAACGCCTGTCTAAGACTAAGTCTTTGCATGAATATATTCACTATCGTCTATGCTCCGAGAGAACCTTATCATGTGCCTGAATGTGTTGAAAGATAAGGCGGCTTGCCCCGCAACAAAGAAATATAATCTGATGGTTCATCTCGTCTGCGTCCTAAAGTTTATTTGATAGTGTTTTCATGCATTCGCATCGGTCAGAAAATGGCTATTGGTGGAAAGCAACCATGCGTCACGGCTGCTACAGAGATAGTGGAAAACAACCATGAGTCATATCTGCCATTAACATCAGATAATGAGTCATTGGTATGCTGGACCAACAGCTGCCGATCCTGAGATACTCGTGGACCGCACTGCATATAGCTAGTTCATTGTGTTGGCTTGGATAGAGGACTGCCCCTAAGATATATATGTGTGTCTAGATGTGCATTTGTCCCTGGAGTCTCACAAGACACGCTGCGCATACCCTGGAACAGAACTAATGGCTCATCTTACTTGCTTATTTAATATGAAACTCTGTTTTAAAAGATGTTTCCAAAATAATATAATATGACTCTGTTCTTCTGCTGCATGTAACGAACATAGGTAAAACTAGAAAGATCACTAGTAATATAATATATTATAACAAGATTGCTTACTGTTAGTTTTAGTGAATGCTTGCTTCTGTTCAGTTGTTTTATCTCACCATTACTTATAAAAGTGTTGACCCACTAATAATTTACTTGCTTGCAGGTACTGGATCGTCCGAAGGAGCATGTCACGCCCATGTCCCAAAATACACGGGACCAGGCCATGTGGCAATAGCCAGCTGATACGTCTCCGAGGATATCCCAATTTAATGGATCCTAGCGAAGAGTGCTACACTGTCCTAAATTACTAACAAGTCCAATATCAACATCAAACAAGTAATCTAATCTCATCCATAAATATAACCAAAAAGTACTAGAATAAATACTGGAAAATAAATGCCAGTCTCAAATATCATAGTACAATCAAGAATGTCTGGTGGGAACAAACCCACTACTATGACAAAATAAAAGTACGGAATGACAGATAAAAAGAGTAATGACTAGGGCATCGGCTGACTAGATAATGATGCTCCTAATCCTAGGCGGAAGGCCTACCAAATGATCACGAAAACTCTGACGGTAGCACCTCTAGCTCCTCCACAGTTGCGTACCTCGTCTCCTGTCCGGGTCCGTACACTGTGGGGCAATATGCCTCGTCCAAATATGGAAAGGAACCAGGTCCTCAGAGGGACATAATAAGATACATAGAAACATGCCATATATAAATACTGAATAAAATAAAATAAAGGGTGTGCTAACCATCTAAGTGAATGCAATGTGAGGACAACTTTGGTACGTATGGGTAGGCGTAGGCATATCGTCCACACTCCGAAGAGAGTGGCATCTGTATAGTATATCATCCATATCGCTCCGAGGAACGTGGCATCAGTATAGTATATCGTCCATATCGCTCCAAAGAATGTGGCATCAATATAGTATATCGTCCATATCGCTCCGAAGAACGTGGCATCAGTGTAAAGGAAGTCATTGGATCCGTGGCTCCTCCGGATACTACGGATTCCAATGTGTGAATCCCATATGCCTACTAGTTTTCCTCTCCACCTAATATAGATATACAAGTCGAATACTAGACGTGCATACCACGTATCTATATGCCAAGTCTCTACTAATTATATAATCCTGAATTACGTACTAAACCGTGATGCATGTCACACGCATTGATAGCTAATTGGGTACGCGAACCCGCACCCCAATATGAATTTGTTACCGTGAAATGTGTAAGAGTGTCAGGTCTCAAAAGATATCAGAGTATCCTCCCAATGGGGTAAGTTTGCTAGTGACTAGGTCAAGTACACTACTCATCGACGTACTCGTCGACTGCACCCGAGTCAATCTCGGACACGCACAATTATATGGAATAAAATAACAAGATATCATACAACATATGCATAAGTTAAATTAAACAGTAAATATGGCAAGGTATCTTGCCTGGGTCCTCAAGCTGCAAATGCCAATAGCCTGCTTCTGAAGTATCTCCTGGATGGTCCAGTGACCCTAAACATACAATATAATATAGCAATTCTATCATCAGACACTAAAGTGATATACACAAAACTACGACGCTGCCCTAAAATACTGACTTAAGGGGTTAAAATTGGTCAATTAACATAGTCGCGTGTGCACGCAGTCACGACGTACGTGTCCTGTCCACGAGGGCGTGTATGCCAAGACAATAAAACGTCCAGACATGCTATGCAACGAAGACGTATAATACTATATTATCCGTCTTACTAGCATGTCATAAGAATACGTGCACAAGGCTAGTTGTCCAAGTCCTAGGTCATCACAGTGTTCATAATTACCAGTCAATTATTAATTAAGTAATTTACTTAACATTAATTTCTAATATAAATTAACCATACAAACACACACACACTTAGGGTTCCCTTATTTAGCTTGTGTCCATGTAACGACACATGACACAACGACTCGATGACATAATGATACAATGACGAAAAGAGGCAATACAATGGTTACCTAGCCGTGGCTGAACGAGGGAGGGGGGGTCTGTGCTCGTCGACGGCTGTCCTCCGGCGTGGGGGCGTAGCTTCTGCGTCGCGCAGAAAGCAACGGCAGCAGCAGCTTTGACAGCGGCGGCTTGGCGGTGGGGGTCTGTTGGCGAGGTGGTCGGGAGGTGGATGGTGGTGTTGATGGTGGAGTTTGTGTTGGTCCGACGGGTTGGGGGTGATCGGGGTCGGTTTGGTGATGTAGCCGATGGTTGTCGCGGGTGGTGATGGGGAGGTTGATGATGGTGGTGCGAGGGTGGTTGGCGGTGGTGCTAGTGATGGTGTTGATGGTGCTAGGGTGGTGGTGACGACGAGTTTGGTGGCGAAGGGAAGTCAGGTTTGATTGAGGGTATTGATGACAGTGAAAATGGTTGATGGCGGTGGTCAGACTGTGCAGGCGGCCTGGGGGGTGGTCCGACGTCGACGGGGAAGGGTGGCGGTCAGGTGGCTGTGGTGGTGGCGGCTTGAGGTGGTGGTGGTGCTGTCCGGTCGGGGTAGGGGATGAGTGCTCGGCAAGGGAGGGGTGTTCGGCTAGATGTTTATGTTTTTTAGGGTTTCAAATAGAGAAAAATGTGTATTTATATAGGAGAGAGGGAATTAGGGGCTGACCTCGGGATTTGGGTCGGCCTGGGCTCTTTGGGGTGGTAAACATGTCCATATGAAAGGGTGTAGAGTGTACATGGGCTAGGTTAGGTCTTGCTTTGGGTGAGATTGGTCTCTAATTTAATTCAATTAAAACTAATGCACAAGGCGTTCTTTTGTCAATTGAAAATACATGGAGTTAAATTTGGGTGGGACACAAGTGTCATGGGCGTAGCAGGTTCAGAATATGTTAATGCCCTAATTTGGGTTATATGGAATTGGGTTGAGGTTGTGCCTCCAATTTCGATTGGAACGGCAATTACGCAAGGTTGGATTTATTGGGATGTAAAACTAGACTATTGCAACGAATATTGCGCGACTAAAATGAAGCACAATATAGAGTATTTAAAAGTTACACTAGGGTCAGATAGGTAGTCTGGCATATCTAGGAAGTGTGTATGAAATTGTTTGAAGGTGACCTGTCATGACCCGCATCCGGAAAATCGGGCATGAGTCGTGGGTACGTCCAGCCTACGCCGCAGAATCGGCTGTAGAACGTTGTAAAGGTCCGTTCTAGGTCACAATATCTATAACTCACAAAACCTGTCAATATGACCTCTCCAAACGGAGGGCAACCACGCAATATATATATATGCCTCAATCACAATAACTAGGGGAAGAGTAAAAGCACGATAAGATATCACAAAGAAACAAGAACCAAAGAGAGCAATACAATATCCAAAATACAGTCCAAGTCTAAAGTCTACGACATCACAGAAGCAACAAAATAATAAATACAGACATCCAAAATAGCAACTGGGAACAACCCAGGAAACCCACCTAGCTATCTAGGGTGCTAACGGCGTCTCCTCGACGGGCTCCTCCTCAGTCTCCGGGTCACAACACTCCTCAACGCCCGGCCCGTAGAATGTCGGGCAAAAATCCTCAGGATCCTCTGGAAAAAATATGCCCAATCAGGACTGGAGCGAAGTACATAACTCTGAAAGCAACTCCAAATGCATGGTAAGGTGTATATGACTAGCAATAGAAAAGTATACAAGATGCACAGAAAAATAAATACATGGTGGAGCAGATAAAGTAGCTACAATATAAAACTGGAGAATAATACAAGTAGTAGAGAAGTAACTGCATGTGAAAAAACAGGAATACTAGCTAAGTGCCTTGAGCACAAGTTCGTTATGTGATCGGCTTAGGTTGCACATGAATAATCTACGATAACTTCGTTATGCGTGAGTTGCATAACCGACATACACATTAATACTGTTTGGCTTTGATCACATAACCAACTTCTACTCCCCTCTCCACTAATACTCTTCGATCCAACCATGACACGCTACTTATATGATAAATAACTCACGCACATGAAGGCGAGAGCACATAATAGCATATGAGAATTAATACCCGAAGCACACGATGAAATACACGTGATAGAGTACCCGCTGAACACGATAAGGGGGATAACATCTCATGACGGGATCCAACTAGTACCAGCTCGTGAAATAATGTGTCAGAATCAAGTATTACAGTTCTAGAACAGGAGATATAAACGCTATCATGAAATGGAAACAATCAGAGGTAGGTACTCGCCTGACGTCTTGAGCAACTGATGAGGATCGAGATCCGGACTCTCGTCACAAGAACCTATTACGAAAAGCAAGATTAAACAGGGTTCTATGGAGTTAAACTGATATAAAATAGCTAAAAATAAGGTTCTAGGGGTATTCTAGGTCGAACGGGTCAAACAAGTAAAATTTGGATCAAACAGTCAACCTAGGGTCCAAAAAGTCAACTATGGGTCAAAACTAGGGCAAATATTGACTTTTGTGGTCAACAGGGGCAATTATGGTCAACGCTAGGTCAAACTAGGGTGCCCCTAAAATTCTAGGTCAAAACTAGCTCATTAAGCTAGTAAACCCTCAAACTCGCCTCCTTGAGATACCGGGATACCCTCGGTATCCAATACCTCGACCTAAGCTACGCATCCCACCTAAAACCCACTAACACATATGCTAACAGGCGTAAATATATATACCAATACATAAAAACCCAACTCCAAACTCAAATCTAGGCAATTGCTCAAAAACCCGCTCCGATACTCAATACCTTTGGTATCTCAAGGTATTGAGATACCTTGATATCTCAAGGTATTGAGATATCCACCTATCTCTCACTAACACTACTAACTAGCTATCTAACTATGCTTATACATATATACCTAGCTATATATCTACTCTACTATATATATAAACACACACACACACACATATATATATATATATATATATATATATACTTACTAATCTATCTATCTATCTATCTATCCCTCTCGCTACCTGCTACTGCTGAGGCAAACCACGCTGCTGCTGCTCCTGTCTAGGCCGCTGCTGCTCGCTGCCAGTGCAACAATTGCTGCTGCTGCTGCTGCGCTTGCTGCGCTGCCCCTCTCTCGCTGCTGCAGCTGCTACACTCGCTGCTGCTACCTGCTGCTGCAGGCTCCTTGCTCTCGCTGCTCTGCTGGCCCCTTGCACAACAACTACTACTGCTCACTGCCTCTTCTACCCCTCGACACACCACACACACAAACACACACACACACATATATATATATATATATATATATATATATATATATATAAACTAACATATATACATATATATATATATACACACACAACCATATATATAAATACACACTTATATATATATGTGTATATAGGTACACACACACACACACACACACACACACACACACACACACACATATATATATATATATATATATACACTCATGTATACGTACACAAACACATATATATAAATACACACACTCATATAGATATACAAACACACACACACACACACACACACACACACACACACACATATATATATATATATATATATATATATATATATATATATATATATATATATATATATATAGACACACATACATATATATATATAAACTCATATATACATATATAAACACAACACAACACAAAACACCCCACCAACACACGCCCAACGACCCCAACACGCATAAACACATATATATATATATAAAATATAACCCGAGAACTCTAGCACACACTCTCCGAAGCTAACCCAACGCGCGCACAAGCCCAAAATCAAGAAACTAAGTCGAAATGGCCATTCGGTCATTTCGACGAACACGTGGTGTACGGTTCACAAAATCTAGTGAAACGCACACCAAACCTACTCGGAATTGACCCAAAATTTATTCACAGGTTCTAATCGATGTCTAAATCCTAGAAAAAATGCTAATTCATCGATTCTAGGTCCGTGGCAAAAATGCGTAGGCACATAGAATCTACGACGACAAAAATCCCCATATCGCCCGAAACGTCTATTTCTCCGCGACACGATTTTACGTATCCGAACAGAGACACGTACTAACCCTCAAGACACCCAAGCATGTCTATCTAGGTCCGTCTAACCTAGGGCATCACCTAAAATTGGGCCAATCTCGGATTTTATCCAAAATTGACACAAAACCTAATGTCAAAATCTCCAAACACAACAAACTTGTTCCAACTTCCTCCCACGGGTAGCCTTAAGGTCTAGGAAGGTTCTAAACTACTAATTACACTACATAATAGCAACCACTAAGAGAAAAGTTAGGGTTTACCTTTTGGGAGTTGGAATCCCAAGGCCAAAGTCTTCAAAACCCTTGAAATCACCACCCTCAAGCTCCAAGCCTCCACACTAAGTCTAGGCTCTAAACACCTAGGTTAGGGAAAATCAAATGGTTAGGGTTTACATCTATGAAGAATAGAAGAAGAAAGAGAAGAAATGACTTACTTGAGACTTGTTGGAAGAAGGAAGAAGAAGAAAATGGAGAATGGAGAAGAAGAAGAAGAAGAAGAAGAAGAAGTGAAGGAATGAAGAAGAGAATGGGTGGGGGGGGCTGTCCAGATATGGATAGGGGGCCGACCAAGTGTAAAAAGTAGGGTTACATGGATGGAAATGACTAAAAACCCTCCCCTTTAATCATGCTAATTGGGATTTGGGTTTGGGGTTCCAAAAGTACTCAAATTAACTCCTAATCACTCCAACTAACTAAAATATAATATAATAATAATTCTAAACCCAAAAATAGGCCTCACAAGGGTATTAGTTGGGTCGGACATGGGTCCACTAGGGTCTGACATGGGTCCAGACTAGCCAAAACCCCAAAACAACCAATAAAATAATAATACAACCATCAATTAAATATAAATATAAATATTTATGAACAATACACAATTTATCAAATAAAAAAAATTATATTTTCTAGAATTGGGTAGTGACAAGCCTACCCTCCTTAAAATAATTTTGTCCTCGAAATTAAAAGACAAAACTAGGACAGGAATGCAAGGAAAAGAAAAGAACCATACCTCAGGGCTCCAAAAGATAAGGGTATCGCTCGCGTATTTCATCCTCCCTCTCCCAGGTCGACTCACGTGGAGAGTGATGCCTCCACTCGACGCGAACCAAGGGAATAGTCTGGTTCCTCAATACCTTCTCCCGCCGATCCAGAATCTCCACCGGCTGCTCTGGATAGCTAAGAGTAGGGCCCACCACGATCTCTGAGTGATCCAATACGTGACTGGGATCTACCATGTACCATCTCAACTGCGACATGTGGAACACATCATGAACTCCCTCTAGCGTAGGCGACAAATCTAGCCTATACGCCACAGCGCCGACCCTCTCAAGGATGCGAAAGGGTCCGACGAAACGTGGGCTAAGCTTCCCGCCTCCACCAAAGTGAATAGTGCCCCACGTCGAAGAAATCCTCAGGAACACCAGATCTCTAACGTAGCACAAATAAGGTATCATCACTTAATCTAAAACAAGCAATCACAAGCAAACACAAGAACAAAATCTAGATTCTAAACTATACCTCGAACTCCAAAGGTCTCCGGTGGCTATCGGGCCAATGCCGCTGCCTGTCCTGCGCCACCCGAAGTCTATCTCTAATGAGCTTGACCTTCTCTGTCGCATCAACTACCATCTTCGGGCCAAGCAAAGCTCTCTCGCCTACATCATCCCATGATAACGGAGTGCGACACCTCCGTCCATACAACGCCTCGAATGGTGACATCTCGATACTGGCTTGGTAGCTGTTGTTGTAAACAAACTCTACCAAGTACAAGTGATCCTCCCAAGAGCCTCTGAAATCCAAAATACAAGTATGAAACATGTCTCAAGTGTCTGGATGGTCCTTTCTGACTGACCATCTGTCTTTGGGTGATATGCAGTACTAAACATGAGCTGGGTGCCCAAGCTAGCATGCAGACTCCTCCAGAAATGCGAAGTAAAGCGACTGTCCCGGTCTGATACTATGCTCACAGGGACTCCATGCAGTCTGACTATCTGGCGCACATACATCTCTGCTAGTCTCTCTGTAGACATACCCACTTTGAATGGTAGAAAGTGGGCCGATTTGGTCAACCTGTCTACGATGACCCAAATTGCATCCTTCCTGCCTGGAGAATGGGAAAGTCCAGAAAAAAATCCATGGTCACATGCTCCCATTTCCACTCCGGAATGGGTAGCGGCTGGAGCAATCCTCCTGGCCTCTGCCTCTCCGCCTTCACCTGCTGGCACACTAAGCATCGGGATACGAAGCGTGCTACCTCCCACTTCATCCCGTACTACCATATATGCTCTCTAAGATTTCTATACATCTTATTGGCACCTGGATGCATAGAGTACTGGGATCGATGCGCCTCCTGAAGAACCTTCTCGTGCAACGACCCACTCGGCACACACAACCTGGTACCGTACCACAATGAACCATCATCAGCAATGATGAAGTCATCTGATAATCCAATCTGAACCTGCGCTCTGATGCTCCTCAGGGACTCATCCTCAAACTGTGTAGTCCTGATCCGGTCTACCAACTCTGACTGAATCTGCAGTCCCCACATCTGCATCTCAACTTCAGGCACTATCACCTCAATGCCCAAGCTCTCTAGATCTGCCAGAAGATAACGATCTGTAGTCAGGCACATAGCTACCGGATACCTGCTCAGCGCATCCGCAACTACGTTCGCCTTCCCTGGATGATACTACAATAATATGTCGAAGTCTTTCATCAACTCCAACCATCTCCTCTGCCTCATGTTCAGCTCTTTTTGGGTAAACACATACTTTAAGCTCTTGTGGTCTGTGAAGATCTCCACACGCTCTCCGTATAAATAGTGTTTCCACAACTTCAGAGCAAAGATGACCGCTGCCAACTCCAAATTGTGGGTAGGGTAGTTCTTCTCATGAGGACGTAATTGCCTGAAAGCATAGGCAATCACCCTCCCATTCTGCTGCAACACACAACCCAGTCCCTTCCCCGATGCATCACTATTGATAGTGAATCCTCCAGATCCTGATGGCAACGTCAACACTGGAGCTGTCGTCAACCTCCTCTTTAGCTCATCAAGGCGATCTGGCACTCCTCTGACCAAACAAACTCTACGTTCTTCTGGGTCAGCCTAGACAATGGCTCTGCAATCCTGGAAAAATCCTGAATAAATCTTCTGTAGTAACCTGCCAGCCCCAGGAAACTCCTGACCTCGACTACTGAACTCGGAGCACTCTATGCCTCAACTGCCATGATCTTTCTCGGATCCACCGAGATCCCCTCTCTAGTCACCACATGACCAAGGAATTCAACCTTGTCATGGAAGAACTCGCACTTCGAAAGCTTTCCATAAAGCTTCTCTTTTCTGAGAGTCTCCAGCACTATCCTCAGATACTCCTCTGGGGTCTTCGAATACACCAAGATATCATCTATAAACACCACTACAAACCTGTCCCAGTGCTGATGGAATACCTTGTTCATCAGATTCATGAACACTGTCGGGACATTAGTCAACCCAAACGGCATCACCATGAACTCATACTGTCCATACCTGGTCCGAAAAGCTGTCTTCGGAATATCCTCCCTCCTGACCTTCACCTGGTGGTAGCCTGTCTTCAGATCAATCCTGGAAAACACCCTCGCTCCGCTCAACTAGTCAAAAAGATCATCGATACGCGACAGCGGATACTTGTTCTTGATTGTGAGGTTGTTCAGATCCCTGTAGTCGATACACATCCGTATCGACCCATCCTTCTTCGGCACAAAAAGTACCGGAGCACTCCACGGAGAAGAACTAGATCTGATAAATCCCTTGTCCTGAAGCTCATCCACCTGCTTCTTCAACTCTATCAGCTCACTGTTGCTGACTCTATAGACGTACTGGGATATCGGCTTCGCGCCTGGCACCAAGTCTATAGAGAACTCCATATCTCTGTCCGGAGGTAACCTTGGCAACTCCTCCGGAAAGACATCCATAAACTCCGCTATCAGTGGATGTGGCAACCTCGACTCTAACACCAGGGCTCCGCAGAAGACTCCCTCGCTCTGCTCCGTTGCTTCTCTGGCAAACTCAAGCTCTGGCTCACTCGGCGGACTAAACAATACTCTGCCTCCACGATAATCTATACTAGCACAATGCATACTCAACCAATCTATCCCGAGTACAATATTGTAGCTCGGAAGTGGCATTACGAGTAGGAACACACTCAACTCCGGGCCTCCCAAGATAACTCTCCGGTCTCTGCAGACATCACTGACTAGGATGATGCCACCCCCGGTCGTGATCTTGCAGAGTCTAGCTAAAGGTTCAGCAACAAGATGGTGTCTAACAACAAAAGATACAGACACAAAGCTATGGAAAGCACCGAAATCAAATAAAGCAAGTGCTGGAATGGAATCAAGAAGAACAGAACCTGAGATCACATCACCAACGGGCTCGGGCTCGTCTACGGTCAGGGCAAAAGCTCGCCCTTGCTATCCTCCTCGGTGCTGCTGCTGGTGCTGGGCAAACCTCTGCTGCTGAGTCAGCAAAGGCTGTCCTCTCTGCTGTGTTGCAGGTGCTCTGGCTGGTCCCCTCTGAGCGGCTCCTCCGCCCTGAGCTGTACAAGCAAGTACTGAAGGGAAATTCTTCAACTGGTGATCTGCTGTGCCATATAACAAATATCTGCCCAACCTCTTTCTGTAAATGTCCCATCAGTGCCCCAGCTTCCTACAGAAAGGGCAAATGATGGGCTGCCTCTGACCCTGCTGTTGTCCCTGCCTTTGCTGCTGGGGCGCCTGCCGGAAATACGCACGACCCTGACCCTGGTGCTGCTGAGTTTGCTGGAACGGCCTCTTGGCTGGGCCCACACTGCTGCCTACTCCGGAAGCATCTCTACTCCTCTTGGTCTTCAGCTCCAAGTCGTCCTCAGCCCTCTGAGCGTCGCTCATAATCTGCTCGAAGGTTGCCTCGCGGTCACTCCTAGTCAAGGACTTGACCGCCATGACCAAACCCTTGCGGAACTTCCGCGCCTTCGCTGCCTCGGTCAAACCCTCAATAAATCTGCCCAGACGGTAGAACTTTGCTGCATACTCGTCTACCATAATGCTCCCCTGGACGAGTGCCTCAAACCGGCTCTCTAAAGCACTGAGAGCCACATCCGGAAAAAACTTCTCCTTGAAAAGCTTCTTGAAAGCCTCCCAAGTCAGTCCCGGTACTACTATCCTCGTATCTGTGCGGTACTAAGTAAGGGCAAGATCGAACATCTGGCTGCCCGTTGCCTCAATTTGCATACTGGCTGGGATCAGTGTCAGCCTAAAGATTCCCTCAATGTGCTCGATCCAGTCATCTGTGTACAGGATCCCCTCCGTACCCCGGAACTCCTTGGGCCGTATCCTCTGAAGTCAATAATGGTGTCCGGCCTCGAATGTTGAGCCTGCTCTGCCTCTGATTGGATCTGGGCTGTTTGTGGTAGAAAACGAAAGAATGAAAATGTATTCAATATGGGGTTTACACAGAACCCGCCTTCTTTGGTTTATAAACAAACTTGTACAATATAATCCTATACGAGGATGTGGGAGTATAATTTATTTAATCTAGGTATAAATTGCTATAGGTGTCTGATCTGCAGTCGATCACTTTAGCCCTTGGACCACACGATGGTAAAGAAGCGCCGTAGAAGACAGGAAGCAGCCTCGGGGGTTGCAGAAAAGGATGGATGCACGATGCCCAGGTCGCCGATCCCTATCCTTTGTCCGAGCTCCGGGTTCCTCTCTCTCTCTCTCTCTCTCGATCTTCTCTCTCCTTGCTCGATCTTCAATTGTTCGACCTCTTCTCTGAGTCTTTAATTGTTCGATCTTTTAATTTGTCGACCTTTTTCCCCATTGATAGGGGTCTCTATTTATAGAGTTTTTTGTGACAGTGACCACTCAGTTGGTGTAAAAATCGAGGAGCGGACAACACAACACCCTTTTACACGACGGTTAAAGTAAGCAATGCCTGCGTATGGATGATCTTTTGAATGAGCGTGTGATGCGGGTCCAACTAAGGGACACAACGCGTACAATTGCTACGAAGATCACGACGTAAAAGCCACGTAGGTAGGTATCCCCCGTGTAGAAGAGGTGGGCATAAAAGCCGATGTCTGTCATCGTGGCATAGAAGCCAAGTAGGCATAGAAGCCGGGTGGGCGTAGAAGCCCGATAGGCATAGAAGCCGAACAGACGTTGAAGCCGAACAGTCATAGAAGTCGAACAGGCATAGAAGCTGAACAGGCATAGAAGCCGAACAGGCATAGAAGCCGAATGGTCGTAGAGACTGAGTGGGCGTTGAAGCCGAACGGGCGTTGAAGCCAAATAGGCACAGATCCTGGGCGTAGAAGCCGCTGCGTACCGTGCCAAAATGCTGATGTGGACGTCTTTAGCCGGAATCACGACTTTTGAAGATATAACCAAATCCCTTACATTAAATGCAGAGATCCGCCATCATTCTGTGCATTAAATGCGCAGGCGTATTTTTGAAGGTCTGCAGCTCTCCTGTGTGCTCGTCGTAGAGACGTGCCTCGAGAAGGCTGTTACCGCCTTGTCCGCCAATCGCAGAGACGTGCCTCGAGCCCTGCGCAACGTGCAGCTTTTGACGTGGCAGGCAGTTTGTCCGCTGTGGAGCGTAAATAGCTCACGTCTGCCCGTGTAAAACAAGGCGGTGTATTCCCTTGCACGCGAAAGAGCAGTTTATGCTGAGGAGACTTCAGTGAGCGACGGTTTGGTGATATTTTAACCAAATCCTCTGCATTAAATGCAGAGATTTGCCATCATACTGTGGAGCGCGTCCCGAGGGGTCTGCCACTGTTTCCAGCCGTCGTCTGGGTAGCCGTGCAGCAGTTTTTGTCAGAAGTCAGGGGTCAGATTCACTGCATGACTTGACAGGTTTGTTTCGGGGAAGATGAAGCGTCCCTCGTACGCTTTAAGCTGCTTTTGAGAGCGGCTGAGTTTTACGTCATGGAGGCGATAAAGAACTCTTTTTTATGCTGGGGCGGCCTGGACGTACCGTACTTACGCGGATGGTCCTTTGAGCTCATATTTCACGCTGTATTTGGCGGAAGAGCTCTGTTGCATGTTCGACGGCTCTGGAAGCCTCTGCTTACGCTGCTCTGTATTTAAGATGCCGCGTAGATCCTCCCAGCATATTTTTTATGCTTCTACATGGGCCACTCTGTCTACCGCTGTCATGGCCACCTCGTGAGCATTCTCAATGCCCATCCTCATCACGTCCACCTTGCGGTGCTGTACGTCCATCATCTCTCTGAAGAACGCAAACAGCTGCGCGACATCAACTGGTGCAGGCGATGGTAGAGGAGGTACCACCGGAATAACTGGTGTAGCTCTCGGATCGATAGGAGTAAGAGAATCTCCGAGAGAAACGGATGCTCCCTCGACCACAGGAGTGGCGAGTGGAGCGGTAGCGGCTGCCTGAAGTCGAGCAGGACGAGAGGTGGCAAACCTCTCGATGGCAGCTGCTGGAACGGTGCGCTGAGACCGTGTCTTCGGAGGCATCCTGAACACAGATCAAAAGAAGTCAATACGGTACAAGATACGATATCATCAATGAAGGACAATAATATTGCAAAAGAAAACAATTTCAGAAAAATTAAAGATAGCAAAAGAAATCAGGAAGGGTCCTAGTTGTGATTGAGCACACACTCTCTCAGCCTATATTCTATATCCTATTACAGGTAAACCTAGAAACTAGACCTGCATACTAGACCTGTATACTAGACCTGAATGGGCCACCACCAAAAATGTGTCATGACACGCACCCGAAAAATTGGGCATGAGTCGTGGGTACGTCCAGCCTACGCCACAGAATCGGCGGTAGAACATTGTAAAGGTCCGTTCTAGGTCACAATATCTATAACTCACAAAACCTGTCAATATGACCTCTCCAAACGGAGGGCAACCACGCAATATATATATGCCTCATTCATAATAACTAGGGGAAGAGTAAAAGTACGATAAGATATCACAAAGAAACAAGAACCAAAGAGAGCAATATAATATCCAAAATACAGTCCAAGTCTAAAGTCTAAAACATCACAGAAGTAACAAAATAATAAATACAGACATCTAAAATAGCAACTGGGAACAACCCAGGAAACCCACCTGGCTAACTAGGGTGCTAACGGCGTCTCCTCGACGGGCTCCTCCTCAGTCTCCGGGTCACAACACTCCTCGACGCCCGGCCTGTAAAATGTCGGGCAAAAATCCTCAGGATCCTCTGAAAAAAATATGCCCAGTCAGGACTGGAGCAAAGTACATAACTCAGAAGGCAACTCCAAATGCATGGTAAGGTGTATATGACTAGCAATAGAAAAGTATACAAGATGCACAGGAAAATAAATACATGGTGGAGCAGATAAAGTAGCTGCAATGTAAAACTGGAGAACAATACAAGTAGTAGAGAAGTAACTGCATATGAGAAAATAGGAATACTAGCTAAGTGCCTTGAGCACAAGTTCTTTATGTGATCGGCTTAGGTTGTACATGAATAATCTATGATAACTCCGTTATACGTGAGTTACATAACCAACATACACATGAATACTATTTGGCTTTGATCACATAACCAACTTCTACTCCCCTCCCCACTAATACTCTTCGATCCAACCACGACACGCTACGTACATGATAAATAACTCACGCACATGAAGGCGAGAGCACACGAAGCATATGATAGCACATGAGAATCAATACCCAAAGTACATGATAAAATATACGTGATAGAGTACCCGCTGAACACCGTAAGGGGGGTAACATCTCATGACGGGATCCAACTAGTACCAGCTCATGAAACAATGTGTCCGAATCAAGTATTACAGTTCTAGAACATGTGACATAAACGCTATCATGAAATAGAAACAATCAGAGGTAGGTACTCGCCTGACGTCCTGAGCAACTGATGAGGATCGAGATCCGGACTCGCGTCACAAGAGCCTATTATGAAAAGCAAGATTAAACAGGGTTCTATGGAGTTAAACTGATATAAAATAACTAAAAACAAGGTTCTAGGGGTATTCTAGGTCGAACGGGTCAAACCGGTGAAATTTGGGTCAAAAAGTCAACCCGAGGGTCCAAAAAGTCAACTATGGGTCAAAACTAGGTCAAACATTGACTTTTGCAGTCAACAGGGGGCAATTATGGTCAACGCTAGGTCAAACTAGGGTGCCCCTAAAATTCTAGGTCAAAACTAGCTCATTAAGCTAGTAAACCCTCAAACTCGCCTCCTTAAGATACCAGGATACCCTCGGTATCCAATACCTCGACCTAAGCTACGCACCCCACCTAAAACCCACTAACACATATGCTAACAGGCGTAAATATATATACCAATACATAAAAATCCAACACCAAACTCAAACCTAGGCAATTGCTCAAAAACCCCGCTCCGATACTCAATACCTTGGGTATCTCAAGGTATTGAGATACCTTGATATCTAAAGGTATTGAGATATCCACCCATCTCTCACTAACACTACTAACTATGCTTATACATATATACCTAACTATATATCTAGGCTACTATATATATAAACACACACACACACACACACACACACACACACACACACACACACACACACACACACACATATATATATATATATATATATATATATATATATATATATATATATAACTAGCTATCTAACGATACTCAATACCTTGCTGCGTTGTTGCGCTGCTGTCACTACCACTTTTCCATATAAGGGTATTTCTGTAATTTAGCTATTTTAAATAATTATGAATTTAATTATTTTGCTGAGTTTTATAAACTAATTATATTTATTAGTGATATTTGGTTTAAGGTAGAAACCCTAGAACTCATTGGACAGACCCTAGTGATTCAACCCAAATTTGTAAACCCTAGAATACAAAATTAGGGTGAACCCTCAAAACCCTAGACTGACTTAACCTGAGTCTATTAGGTCCTACATGACTTAACATAAAGGTTTAAACCTAAAGCTGTGCAAGGAAACCCTAGAACTAGGTTTATATATAAAAAGCAGCCTCTCACAAAGCTATCATTCCTGTAAACAGGAGAAACCCTAGCCTCCACTAGAGAAATCCATCTCCCCACTCCAAAAATTCGAAACCCTAACCCTAGGTTCCATTTTCTCCTCCTCCAAAGCAAGAGAAGCAAAGAACGTGGGTCAGGGAGCCTTGGAGAAGAAGAGCCTCGTTGAAGAAATCTTCCCTGCAGGTAAAACTCTAGTTTATTCCTTTAATTTCTGTTTTTAAATGGTAATGGCCATTAAGAACCCCCAAAACTGTGTGTAGTTCGAATTTAGGGTTTGGATTAGGTTTAAGTGTCCCCAACATAGTTTTCCCCAATTAACAGAACCCTAACCCTAGATATTCGAAGGTAGGTTGATTTCATCTCATGTGTGTAGGTTAGATCTTGATTTTTAGGGTTTTTGGTTAGAGGGATTCATGGGTTTAAGTAATTTTCCGTTTCTGCACTGTATGTGGTTGATGGAATGCCAAAAAGGGATGAACACCTGTTTCACCTATCTAATCTACTCTAATACAATCTAAATTAATGTATGATGTGTATATCTATATATATTTATACATATGTTTGCAGATTGTTGTGTGTTTGGGGGTTTTTCTACTGTGTAGTCGGGTTGATTCCTGTGTGTATCTGATTGGGGAAGGGTTTCACTACTGTGTGTGTTATGATTGTTGAGTTCTTAGTATTTTAGTCCAGTAGCCAGTGTGTTCTATCTCTATATATGTTGTAGATGTGTGTGAGAGGTTTCTCAGCAGTTGTGTAGTGCAGGTGTGTAGATGAGGGGTCATCAGTGTGCAAAAATTGTTTCTGTGTAGGTTATGTGTCTCAGTGTGGTTCAGTGCAGGATATGCACAGTTGGGTCTCTGTGTGCAGTGGACAGAGGGTGTACCTATGGGTGTAGCAGTATGTGAGGGTGAACTCAGGTGACTGTGAACAGGGAGAACCCAATGTGTGTTCCTGTGTATCTAATAGTGTGTGTGTGTGTTGTGAGTTTTGGGTATGTGTATTGGGATTTCTGGGCAGTGTTCGGGTTGTGTGCTGTGTGCATCGATGGACAAGTGAACTGTGTATGGGATGCAGGTCAGCAGTTCAACCCCAGACCCGTACTCGTGCAGTCCAGCAGTGGGGAGTTGCAATGAGGGCAAGGTATCCAGGTTCAGTGTGTGAGGGATGGTTAATAAGATTAGCAGAGTGATTGGTGTCAGTGTGTACAGAATTGTGTGTGTGTATAGATAGTGTTGTATTGTGTGTTACCTGTGTCCATGTGCTGTGTCCCAGAATTGAGTGAGTTCATTGAGGAATTCTGGGTTAGGTATTTGTGTGGGTATCAACATATATGTGAGTATTCCAGTTTCAGTGCTTTGTGAGAGTGAACTAAACCCCTAGAGTAGCAGTGTGTGTTTGGGACTGTGTGTTTAAGTATTGTGTGAACCTAGCTAGAGTTTAGTGTGTGTATTTCAATGTGTACTAGGGTGTTCACCTGGGACTCAGTCAGTTTTAGCTACCAGTGTGTGTGCAGGATTATAGCTTGTGTGTCAGTCTATGATACCTACAAATTCTGTGTATTAATGATACTGTGTATTAGTGTATCCAGACACTGTGGCTTGACTGTGCAGTGTTTGTGTATCAGTGAATTTCTGAGAATGTGTGTGAACTGCATCTAGTGAACCTATAGGTGTGAATACCTGAGTGTTTTCCCAGTGTCAATGTGTATCAGATAGGGGGAGAAGACCTGTGTGTGCAGTGCAGTAGATTCTGTGCATTGTATCAGTTGAATTCAGCATGTCTAGGTACTAGATGTGTACTAGGATGAGTTCTGTGCATTCAGTGTGTATGTGTGCACTGAGAATTCTGTGTATTAATGATACTGTGTATTAGTGTATCCAGACACTGTGGCTTGACTGTGCAGTGTTTGTGTATCAGTGAATTTCTGAGAATGTGTGTGAACTGCATCTAGTGAACCTATAGGTGTGAATACCTGAGTGTTTTCCCAGTGTCAATGTGTATCAGATAGGGGGAGAAGACCTGTGTGTGCAGTGCAGTAGATTCTGTGCATTGTATCAGTTGAATTCAGCATGTCTAGGTACTAGATGTGTACTAGGATGAGTTCTGTGCATTCAGTGTGTATGTGTGCACTGAGTTTTATGTGCCAGTAATGTGTCTGTGCTAGTGTTCAGTGAGCAGTGAGCAAACAGTTCAGGACCTGTGTGTGTGTAGGTAATTAAGAGGCAGAAGTTTATGTATCAGTAGATGTGTATCAGCAGTAAGGAGGGGGTTTGGGCCAGGTATGTTGTGTGCAGAAATTATACATGTGTGTGTTCATGTGTCAGTTAGCATCAGTATAGAGGATGCAATGAAGGCCTGTGTGTAGTTGTTATGTGTCAGTCGGTTAGAGAAGTAGAGTTAATATGTTTTGAGAGTTAGTAAGCTAGGATTGATAGTTAATATATATTAAGTATCAGTTAGCCAATTAGAATGTCAGTTAGTATTAGTAGCTTGTTAGTTATTTGAGTATATATGTTAATATGATAAAATAAGTTACTAGTTAATGTAGATGTTAGTTATATAATAGCTAGTAGCACTTAGAACTTAGGTAAATACCTAGAATAGCTAGTGTTAGCTAGTAAGTGGCAGATTTAGACCAATTGACTTAGTTGGACCTAGTATTGACCAGTAAACCTTAGACATGACCTAGAAACCTCGTTTTTAATTTGTTAAGCATGTTATTCTTTTAATTCATTTATTAACATTGAACTTCCATAAATAGGTCATTGTGATCCCACCTTGGGCATCGATCCTCACATTTTGCTCAGGACCCCAGGCGAGTACATTCTCTGACAGTTTTCATGGTTGATTACTTCTATAAATTGTAGTGTATTTCATACTCGATTCCGACACTATGGATACACTGGTTAGCACCCTAGATCCCCATCACGAGGAGGTGGTTGGAGTTGATGAAGGACTTCGACATCTCATTGCAGTACCATCCAGGGAAGGCTAACGTAGTCGCCGATGCCTTGAGCAGGTATCCGATGGCTATGTACTTGACAACAGATAGGCATTTGTTGGCTGATTTAGAAAGCTTGGAGATTGAAGTGTTAGTTCCCGGTGCTGAGATTCAGATATGGGGATTACAGATACAGTCCGAACTGATGGACAGGATCAGAGCTACGCAGTACGATGATGAGACTCTGAGGAGTATCAGGGCACAAGTTCAGATGGGATTGTCGGACGATTTCACTATCGCAGATGACGGTTCTCTACGGCACGGCACGAGGATATGTGTGCCTAGTGGGGAACTGCGCGAGGAAGTTTTGCAGGAGGCACACCGCTCTCAGTACTCGATGCATCCCGGTGCCAACAAGATGTATCGAGACTTGAGGGAGCACGTATGGTGGTATGGAATGAAGCGCGAGGTAGCACGCTTCGTATCCCGGTGTCTAGTGTGCCAGCAGGTAAAGGCAGACCGACAGAGGCCAGGTGGTTTGCTTCAACCTTTACCGATTTCCGAATGGAAATGGGAGCACGTGACCATGGATTTCGTTTCAGGGCTTCCACGTTCTCCAGGAGGGAAAGACGCGATTTGGGTCATCGTGGACAGGTTGACCAAATCAGCCCATTTCTTACCTTTCAAGGTGGGCACGTCGACAGAGAGGCTCGCAGAGATGTACGTGCGACAGATTGTTAGGCTTCATGGAGTTCCTGTGAGCATCGTCTCAGATCGGGATAGTCATTTCACTTCCCACTTCTGGAGGAGTCTGCAGGCTAGCTTGGGCACTCAGCTCAAGTTCAGTACCGCATATCACCCCCAGACAGACGGGCAGTCTGAAAGGACTATTCAGACTCTCGAGGATATGCTACGCACTTGTGTTTTAGATCTCGGAGGTTCTTGGAAGGATCATCTGCACCTGGTAGAGTTCGCTTACAACAACAGCTACCAGGCCAGCATCGAGATGTCACCATTTGAGGCTCTTTATGGACGGAGGTGTCGTACACCGCTATCGTGGGACGACGTTGGAGAGAGAGCCTTGCTAGGACCAGAAATGGTCGTGGATGCAGCAGAAAAGGTGAAACTCATCAGAGACAGGCTGTGAGTGGCGCAGGACAGACAGCGGCATTGGGCCGACAGCTACCGTAGACCCCTTGAGTTTCAGGTATAGATTGTTGTTTTCTGGTTGTGTTGGTTGTTGTTTAGAATGCATATTGAGACTGTTTTGTTTTAGGTTGGCGATCTAGTTTTCCTACGGATTTCTCCGACGCGTGGAACGATTCGTTTTGGCAGAGGCGGGAAGCTTAGCCCACGCTACATCGGACCCTTCAGTTTTCTGGCGAGGGTAGGTGCAGTGGCATATAGACTGGACTTGCCGCCTGCATTGGAGGGAGTGCATAATGTGTTTCACGTGTCGCAGCTGAGACGGTACGTGGCCGACCCTAGTCACGTACTTGATCACTCGGAGTTGAGACTATTGACAGGATATACTATGTTTGTGACCTAGACAGCGTTCTACCGCCGATGCTGCGGCGTAGGCTGGACGTACCCACGACTCATGCCCAATTTCCGGGTGCGGGTCGTGACACGTTTTTAGTGGTGGCCCATGCAGGTCTAGTCTGTGGTCAGTAGTCTTAGATTCACATTAGAGCGATATTGTAGTAATAGGAATTAGGCCAAGGATATGCTCAATCACAATTAGGGAATTCTGATTCTTATGATACTATTCTTAATGATTAATTCCTTTAGAAATTTTTCTGTCCTTCCTTGATATCATATCTATTGCCTTAATTGAATCTTTCGATCTGTCTCCAGGATGCCGCCAAGAAGGTCCCAGAGACTCGGAACAGCAGATTCAGAGAGGTCTGCCACCTCTCGCGCTGCCGGACAGACATCAGCAGCACCTCCTACATCTCCAGGACAGGTGGGAGTGTCTGCAGCATTCGGGGGTCCTCCACCACCTGTTCAGAGGGTCCCCGCAGCTACGACGGAGCTACCACCACCACCAGTTCAGTATCCCGGAGGTGTGCCCGTCGATGGGGCACAGATGTTCGCTTTGATTCAGGGCATGGTCGATGCCCAGAGGACGTCGGCAGAGGCCCAGAGAGTGCAGGCTGAGGCACATCAGGCCCAGACGGAGATGATGAGGGTGAACATGGAGAATGCTCACCAAGTGGCTCTCCAAGCTGTGGAGAGAGTCACTCAGCAGCAGCAACAACCTGGTCAGCAACAACAGAGGCCGGGCACCATTGTGGACTTCAAGAGGATGATGCCTCGGGAGTTCAAGGGGACAGAAGGGATACTCTACGCCGATGATTGGCTAGAGGACATCGAGAGGAACTTGCGTTTGGCGCAGCTTCCAGAGGCGCTCAAGATCGAGGCCGCTGGCAGCCAGATGTTCGACATTGCCTTGACGTGGTTTCGTACGGAGCCGAGGCTCTTGCGCGGGGGACTCACTTGGGAGGCTTTCAAGGAGCTCTTCAAAGAAAAGTTCTTTCCTGATGTCGCCCTGGGAGCTTTGGAGAGTCAGTTCCATGACTTAGCCCAGGGGAGCTCGTCCGTCGACGAGTATGCCGCGGAGTTTTCCCGCCTGAGCCGCTTCGCGCCATCGATGATTAGAGATCCGGGGGACAGGGCCCGGAAATTCAGAAAGGGGCTGACAAGAGAGATCAAGTCTCGCACGTCGGGACGTCGCACAGCTACCTATGAGGGCATATTGATGGATGCCCAAGTAGCCGAGGATGACTTGGACCTCAGGCCCAAGAGGGGACGCGATGTTACCGGAGGGGCAAACAGTAGTGCGGGAACAGGCAAGCGTCCACACTTTCAGCAGCAGCAGAGGCACTTTCAGCAACAGCACCAGGCACCAGCTCGAGGGCAGGTTCAGCAACAGCAGCAGAGGCAGACTCAGCCCGCCATCCAGTGTGCGTACTGCGGGAAGATGGGACATACTAGAGATATCTGCAGGCATAGATTGGGCTCATGTTTGTCCTGCGGATCGACGACACATCAGCTGAGGGATTGCCCTACCATTCGGACTCGTCCAGGTCAGGGTGGAGCAGCCGTCCAGAGAGGACCAGGCAGGGTACCTACCGTACCAGGAGGCCAACAACAGAGGGGACCACTTCCACCGCAAAATCAGAAGTTTGCCCAGCATCAGCAGCAGAGAGGTGCACCCCAGGGGCGAGCATACGCCATGGCAGTCGAGGAGATCGAGCCAGCAGGAGACTTGATCACAGGTTCGGTTCTTCTCGATTGTATTCCTGCATTTACCTTATTCGACTCTGGCGCTTCCCATAGTTTTGTGTCTGTATCATATGCACTTCGACATCATTTGGACACAGAACCATTAGCTAGGACTTGCAAGATCATGACTGGAGGAGGTATTATCCTAGTCCGTGATCACTGCAAGGACATGAGAGTGTCAGTAGGAGGCCGAGAGTTGAGCGTGAGCTTACTTGTCATGCCACTTCCGGGGTACGATATTGTACTCGGAATGGACTGGTTGAGTAGGCATCATGCTACTATAGATTGTTATAGAGGCAGAGTATTGTTTAGACCACCAGGAGAGCCGGAATTTGAGGTCGTCAGAGGAGCAGCGGAACAGAGCAGGAGCACATTTTGCGGAGCCAGGACGGAAGAGGAGGAGTTGCCACATCCTCTGATAGCGGAGTTCCTGGATGTATTTCCAGAAGAGTTGCCAGGCTTGCCGCCAGACAGAGATGTTGAATTCTCTATAGACTTGGTTCCAGGAGCGGAGCCCATTTCACAACACGTCTATAGAGTCAACAACAGCGAGCTGGCAGAACTGAAGAAGCAAGTTGAGGAGCTGCAGGACAAAGGCTTCATCAAATCCAGTTCATCACCATAGGGAGCTCCGGTATTGTTCGTACCGAAGAAGGACGGCACGGTGCGCATGTGCATTGATTATAGAGCTTTGAACAATATCACTATCAAGAATAAGTACCCGCTGCCGAGGATAGATGATCTTTTCGACCAGTTGAGCGGGGCGAGGGTGTTTTCAAAGATTGATTTGAGGTCAGGTTATCACCAGGTGAAGGTGAAGAAAGAAGACACGCCGAAGACAGCTTTCCGGACCAGATACGGCCAGTTTGAGTTTCTGGTGATGCCATTTGGTTTAACCAATGCACCGGCAGTATTCATGAACTTGATGAACAAGGTGTTCCACCAGTACCTTGACAAGTTCGTGGTGGTGTTCATCGATGATATTCATGTGTATTCCAAGACCCCGGAGGAGCACGAAGAGCACCTGAGATTGGTCTTAGAGACTCTCAGGAGGGAGAAGCTATACGGGAAACTCTCTAAGTGTGAATTCTTCCTTGACAAGGTCGAATTTCTTGGGCATGTGGTATCGGGTGACGGAATCTCGGTTAACCCAAAGAAGATCGAGGCAGTAGAGTCGTGGGCTACCCCCAGTTCGGTAGCTGAGATCAGGAGTTTTCTCGGGCTAGCAGGATACTACAGGAGGTTTGTACAAGACTTCTCCAAGATTGCAGCACCAATGACCAGACTGACTAGGAAGGATGTGGATTTTGTGTGGACGGAGGAGTGCCAAGCTGCATTTGATGAGCTGAAGAAGAGGTTGACGACAGCTCCAATTTTGACGTTGCCATCAGGGACAGGTGGTTTCACCATCTACAGTGATGCTTCAGGGAAGGGCCTGGGATGTGTTCTTCAACAGCACGGGAAGGTAATTGCCTATGCTTCCAGGCAGTTACGCCCTCATGAAAAGAATTATCCCACCCACGACTTAGAGTTGGCAGCAGTTATCTTCGCTCTAAAGCTGTGGAAATATTACCTGTACGGAGAGCGTGTGGAAATCTTCACAGACCACAAGAGCTTGAAGTACGTATTCACACAGAAGGAGCTGAACATGAGACAGAGGAGGTTGGTCCGACGCTCAGCTACCCTGAGCAGCCCGTAGAGATCTTGGACCGCAGAGAGAAGGTGTTGCGGAACCAAACTATTCCCTTGGTTCGCGTAGCATGGAGACATCACTCTCCAGGGGAGTCGACCTGGGAGAGAGAAGACGAGATGCGCGAGCAATACCCGTATCTCTTCTAGACTTGAGGTATATTCCTTTCCTGGTTTCATCCTTGTTGTAGTTCAGTCCAATTTCGAGGACGAAATTTCTTTTAGGAGGGTAGACTTGTCACTACCACTTTTCCATATAAGGGTATTTCTATAATTTAGCTATTTTAAATAATTATGAATTTAATTATTTTGCTGAGTTTTATAAACTAATTATATTTATTAGTGATATTTGGTTTAAGGTAGAAACCCTAGAACTCATTGGACAGACCCTAGTGATTCAACCCAAATTTGTAAACCCTAGAATACAAAATTAGGGTGAACCCTCAAAACCCTAGACTGACTTAACCTGAGTCTATTAGGTCCTACATGACTTAACATAAAGGTTTAAACCTAAAGCTGTGCAAGGAAACCCTAGAACTAGGTTTATATATAAAAAGCAGCCTCTCACAAAGCCATCATTCCTGTAAACAGGAGAAACCCTAGCCTCCACTAGAGAAATCCATCTCCCCACTCCAAAAATTCGAAACCCTAACCCTAGGTTCCATTTTCTCCTCCTCCAAAGCAAGAGAAGCAAAGAACGTGGGTCAGGGAGCCTTGGAGAAGAAGAGCCTCGTTGAAGAAACCTTCCCTGCAGGTAAAACTCTAGTTTATTCCTTTAATTTCTGTTTTTAAATGGTAATGGCCATTAGGAACCCCCAAAACTGTGTGTAGTTTGAATTTAGGGTTTGGATTAGGTTTAAGTGTCCCCAACATAGTTTTCCCCAATTAACAGAACCCTAACCCTAGATATTCGAAGGTAGGTTGATTTCATCTCATGTGTGTAGGTTAGATCTTGATTTTTAGGGTTTTTGGTTAGAGGGATTCATGGGTTTAAGTAATTTTCCGTTTCTGCACTGTATGTGGTTGATGGAATGCCAAAAAGGGATGAACACCTGTTTCACCTATCTAATATACTCTAATACAATCTAAATTAATGTATGATGTGTATATCAATATATATTTATACATATGTTTGCAGATTGTTGTGTGTTTGGGGGTTTTTCTACTGTGTAGTCGGGTTGATTCCTGTGTGTATCTGATTGGGGAAGGGTTTCACTACTGTGTGTGTTATGATTGTTGAGTTCTTAGTATTTTAGTCCAGTAGCCAGTGTGTTCTATCTCTATATATGTTGTAGATGTGTGTGAGAGGTTTCTCAGCAGTTGTGTAGTGCAGGTGTGTAGATGAGGGGTCATCAGTGTGCAGAAATTGTTTCTGTGTAGGTTATGTGTCTCAGTGTGGTTCAGTGCAGGATATGCACAGTTGGGTCTCTGTGTGCAGTGGACAGAGGGTGTACCTATGGGTGTAGCAGTATGTGAGGGTGAACTCAGGTGACTGTGAACAGGAAGAACCCAATGTGTGTTCCTGTGTATCTAATAGTGTGTGTGTGTGTTGTGAGTTTTGGGTATGTGTATTGGGATTTCTGGGCAGTGTTCGGGTTGTGTGCTGTGTGCATCGATGGACAAGTGAACTGTGTATGGGATGCAGGTCAGCAGTTCAACCCCAGACCCGTACTCGTGCAGTCCAGCAGTGGGGAGTTGCAATGAGGGCAAGGTATCCAGGTTCAGTGTGTGAGGGATGGTTAATAAGATTAGCAGAGTGATTGGTGTCAGTGTGTACAGAATTGTGTGTGTGTATAGATAGTGTTGTATTGTGTGTTACCTGTGTCCATGTGCTGTGTCCCAGAATTGAGTGAGTTCATTGAGGAATTCTGGGTTAGGTATTTGTGTGGGTATCAACATATATGTGAGTATTCCAGTTTCAGTGCTTTGTGAGAGTGAACTAAACCCCTAGAGTAGCAGTGTGTGTTTGGGACTGTGTGTTTAAGTATTGTGTGAACCTAGCTAGAGTTTAGTGTGTGTATTTCAATGTGTACTAGGGTGTTCACCTGGGACTCAGTCAGTTTTAGCTACCAGTGTGTGTGCAGGATTATAGCCTGTGTGTCAGTCTATGATACCTACAAATTCTGTGTATTAATGATACTGTGTATTAGTGTATCCAGACACTGTGGCTTGACTGTGCAGTGTTTGTGTATCAGTGAATTTCTGAGAATGTGTGTGAACTACATCTAGTGAACCTATAGGTGTGAATACCTGAGTGTTTTCCCAGTGTCAATGTGTATCAGATAGGGGGAGAAGACCTGTGTGTGCAGTGCAGTAGATTCTGTGCATTGTATCAGTTGAATTCAGCATGTCTAGGTACTAGATGTGTACTAGGATGAGTTCTGTGCATTCAGTGTGTATGTGTGCACTGAGTTTTATGTGCCAGTAATGTGTCTGTGCTAGTGTTCAGTGAGCAGTGAGCAAACAGTTCAGGACCTGTGTGTGTGTAGGTAATTAAGAGGCAGAAGTTTATGTATCAGTAGATGTGTATCAGCAGTAAGGAGGGGGTTTGGGCCAGGTATGTTGTGTGCAGAAATTATACATGTGTGTGTTCATGTGTCAGTTAGCATCAGTATAGAGGATGCAATGAAGGCCTGTGTGTAGTTGTTATGTGTCAGTCAGTTAGAGAAGTAGAGTTAGTATGTTTTGAGAGTTAGTAAGCTAGGATTGATAGTTAATATATATTAAGTATCAGTTAGCCAATTAGAATGTCAGTTAGTATTAGTAGCTTGTTAGTTATTTGAGTATATATGTTAATATGATAAAATAAGTTACTAGTTAATGTAGATGTTAGTTATATAATAGCTAGTAGCACTTAGAACTTAGGTAAATACCTAGAATAGCTAGTGTTAGCTAGTAAGTGGCAGATTTAGACCAATTGACTTAGTTGGACCTAGTATTGACCAGTAAACCTTAGACATGACCTAGAAACCTCATTTTTAATTTGTTAAGCATGTTATTCTTTTAATTCATTTATTAACATTGAACTTCCATAAATAGGTCATTGTGATCCCACCTTGGGCATCGATCCTCACATTTTGCTCAGGACCCCAGGCGAGTACATTCTCTGACAGTTTTCATGGTTGATTACTTCTATAAATTGTAGTGTATTTCATACTCGATTCCGACACTATGGATACACGGGTTAGCACCCTAGATCCCCATCACGAGGAGGTGGTTGGAGTTGATGAAGGACTTCGACATCTCATTGCAGTACCATCCAGGGAAGGCTAACGTAGTCGCCGATGCCTTGAGCAGGTATCCGATGGCTATGTACTTGACAACAGATAGGCATTTGTTGGCTGATTTAGAAAGCTTGGAGATTGAAGTGTTAGTTCCCGGTGCTGAGATTTAGATGTGGGGATTACAGATACAGTCCGAACTGATGGACAGGATCAGAGCTACGCAGTACGATGATGAGACTCTGAGGAGTATCAGGGCACAAGTTCAGATGGGGTTGTCGGATGATTTCACTATCGCAGATGACGGTTCTCTACGGCACGGCACGAGGATATGTGTGCCTAGTGGGGAACTGCGCGAGGAAGTTTTGCAGGAGGCACACCGCTCTCAGTACTCGATGTATCCCGGTGCCAACAAGATGTATCGAGACTTGAGGGAGCACGTATGGTGGTATGGAATGAAGCGCGAGGTAGCACGCTTCGTATCCCGGTGTCTAGTGTGCCAGCAGGTAAAGGCAGACCGACAGAGGCCAGGTGGTTTGCTTCAACCTTTACCGATTCCCGAATGGAAATGGGAGCACGTGACCATGGATTTCGTTTCAGGGCTTCCACGTTCTCCAGGAGGGAAAGACGCGATTTGGGTCATCGTGGACAGGTTGACCAAATCAGCCCATTTCTTACCTTTCAAGGTGGGCACGTCGACAGAGAGGCTCGCAGAGATGTACGTGCGACAGATTGTTAGGCTTCATGGAGTTCCTGTGAGCATCGTCTCAGATCGGGATAGTCGTTTCACTTCCCACTTCTGGAGGAGTCTGCAGGCTAGCTTGGGCACTCAGCTCAAGTTCAGTACCGCATATCACCCCCAGACAGACGGGCAGTCTGAAAGGACTATTCAGACTCTCGAGGATATGCTACGCACTTGTGTTTTAGATCTCGGAGGTTCTTAGGAGGATCATCTGCACCTGGTAGAGTTCGCTTACAACAACAGCTACCAGGCCAGCATCGAGATGTCACCATTTGAGGCTCTTTATGGACGGAGGTGTCGTACACCGCTATCGTGGGACGACGTTGGAGAGAGAGCCTTGCTAGGACCAGAAATGGTCGTGGATGCAGCAGAAAAGGTAAAACTCATCAGAGACAGGCTGCGAGTGGCGCAGGACAGACAGCGGCATTGGGCCGACAGCTACCGTAGATCCCTTGAGTTTCAGGTATAGATTGTTGTTTTCTGGTTGTGTTGGTTGTTGTTTAGAATGCATATTGAGACTGTTTTGTTTTAGGTTGGCGATCTAGTTTTCCTACGGATTTCTCCGACGCGTGGAACGATTCGTTTTGGCAGAGGCGGGAAGCTTAGCCCACGCTACATCGGACCCTTCAGTTTTCTGGCGAGGGTAGGTGCAGTGGCATATAGACTGGACTTGCCGCCTGTATTGGAGGGAGTGCATAATGTGTTTCACGTGTCGCAGCTGAGACGGTACGTGGCCGACCCTAGTCACGTACTTGATCACTCGGAGTTGAGACTATTGACAGGATATACTATGTTTGTGACCTAGACAGCGTTCTACCGCCGATGCTGCGGCGTAGGCTGGACGTACCCACGACTCATGCCCAATTTCCGGGTGCGGGTCGTGACAGCTGCCCCTCTCTCGCAGCTGCAGCTGCTACACTCGCTGCTGCTACCTGCTGCTGCAGGCTCCCTGCTCTCGCTGCTCTGCTGGCCCCTTGCATAGCAGCTACTACTGCTCACTGCCTCTTCTACCCCTCGACACACCACACACACAAACACACATACAGACACACACCTTCACACACCATACATATATATATATAAACTAACATACACATATACATATATATATATATATATATATATATATATATATATATATATATATATATATATATATATATATATATATATATATATATATATAACATATATATATAAACACACTCTACATATATATATATATATATATATACTCATATATACGTACACACACACACACACACACACACACATATATATATATATATATATATATAAACTCATATATACATATATAAACACAACACACATAACACACAACACCCCACCAACACACGCCCAACGACCCCAACACGCATAAACACACATATATATATATATAAAATATAACCCGAGAACTCTAGCACACACTCCCCGAAGCTAACCCAACGCGCACAAAAGCCCGAAACCAAGAAACTAAGTTAAAATGACCATTCGGTCATTTCGACAAACACGTGGTGTGCGGTTCGCAAAATCTCGTGAAATGCACACCAAACTACTCGGAATCGATCCAAAATTTACCCACGGGTTCTAATAGATGTCTAAATCCTAGAAAAAATGCTAACTCGTCGATTCTAGGTCCGTGGCAAAAACGCGCACGCACATAGAACCTACGACGGCGAAAACCCCTAAATTGCCCGAAACGTCCATTTCTTCGCGACACGACTTCACGTGTTCGAACAGAGACACGTACTAACCCTCAAGACACCCAAGCACGTCTACCTAGGTCCGTCTAACCTAGGGCATCACCTAAAATTGGGTCAATCTCGGATTTCACCCAAAATTGACACAAAGCCTAATGTCAAAATCTCCAAACACAACAAAACTTGTTCCAACTTCCTCCTACGGGTAGCCTTAAGGTCTATAAAGTTTCTAAACTACTAATTACACTACATAATAGCAACCACTAAGAGAAAAGTTAGGGTTTACCTCTTGGGAGTTGGAATCCCAAGGCCAAAGTCTCCAAAACCCTTGAAATCACCACCCTCAAGCTCCAAGCCTCCAAATCAAGCCTCCACACTAAGTCTAGGCTCTAAACACCTAGGTTAGGGAAAATCAAATGGTTAGGGTTTATATCTATGAAGAATAGAAGAAGAAAGAGAAGAAATGACTTACTTGAGACTTGTTGGAAGAAGGAAGAAGAAGAAAATGGAGAATGGAGAAGAAGAAGAAGTGAAGGAATGAAGAAGAGAATGGGGGGGGCTGCTGTCCAAATCTGGATAGGGGGCCGGCCAAGTGTAAAAAGTAGGGTTACATGGATGGAAATGACTAAAAATCCCTCCCCTTTAGTCATGCTAATTGGAATTTGGGTTTGGGGTTCCAAAAGCACTCAAATTAACTTCTAATTACTCCAACTAACTAAAATAAAATATAATAATAATTCTAAACCCAAAAATAGGCCTCACAAGGGTGTTGATTGGGTCGGACATGGGTCCACTAGGGTCTGACATGGGTCCAGACTAGCTAAAACCCTAAAACAACCAATAGAAAAATAATACAACCATCAATTAAATATAAATATAATTATTTATGAATAATAAAAAATTTACCAAATAAAAAAAATCCTATTTTCTAGAATTGGGTAGTGGCATGACCCCTAGGGTAGCGCTCCAATTATCGAAGCAACGGTAAGGGGTATAAAGTCATATAATTGTTGCACATAATTCTAAAGCACTGTGTTCAACTCTAATTATCACCAAATTAAATCAAAGTCTCTTAATCTAAACTAATAACCCTAAATTTGGTCGAGGGGATTTACAATCTACTCTCCTTAGAGCATTTCGTCCTCGAAATTAAAAATATACGCATGGTAAGAACTACTGACTGATATTGAATGATACTACATACCTAGGCCTTCAAAGAGATGGGGATAACGCTGTCGAATATCCTCCTCGCGTTCCCAGGTCGACTCGCCTGGTGCATGATGCCTCCATGCGACACGAACTAGAGGGATAGTCTGACCTCGCAATACCTTCTCGCTTCTGTCCATAATCTCTACAGGCTCCTCTTAGTATGATAAATTCGGGCCGACTGTAATTTCTGAATGATCAAGCACATGACTCGAATCCAGCATGTACCTCCTTAGATAAAATACATGGAAGACGTCATGAACTCTTTCTAAAGTCTGCGGCAAGGCTAACCTGTAAGCAACCTCTTTGATGTGTTCTAACACATCGAATGGTCTGATGTACCTTGGACTCAACTTTTCTCTGCCTCCAAATCTGATAGTCCTTCGAGTAGGTGAGATTTTTAGAAATACATGATCTCCAACCTGGAACTCTTGGGGTCGTCGATGCGCGTTCGCCCACTGCTTCTGTCTGTCCTGTGCTGCTCGTAGGTGCCCCTGGATCTTTTTTACCTTCTCCACTGTAAGAACAACCAACTCTGGCCCTAGAATCTGCCACTCGCCCACATCGCTCCAACATACCGGGGAACGACACTTCCTACCATACAATGCTTCATAAGGAGCCATCTGGATGCTCGCTTGATAGCTATTATTGTAGAAAAATTTGACCAAATACAAATGGTCCTCCCATGATCCTCCGAAATCAAGCATGCACGCTCTTAACATGTCCTCTAAGGTCTGAATGGTGCGCTCGGACTGGCCATCTGTCTGCGGGTGATACGATATTCTAAACTTTAGGTGGGTACCGAGACTCTCTTGCATACTCTGCCAAAATTAAGATGTGAATCTCGTATCCCTGTCAGACACTATAGTGACTGGCACTCCATGTAGTCGCACGATCTCTCTCATATACATATCTACTAAGACCTCTATAGATTGCCCAACTCTGAAGGGTAAAAAGTGAGCGGACTTGGTGAGTCTATCGACGATCACCCATACTGCATTGCGACCACTAGGACTCCTCGGAAAGCCCGTAACGACATCCATAGTGATATGCTCCCATTTCTACTCAGGTATCCGGAGCGGTTGAAGTAATCCTGCAGAACTCTGATGTTCAGCCTTGACTTGCTGATACACCAGGCACTTTGCCACAAAGCGGGCTATCTCCCTCTTTATTCCATGCCACCAGTAGTACTGTCTTAAGTCTCTATACATCTTCGTGCCTCCTGGATGAATAGAGTAGGTTGAACTATGTGCCTCCGACATCAGTTCCTGACAAAGTTCTCCATTTGGAACATAGAGACGATCTCCACATCTCAAAGTCCCATTTTTATGTATACGCAATCATGTCTGTATTCCAGCCTCTGTCCTCTGTCGAAGCCTCTGGAATCTGGCATCTGTTGGCAAAGTAGTCTTGATTCTATCAACTAATGTCGATTGCAACTGAAAACTCGACAACTGGCCGTCTATTCCAAGCATAATGATCTCTATACCCATCTGCTCTATATCTCTCAACAGATGTTGCTGGGTAGTCAAAAAGAATGCCATGGGTCTTCTTCTTAATGCGTCAGCTACTATGTTGGCCTTTTTTGGGTGGTATTGTAGCTCAATCTCAAAGTCTGTCATCACCTCGAGCCAACGTCTTTGTCTCTGGTTCAGGTCCTTCTGAGTATAGACGTACTTTAGGCTTTTATGATCTGTGAATATCTCCACTCTTTCTCCGTATAGGTAGTGCCTCCAAAGCTTCAAAGCATAGATCACTGCGGCAAGCTCCAAGTCATGAGTGGGATAGTTCTTCTCATGGGTCCTTAAATGCCTAGAGGCATAGGCCACAACCTTTCCATGCTGCATCAAGACGCATCCTAATCCTTTCCCGAATGCATCATTGTAGATCACGAACCCTCCGGGTACAGAAGGTATAGTCAAGATAGGTGCCGTAGTCAGACGCTTCTTCACCTCATCGAACGTCGTCTGACACTCCTCTGTCCAGGTGAACTCCTGCTCCTTGCGGGTCAAGCGGGTCATCGGCTCTGCGATCCTTGTGAAGTTCTCTACGAACCTCCGGTATATCCGACAAGTCCTAGGAAACTCCTTACCTCTGAGACGTCGGTAGGGGTCGGCCACGTCTCTACTGATGAAATCTTCGCTGGGTCTACTGAAATACCATCTCCTGAGATAACATGTCCAAAAAAAGTGGCACGATCTAGGAGGAACTCACACTTGCTCAGCTTGGCATAAAGCCTCTCACTCCTCAGCGTCTCTAACACTAGTCTCAAGTGCTCTTCGTGCTCCTCGTGGCTCTTTGAATACACTAAGATATCGTCGATGAAGACTACCATAAACTGGTCTAAGTATTGGTGGAATACTCTATTCATCAAGTTCATAAATACTACAGGCGTATTTGTTAGTCCAAAAGGCATCAATAGGAACTCGTAGTGACCATAACGAGTCCTGAATGCTGTCTTTTGAATGTCTTCTCTTTGCACCTTTACCCGATGATATCTTGATCTTAAGTTGATCTTTGTGAACACTACTACTCATGTCAGCTGGTCGAACAAATCATCAATTCGCGGCAGGGGGTACTTGTTCTTGATAGTCAAAGCATTAAGGGCTTTGTAATTAATGCACATACGGACTGTCCCATCCTTCTTAGGTAAAACAACACTGGTGCTCCCCAGGGTAATGCACTAGGACGGATGAATCCCTTGATCTACAACTCCTCTAATTGTAGCTTCAGCTCATCTAGTTCCTTCTTCGCCAATCGGTATACATTTGAATATACTGGGGCTGCTCCGGGTACTAGCTCAATAGTGAACTCCATGTCTCTATCTGGCGGTAAACCTGGTAAATCCTCCAAAAACATCCTCGAACTCTGCAAATATCGGTGGGGGTACCGTCTCCATAGCCATGTAAGCTCCCGTTGTCTGTCATACTTCTTGCTCGACGGTCCCTCGCATGTACTCGAACTCCGGTTGATCTGGCGGTCTAAAAGTGACACTACCCTTCCGACAATCCAATACGGCATTATACTGGCTTAACCAGTCCATGCCTAGCACAACGTCAAAGTATGGCATAGTTAATACCAAGAATCATGCTCTCATCTCTCTACCACACGCGACTACCGAGCACGTTCTAATAGTGCTGGTAACCGGCACGATGCCTCCTCCGGTAAGAATCTACCAACTCTTAGGTAAGGGGAAAGTAGGTACTCTATGCATTGCTACGAATCTACTAGATATAAAAGATAGTATAGCACCAGAATCAAATAATGCAGTCGCAGGTAATGATGCAACTAAAATGGTACCTGAGATAGCTTTTCCTTCTGTTTCCTCCTCAGTAGCTGCTAGTGCAAAGGCCTATCCATGCCTCTGCCCTCCGGCCTGCTGTCTGGCTCGATCAAACTGTGCCTACTATGGGTCCAAGGATGGTCCCCTCTGAAATCCTCCCGGTGCTGGTGGGCGTTGACCTCCTGGCGGGGGTAGTATCCTCGGAACTGGTGCTGCTGGCCTCTGTCCTGCCTGTAGTACTACTTCTATGCGTTGTGGGCAGTCTCAGACTTGGTGCTGGCTCGCTCCACAAATCATGCATGTCCCCAGTCTCTTTCGATAGTCCTTCTCGAAATGTCCTCTTTTACCACAGTGGTAGCAAGTCAGAAGCTCCTTTTGCTGGTATGGTGCTGTCCTCTGCTGTGTCTGTGCTCCAGGACGAGGGATCGGTCCTCCTTCTCCGGGCTGGGCTCTGGCTGGTGTGGTCGTGCTGGAACGTCTTGCTCCTCTTTCGATGGCCTCTTGGATCCTCGCCTCTGAAAGAACCTCCTCATAAGAAATCCTCGCCTGGGTGGTGGTATACCTCTGTAGCTCGAAGTGAGACCGTGATGGAATCTCTGGGTCTTCTCTAGATCATTGGGTATCAAGACGGCACCAAATCTGCTAAGACGGCTAAACTCTGCGTCATATGCGTCTACAGTCATATTCCCTTGTTCTAGAAGCAGGAACTAGGAGTACAGGGCATTTCTGACTATAGCCGGGAAATACTTCGTATTGGAGAATTCTAAGAACTGCTCCCATGTCTGGGTCTTGCCTATACTGTGCTCAATATAACCCCACCAGTGATGGGCGTTGCCTTTCAGTTGGGCCCTCACTGTGGTCATCCAAAGGTCTAGATGCAGTTGTGAAGCCTCTAGTAGCATCTCCGTGTTGGCGACCCAATCAGAGATCTCCTCTACAGTCTCGTTGCCCAAAAAAGTATCCGGACCCATCTGTCGGAACCATCGTATAGTACCACCTGTCTGAGCTGGTGGAGGTGCTGGTACGGGTGTTGGGACATGTGTCCTCTCCAGAACTGCCATTAAACTTTGTCTCAACGTCTCGGACTGATGCCACTATGCCTGTATCATAGTCTGGAAGAACTGAAGCATTTGTGGCTCTCCATCTGATTGTGGCATCTGGGGTGGATAAGGTGGAGGTGGTGATAATGGGACCTTCGGCTGTGCGGTGGGTGTCTCCTCGGATGTCGGCCTCTCGGTTTATGGCATCGGTATAGCCCTCGAAGTTTGGCCCTCAAAATGCTGCGTGGGGATCGTTTGTGAAGTCTGTCCCTCGTGCTGCTGTATAGGATCGCACTGAGAAATCTCGGCCAATGTATCAGCGGGGCCTGTAGAGTTATCGGGGCCTGTGGTGGTGGTTGCTCTCCAGGTGGTCCCTAGAATATCTCCTCTCTCTGGGTGGTGTCGGCTGGCACCACGGCACCGTGTGCTCCTCGTCCACTGCGCAAGTTCATCTTGCTACAAGAGATAGAACTTCATTAAAAGAGTACGAAATCAGCAAACATGATGCAAATATTTAGAAGTAATACGAAGGAAGTTCAAAGACGTAATCAAAGTGGATGAGACCTAGTAATTTCTATCCTATTGCAGGCTCGCTGGGCATGTTACCATACCACAAGCGATAAAGTCGACCTGCATGGGCCACCACTAAAACCATGTCACGCCCCAGTCCCAAAATATACGGGACCAGGCCACGTGGCAATAGCCAGCTGACATGTCTCCGAGGATATCCCAATTTAATGGATCCTAGCGAAGAGTGCTACGCTGTCCTAAATTGCTAACAAGTCCAATATCAACATCAAACAGGTAATCTAATCTCATCCACAAATATAACCAAAAAGTACTAGAATAAATACTGGAAAATAAATGCCAGTCTCAAATATTATAGTACAACCAAAAATGTCTGGTGAGAACAAATCCACTACTATGACGAAATAAAAGTACGGAATGACAGATAAAAAGAGTAATGACTAGGGCATCGACTGACTAGATAATGATGCTCCCAATCCTAAGCGGAAGGCCTACCAAATGATCACGAAAACTCTGACGGTAGCACCTCTAGCTCCTTCATAGTTGCGTACCTCGTCTTCTGTCCGGGTCCGTATACTATGGGGTAATATGCCTCGTCCAAATCTGGAAAGGAATCAGGTCCTCAGAGGGACGTAATAAGATACATAAAAATATGCCATATTTAAATACTGAATAAAATAAAATAAATGGTGTGCTAACCATCTAAGTGAATGCAATGTGAGGACAACTTTGGTACGTATGGGTAGGCATAGGCATAACGTCCATACTCCGAAGAGAGTGGCATCTGTATAATATATCATCAATATCGCTCCGAGGAACATAGCATTAGTATAGTATATCGTTCATATCGCTCCGAAGAACGTGGCATCAGTATAGTATATCGTCCATATTGCTCCGAAGGACGTGGCATCAGTGCATTGGATCCGTGTCTCCTCTGGATACTACGGATTCCAATATGTGTATCCCATACACCTACTAGTTGTCCTCTCCTCCCAATGTAGATATACAAGTCAAATACTCGACGTGCATACCACGTATCTATATGCCAAGTATCTACTAATTATATAATCCTGAATTATGTACTAAACCGTGATGCATGTCACACGCACTGATAGCTAGTTGGGTACGCGAACCCGCACCCTAATATGAATTTGTTACCGTGAAACATGTAAGAGTGTCAGGTCTCGGAAGATATCAGAGTATCCTCCCAATGGGGTGAGTCTGCTAGTGACTAGGACAAGTACACTACTCATCGACGTATTCGTCGACTGCACCCGAGTCAATCTCGGACGCGCACAGTTATATGAAATAAAATAATAAGATATCATACAACATATGCAAAAGTTAAATTCAACAGTAAATATGGCAAGGTATCTTGCATGGGTCCTCAAGCTGCGAATGCCAATAGCCTGCTCCTGAAGTATCTCCTGGCTGGTCCAGTGACCCTAAACATACAATATAATATAGCAATTCTATCATCAGGCACTAAAGTGATACACAAAACTACGACGCTGCCCCTAAATACTGACTTAAGGGGTTAAAATTGGTCAATTAACATAGTCGCGTGTGCACGCAGTCACGACGTACGTGTCCTGTCCACGAGGGCATGTATGCCAAGATAATGAAACGTCCGGACATGCTATGCAACAAAGACGTATAATACTACATTATCCGTCTTACTAGCATGTCATAAGAATACGTGCACAAGGCTAGTTGTCCAAGTCCTAGGTCATCATAGTGTTCATAATTACCAGTCAATTATTAATTAAGTAATTTACTTAACATTAATTTCTAATATAAATTAACCATACACACAAACACACACACATACACTTAGGGTTCCCTTATTTAGCTTGTGTCCATGCAACGACACACGACACAATGACTCGATGACACAATGATACAATAACGAAAAGAGGCAATACGATGGTTACCTAGTCGTGGCTGAACGGGGGGGGGGGGGGTCTGTGCTCGTCGACGGCTGTCCTCTGGCGTGGGGACGGAGCTCCGGCGTCGTACAGAAAGCAACGGCAACAAAGGCAGCGGCATCGACAGCTTTGGCAGTGGCGGCTTGGCGGTGGGGGTCTGTCGACGAGGTGGTCGGGAGGTGGATGGTGGTGTTGGGGTGGTGTTGATGGTGGATTTTGTGTTGGTCCGGCGGGTTGGGGGTGATCGGGGTCGGGTTGGTGATGTAGCCGATGGTTGACGCGGGTGGTGATGGGGAGGTTAATGATGGTGGTACGAGGGTGGTTGGCGGTGGTGCAAGTGATGGTATTGATGGTGCTGGGGTGGTGGAGACAGCAAGTCTGGTGGCGGAGGAAAGTCGGGGAGGGAAGTCGGGTTTGATTGAGGGTGTTGATGATAGTGAAAATGGTTGATGGCGGTGGTCAGACTGTGCAGGCAGCCTGGGGGGTGGTCCGACGTCGACGGGGAAGGGTGGCGGTTAGGTGGCTGTGGTGGCGGCGGCTTGAGGTGGTGGTGGTGCTGTCCGATCGGGGTAGGGGATGAGTGCTCGGCAAGGGAGGGGTGTTCGGCTAGATGTTTATGTTTTCTAGGGTTTCAAATAGAGAAAAATATGTATTTATATGGGAGAGAGGGAATTAGGGGCTGACCTCGGGATTTGGGCCAGCCAGGACTCTTTGTGGTGGTGAACATGTCCACATGAAAGGGTGTAGAGTATACATGGGCTAGGTTAGGTCTTGCTTTGGGTGAGATTGGTCTCTAATTTAATTCAATTAAAACTAATGCATAAGGCGTTCTTTTGTCAATTGAAAATACATGGAGTTAAAATTGGGTGGGACACAAGTGTCATGGGCGTAGCAGGTTCAGAATAGGTTAATGCCCTAATTTGGGTTATATGGAATTGGGTTGAGATTGTGCCTCCAATTTCGATTGGAACGACAATTGCGCAAGGTTGGATTTATTGGGATTTAAAACTATACTATTGTAACGAATATTGTGTGACTAAAATGAAGCACAATATAGAGTATTTAAAAGTTATACTAGGGTCAGATGGGTAGTCTGGCATGTCTAGGAAGTGTGTATAAAATTGTTTGAAGGTGACCCCTAGGGTAGCGCTCCAATTATCGAAGCAACGGTAAGGGGTATTAAGTCATATAATTGTTGCACATAATTCTAAAGCACTGTGTTCAACTCTAATTGTCACCAAATTAAATTCTAGTCTTTCAATCTAAACTAATAACCCTAAATTTGGTCGAGGGGGTTTACAGAGCGATAGGCGTGCCTCAATCCCCAAGACCCAGAATCCTGGTTTCGATTGCCTCGAGTTGCTATCGTCTAAAGGGGCATAATGTATGGAACGATGCCTTTGCTAAATAGAACCCAGTCCCTCGATTTGCCCCGAATACTCAGTTGGCTAAATATATTGCATTACAACAAAGTCCCTCCGTTGCTTACTCGATTGATGCGATGATAGCCAAACAAACTCTAACGATATGGCCTTGTGAGGGCGCAACCCCAGGCTCGCACGACATCATATTCCGGTATCAAACGGGCCATTACTTGCCCCGTCGAGAAGGCACCGAGGCACGGTGATTCGCGTCCGGTGCGCCGAGGCGCGGTGGTTCGCGTCCGATCCCGACGGGGGGAAGCGGTGGTCCGGGCGGCCCTCGGGGCCGGGGCGTGACAGTCTTCCCTCTTCACTTTCACCTGGTGGTACCCTGACCTTAAGTCTATCTTTGAGAATACATTCGCTCCGCTCAAGTGGTCAAACAAGTTATCAAGACGCAGCAACGGGTATTTGTTCTTGATAGTGAGGTTATTAAGCGTACTGTAGTCGATACACTTACGTACCGACCCATCCTTCTTTGGTACAAAAAGTTCTGGAGTACCCCATGGTGATGAACTGGAATGGATAAAGCCCTTGTCTTGCAACTCATCCACCTGCTTCTTCAACTCTGCCAGTTCGCTGTTGCTTAATCTATAGACGTGCTGAGAGATCGGCTCTGCGCCTGGCACTAAATCTATAGATAATTCCATATCTCTGTCCGGCGGCAACCCCGAAAACTCCTCTGGAAAGGCATCCAAGAACTCTGCAATCAACGGATGTGGCGGCTCCTGCTCTTCTACCAGAGCTCCACAGAAATTGCCCTCGCTCTGCTTTGCTCCTCGGATGAACTCGAACTCTGGCTCTCCTGGCGTCTGAAATAAAACTCTGCCTTCACGACAATCGATACTAGCGTGATGTCTACTCAACCAATCCATCCCGAGTACTATATCGTAACTCGGAAGTGGCATTACAAGTAAACATATGCTCAACTCACGGCCTCCCAAATAAACTCTTTGGTTCTTGCAAATATCACTGACCAGGATGATGCCACCCCCGGTCATGATCTTGCAAGTCCTCGCTAACGGTTCAGACTCAAGACGATGCCTCAAAGCAAAAAATACAAATACAAAGCTATAAGAAGCACCAGAATCGAACAAAATATGAGCTGGAAAGGAATCAAGTAAGACTGAACCTGCTATAACGTCTCCGACTGGCTCTGTCTCCTCTACAGTCAGGGTAAAAGCTCACCCACGTTGTGTACCTCTCTGCTGGTGCTCGTACTGGTGCTGCACGAACCTCTGCAGCTGGGGCTGCAAAGGAGGTCCTCTTTGCTGTCCCGCTGGGTGTCTCGTGGGTATCCTCTGAATCGAGGCTACATCCTGAGCTGTACGAGCTAATGTCTTGGGATAATCCCTCAGTCGGTAGTCTGATGAACCACAAAACAAACACTGACCATGCCTCTTCCTACAAACATCCCATCTATGTCCTGCCTTCTTATAGAAGGGGCAAACACGGGCTGGCTGGGCTGGCCTATGCATCTGGTACATTTGCTGTACTGGTGCTCTGATAGGCGCATGGAACTATTGCCTCTGTGGCTGAAAATAGGGCCTCTTGGCTGGACTCGTGCTGCTGCTACCACCAAAAATATCTTGGTCCCTCTTAGGCCTCAAACTCAGGTCTCTCTCGACCTTGCGGGCCTTTCTCAAGATATCTGCGTACGTCTCATGGCTCAAAGAAATGAGAGGCTTCACTTCCTAATTCAGGCCCTCTCTTGATCTACTCGCCCGGTTCTCAGGATTCCTCACCATGTAGTCTACATATCTGCTCAACCTGCCGAACTCGGAAGCAGACTCCTCTACCGACATATTCCCCTGGTGAAGGTTCTGGAACTGTCGCTCCAAATTAAGTATCTCGGTGGGCGGAAAGAACTTTCTTTTGAACAAGTCCTTGAACTCACCCCATGTTAATCCTGGATCGGCAATCTGTGCCTCATTCCGGAACTAAGTACTGACGATGTCCATCATCTGCAGTCCCACTGCCTTCACCTTCAGGTCCTCTGCAAGGAGGGATAAGCGCATGACGCGTTCCATGCTCTCCAACCAGTCATCTGCATATATAATGCCCTCTGTCCCCTTGAAAGGCCAGGGATCCAACTTCTTGAAGTCCTGTATGGTACCGAGCCTGGGCTGTACCTCTCGTGGCTGTGGTGACACTGTCCTCTCTACTGCGGTAATGGCCACCTTGTGAGCATTCTCTATGCCCTGTCTCATCACCTCAGTCTGTTGGTGCTATGCCTCAGCCTGGGCCCTCTGGGCCTCCATAATCTGCTGGAAAAGTGCGAACAACTGTGTAGCATCAGCTGGTACTGGGGGTGGTGGTGGAAGTCTCTCGAAAATAATTGGAGCTACCCTCAAAACTGGGGAAGGAGCTCCCCCAAAGACGGCTGCTGAGACTCCCACCTGAACCGGTGAGGTAACCCTCTCAACTGGAGAAGAAGCAGTAGTAGCTACTACCCTCTCTGCAGCAGGCCGGGAAGTAGCTGAGGAAGTTGTCGCTGCTCCCGAGCGATAGAATCTGATCTTTGGAGGTATCCTGAAGACAGATTGAAATAAGAAGTCAATACTGCGCAAGGTATGATATCATCCAAGAAGGACAATAATATTTCAAAGTAAGCAAGTATTCTAATAGATAAGGATAGCAAAACTGATATTTGAAAATGTTTTCTAGTTGTGAGTGAGTATACTCTCAGCCTATATCCTATATCCTAAAGCAGGCTCGTAGCAGTACTCTAGACGAGCACAACTATGAAATCGTACTAATTGCGAATCTAGACCTGCATGGGCCACCACTAAAAATGTGTCATGACCCACACCTGGATATTAGGGTACGAGTACGTGGTTAAGCCCAGCCTATACCACAGAATCGGTGGTAGAACGATATCTGGGTTATTTCTAACTATCTAACATCTCATAAATATAATATGGTACCTGTCAAACATCTCAACTCCAAACGGAGGAGCAATATGGTATCTCACAAGTATGACTAATCTCAATCACAAAACAAACTAAGGAAGAATAATGCACGAATAGAATAGTAAAGGAAAGAAATAAGACATAATCCACAAGTCTGAAAATAATAATACAATTGTGAATCTCAACAAAAGAATAGTCTAATACAAAACCACCAAACATAAACTAAACCTCTTCGGTCACTGGTACTATGTCCTCATGCTCTAGGGGGTATCCTCTAAAGTCTCACCCTCCTGCGGGCTGTAATACGTGGGACACAACTCCTCTAGCCAATCATCTAAAAAATATATCTAGTCAGGATTAGAGCAAAGTATATACCTCTGAAAGCAGTTTCAAATACAAAATCGAGCATATATAACGTACAATAGAAAATGATACAAGATGCACAAGTAGTAAGAATGTACAATACAGATGAGAACAGGCAATAATTACTATAAGAACTGGAAAGTAAATACAGGAAATAAACTGCAAGTAGAAAACAAGAATACTAGCTATGTGGTTTAGAGTGCAAGTTCGTTATGTGATCGGCTTAGGTTGCACATGAGGTATAAAGGTAACTCCATTATACGTGAGGTGTATAATTGACATGCACATAAGATCAATAGGGATTTGATCACATAACCAACTTCTACTCCCCCACCCCAACCAATACTCATGGTTTCAATCATGACACGTTACGTACATGAACACGATATAGTCACACTAGCACACGAAATAGTGGATGCACAAGAAGTACATAAAAATTAATACTCGATGCACACGATAAAATACATGTGACTGAGTACCCGCTGAACATGGTAGGGAATAATACCTCCTGACGGGATCCATATAGTACTAGTCCGTGTAACCAAGTGTCAGAATCAAGTATGCAGTTCTAAAACAAGTGATATATACACTATCATGAAATAAAAACTAACAGATAAATGTATCCGCCTGAAGTCCTGAGCAAAATGTGTCTCTCGATGCCCAAGGTAGTGTCACACAACCTATATATGGTATGTTGCATCAATACAAGGTTCTAGAATGAAAATCAGTTGAAATGATGCAATTCTATGTCAATAAGCCATTTCTAGGTCAACCGATAAAATCTAGGTTGCAAGAGTCTAACACTAAGTCACTAAGTCGATATACTATAAAACTAAACTATACAAGCTACGCTAAGATACAAGAAGGCACTCAAAAAGCCGTATCCTAAGATACGCAAGTTTTTGTATATGAAAAATAGTGTTTTAGATATATATACAAGTCAATATACTTAATACTATATCAAAACAATGAAAATACGATACCTTGGCCATGCACCAATGCGTATCACACCTATCTCGATACCCAAACTCAATGCCTTGGGCCTAGACTGCACTGTCTGGTGCCCGAGTGCACAGCAGTGCTAGTACTCTTCTGTACAACAGCTGCTGAACTGCACAACAGCAAGTGCCCACACTAATGTACTGTACATTGGCTCTTCTCCATTCCTTCTGAACTGCCCGAGACCCTCATACTGCTCTGCACTGCATGAATGCCCGATTGCTCACTCACCTAGCTGTTGTTGGCTGCACAAGTACAGTTGTACAGTACCAAGCTCCTCTTCTCCTTTGCACAGCTACACACTCACAAACATACAAACACTATACAAACACATCTATGTATATATACTCCTCTTACTACTATATACATAGATATTTGTCTTATTCCTTAGTTGCATTGTGTGGCTGTGAGCCACTTCCTCCATTTTTGTAGTTCTCCACCATTTTGTGTGTGTGCCTATTTAAAGGCCATTCTCTATTGAATAAAGTACACAGTATGTTAAAGAAATTTTCATTTTTTTCATCTCTCTACAATTGGTATCAGAGCTCAGAAGGGTCGAGCACTTGATCCGTTCATGCCCAAATACATGCCGTGCTCTCCGGGAAGTAGTGTCACCGACGACGAGGTACCGATGAGTATAGTGGCGAAGGGGAATTCTGCCGTCTTGCTGCATTATCCGATGCTCACGACGAGCAATTATGCAGCCTGGGCAATCAAGATGAAGGTCTATACGAGGGCTCAAGGAGTGTGGGAAGCTATCGAGGATACCAACATTGACGTGCGCAAGGATCAAATGGCATTGGCGACCATATACGCGGGCATCCCCGAGGAAACGCTGTTCCTACTGGCCGAAAAGGAAACGGCCAAAGATGCGTGGGAGACGTTGAAGATGATGCAGTTAGGCGCCGATCGTGTGAAGGAGGCTAAGGTACAAACCCTCAAAACTGAGTTCGAGGGGTTGTGCATGAAGGAGACGGATTCGATCGATGACTTCGCTGTCAAGATGAACACCCCGCGCTGCTATGAATTGGAACAACAAAATTAGGGGGTTGATTGTTGGACTAATTTTGTTAGGACTTTGTCCTATTCCTTAGTTGCATTGTGTGGTTGTGAGCCACTTCCTCCATTTTTGTAGTTCTCTACCATTTTGTGTGTGTGCCTATTTAAAGGCCATTCTCTATTGAATAAAGTGCCCAGTATGTTAAAGAAAATTTCTCTCTCTCTATATATATATATAAACACATATACATAAACCAACACACACACACACACACACACACACACACACACACACACACACACACATATATATATATAAAACTATATACACTAGTATATACACACATAGACACACACATATACACAAACTCATATACACTACTATATATATATATATATATATATATATATATATATATATATATATATATATATATGTCACATACATATCATCTAGATATATAAATACACATGTACGTATAGGAAAAAAGGACCAACATCAAACACGTGGAGTGCACCGCACCCGTATCACACTAATTCTATGATACGCTTGCGATACAGCTCCAACACACAACCAAATGCATTCCGGAGGACACGAGCAAGTCCAATACACTAATTATCAATAATACGTATAGTAATTAGAATAACTACGTGTCCGTGTCGCATTGTAATATGCACAAGTCCCCGTGTCGGAGGAAAATCTCCAAAATTAACCCGTTTCGTCAAATTGATGAGATACGGCCTACACGTACCCAATTATGGATATAACACTAGTCACAAACAAGCAATCATATGTTATTTAGATCTATTAGACCCAATGACAACCACTACATGTGCCAATCTCGGAATTTCCCCAAAATTGGTACCAAATTGCACATAACTTCTACCGTAGGTCTCCGATGAACCTAAAACTAATTTCTATGGGTAGCCTATGCATGTGAGTTAGTTTCTCATAGTTAAATCTCATATCTAGAGTCTATTAGAATAGATAAACTGAAATGTACCTATTGGGAGATGGATTCCCAATAAAAAGTCCCCAATTGCAAAGTAGCTCCTCTCCTTGTAGAGATCTTGGCCTCCTCCTCCTTGCTCCTTGCTTCCTTTTTATAGATCCTTGATGTAGAAACCTCAATTAAGAATTAGAGGAATTTGTGAAGAATTGGTGGAGAATTGCTGAGGGAATAAAAAAAATTGAAAGAGGAAAATTGTAGATCTAAATGAATAGGAAATTGGTAAAGTAATAATTTCTCTCTCCTCTTTACTATGGCCGGCCCTATACCCCCTCCAAGCAATATAAATTATCTTAATTACCCCTTGGGGCCTCTCATGAAGAAATTAATTAGGGATGAAAGGTTCTAGTCCAATAGTTTCACTAATTATTACAACCTCCTAATTCATGGGCCTAATCATGGGCTCTAACTAAACTCATCCAAATGTTGGGTTCATGCAACTAATAAAATAGGTTAGGTCCACTATACAAGTCCAAAATAAATCTACAACTAACAAACAATAAATAATACAATAATAAATAATCATGCATGCACAATATTTAAATACAACCAATCCTAAAATTAAAATTACCCATGTCAATTATTAAACTACCCTTAAGTGAAAATATGAGGGTGACATGGACTAAGAAAAATAGTCCCACATTGGCTACATCACCAAGTGGGTATCTCAATATAATACTTTGTATGAGTTGAGGTGTACACATGGGGTGTGGTGGGGCACATGGGTGCAATGTGGGAGTATTTTTCCAGGAGAAAAAGAGATTAACTCCTCATGGAAGCATTTATGCTTTTTGTCATGCTCTTAGAATTATTTCCATAGGAGCTAAGCCCCAAAGGGGCATAGCGACTCGGACTCGGGCTCAAGGGCGCAAAGTGGTACTTTGTTGGCACACTTAGCACGTCAGCATCGCCACATAGCGCTTGTGCTCATTTGATGCGCTCGGATATGCGTGAGCCGTATGTGTGGCCGCATATGCTGGGCACGGCCGTATTAGCTGACCGTATGTGCTACGGCATGAGTGATCGCAAAAGCGGTTACTTGCGGGACCGCATGAGCAATTGCATGCAGTTCTGCTGCTATCAGATAGATTTAATCAATTATAGAAAGATTGATTCATTAATTTAAATTCAATATTTGTGGGATTTGAATTTAATTCATTAAAATTATATAGGATTTAAATTAATCGTGTGGGATTTAAATTTAATTTATTCAAATCATGTAGAATTTAAATTTAATCATGTGGGATTTAAATTTATTCAAATCAATCATATGGGATTTAAATTTAATTTATTCCAATCTTGTGGGATATGAATTAAATTTATTCTAATATTTTTGTAATTGATGGACGATCAGGATTAGGATTAGGGATTCCTACATATGCCTATAAATACTCTCTTCAAACCCCATTTGAGGACTTACTTCAAAAATTAGGAGAGGAAGAGAGATTATTGCTGGAGCCGTCATTAATGTCCAAGTAGTTCGTGCGAGTCCAAGCAAGGAGGTGACATCGAGCGTTCCAGAAGTTCTACGTGAATTTGCTGGTTCCTAGGAGCAGATCGTATGGGGGCAAATATTGCTTTGAGCAATGGTGATCTTCATCACCCCAACAAGCAGATTTCCTTCTTCTCCTATCTCTTCTCTTCTGCTAGTTGTAATTCTGTTCTGTCCGTTTGCAACTGCGAGTGCAAGAAAGAACATGAAGTTTATTTTTATTCTGATTCTTTTATAATCATCAGAGCAAGTTGTAACCAGAATTCTTATATAGTTCTTCGTAAAAATAGAGAATAGTCAAAGTAGGAACTTTTGTGTGAACCTCTGATCTCGACCACGCGTTCTTCTATCTTTGGTTAAGCCTCGGGACTAACAATCTCAAAACAAGATCCGAATAAAGATGGGGAAGTTTAAGTCTTCTGGACACAAGTTTTCACAAACTTGAGAAGATTGACGAAATTAACTTCGAACATTTGGATGAGGAAAGGAGTTATTTGTCAAATGTTGAAAGTGAGTTGTCGGAACCTACCATTCTCGAGGATGGAGGATATAACCTATGAAGGATGCGCATTCTAGTTGGAAGGAAGAGTACAAGATGACCATGGATTACAGAGTATGTGCACAAGGGGTATGCCTTGGCGCATGGCATACCTTGGCATATAGCAAGACTTGGCACATGGCAGTGCATTGGAGGTCTCAACGCATTGGAAGTCTTAGCACATGGCAGAGCTAGGCGCATAGCGTCTCAAGGCACATGATGGTCTCAGCGCTTGCAGGATGTGCATGGTGGCTTATGCGCATTGTCACGACCCGTACCCAAAATTTGGGCATGAGCCGTGGGTACGTCTAGCCTACGCCGCATCATCGGCGGTAGAATACTGTATAGGTCTCAAGTCTACTAAACATAACTCACAACATAACCTGTCATTGATCACAACTCCATAAGAAGGACAATGAAGATGCAGAATGCTCCTCAAAATATATGGTACTCAATCACAATAACTATAGGAAAGTAAATGGCACGATAAGATATAAAAGATAAGAAAGTTCTGACACGAGTCTAGCACACAACTCAAATACAAAAATAATCTAGAGTCTAGCTATCCCAACATAAGTAGTCTACATAATGCAATCCAAATCTCAAGTTTAAATCAATTTAATACATAGATAACTAGACCAAGAAGCTGTCTAAATGACTGCAGGTGGTGTCTCCTCTAAGGAGAGTGGCTCCTCTGGAATCTCCGGTATGTAGTCTCCCTCTACTCCTGGACCATAGTGAGTAGGACAGAAATCCTCAAGGTCCTCTGAAAAATGTTATCCAGTCAGGATTAGAGCGAAGCACAAACACTAAACAACAGTTTCAATTATATTGACAAAACTATAAGACAGTGTAAGGAAATACATGATAAAAAAATACTGGAAAAATAGAGAATACTGGAGAGACATGTAATCAGCAATAGTACTAACTAGCAATGAATAGATATATGTGAATGCTAGAAATGAGTGAACTGGAATAAAGAATAAAAATTCTAGCTAAGTGTTGTGAAATATCAGTTTACTATGTGATCGGCTTGGGACTAGATCAGGCTTGTTATATATGATTGGCTATGATACATGTGAGGTCAGACTAACCATCTGGTTAGCTACGATGCGCGAAATAGTCAGACTAATCATATATAACAGGCTATGAGACATATAAATAGTTAGGCTACACCCAATGTGATATGTGGGGTGAGCTATGATGCATGTAAAGTAGAATATGATCACATAATCTTGCTAATATTTCCCCGTCCCCAGCTAGTATGATGGATTCCAATCATGACTCCTCATGACAGGTATCTATGATACTAGCCCATGTATCCACAGTGTCAGAATCAAGCATACACTACAACTAGAATCATAGTAATAATCAACAAAATAAAAACTGTCAGAGAATATACTCGCCTAAAATCCTGAGCAAGGTGTGTCTCTCGATGTCCAAGCTGGTGTCACACGGACCTATATATGGTACGTTGCATCAATAGAAGGTTCTGGAATAAAAATAAGTTAAACTGATACAATTGTAAGTCATAAAGCCATTTCTAAGTCAAACCGACTATTACTAGGTTGTATGTGTAGTGTCCCGCTCTGCGTCGGCACTATGTACAAGAGATATCGATTTGCTGACTCAAAAGGATATCGTCCTTAAGAGCTCCTTGTTGAAGCAGGAGATGACCGATCAAGGTGAGTAGACAGAACTGTATTCTCTGATTCTTACACACCTTAATAATGAATATGAGTGTTTGAATGCTTGTTTGCTTTAAAGATAGCTTCATAAGAAGAATGATATAACCTGCCTTGCATGCTTAATAAGAGAACTCACATAGCTTGTCTTTGAAACGAACATGTCTGCTTAACTAGAGAACTTGAAATGCTTGTCTAAGAGTAAGAGTTTGCATGAACATGTTCCACTATCGCTTGTGCTTCGAGAGAACCATATCGCGTGCTTAAACTTGTTCAGAGAGGGAGGCTAGTCCGCACAGAGATCGATGGTCTGTTGGTTTATCTCGTCTGTATCCTAGAGTTTATCTGATAGTGTTTCATGCATTCGTATCGGTTGAATAATGGCTATTGGTGAAGAGCTAAACCTTGGTCACGACTGCTACAGAGATAGTGGAAAGCAACCATGAGTCACAGCTACTAATAACATCAGATAAATGAGTCATTGGTTAGCTGGATTACTGCTACTGATCTTGAGTTTCTCGGGGACCGAACTGCATATAAGATAGTTCAATATGTTGGCTTGATAGTGGATAGTTCCTAGATGGTGCATTATCCCTAGAGTCTTTGAGTATAGCTCACGAGACACGTTACGCACACCCTAATAGAACAATTAGCTTATCATGCCTGCTTGCTTATATCAATATGAACTCTGTTTTCAAAGATGTTTCCAAAAGAAAGTAATATGACTCTGTTCTTGTGCAGCATGTAACGAACATAGGTAAAACTAGAAATATCACTATTAATGTAATATTTTATAACATGATTACTTAGTGTTGGTTTTAATGAATATTGCTTCTGTTCAGTTGTTTATACTCACCAGTATTTATAAAAGTGCTGACCCACCAACTATTTACTTGCTTGCAGGTACTGGATTGTCCGAGGAAGCGATAGGCGTGCTTCATCCCCAAGACCCAAAAATCTAGTTTTGATTGCCTTGAGCTGCTTTCGTATAGAGGGGCATAATGTATGGGGGCATAATGTATGGAATGATCCCATTGTATTCGAAGAATCTTATGCCTTAATTTGCCCCGTATACTCAGATGGATAAATGCTTGCAATACTGTCTCTCCGCTGCTTACTCGATAGATGCGATGATAGTGAAAATTTAACGATGTTGCCTTGTGCGAGCGCAACCCCAGGCTCGCACGACATCACGTCTCGGTGGCAAACGACTATACGCCCCGCGGGAGCGCCGAGGCACGATAATTCGCGTCCGGCGGAGGCGTTGGTCGGGAGACCTTCGAGATCGGGGTATGACATAATGGTATCAGAGCAATTCGATTATTTGTCTATTCCATTGCTATGACTCTGAGATGTGCTCGATATTGTATTGCAATAGAGCGTTTCATACAATAAGTCCATAAAAATTCTCAAAGTTGTGCAAAAAGTTTTTTAGATTTGATCTGTTGCTTGAGAGTTATGCTTTCGTGCTTCTGGTTTGCTAGAGTTTTCGATTGAGGATGGCGAGGGATGTGGACTATCGCTGCTCAGAATATCAAAAAGTTTCTCCTTGAAGTTTCGAGGATAAAACTTTTTGTTGGTGGGTAAGTATGTAGTGCCCCGCTCCGCGTCGGCACTATGTACAAGAAATATCAATTTGCTGACTAAGAAGGATATCTTTCTTAAGAGCTCCTTATTGAAGCAGGAGATGACTGATCAAGGTGAGTTTGCATAACTACATTCTCTGATTCATGCACGCCTTAATAATAAATATGAGTTTTTGAATGCTTGTTTGCTTTAAAGATAGCTTCATAAGAATAATGATAGAACCTGCCTTGCATGCTTAATAAGAGAACTCACATAGCTTGTCTTTGAAACGAACCTGTCTGCTTAACTAGAGAACTTGAAATGCTTGTCTAAGAGTAAAAGTTTGCATAAACATTGTTTGTGGTATTAAACGAAAGAATGAAAGTGTATTTCAATGACGGGGTTATAAGAGGCCCGCGCCCTTTGGTTTACAAACAAACTTGTACAATATAATCCTATACGAGGATGTGGGAGTACAATTTATTTAATCTGGGTATAAATTGCTATAGGTGTCTGATCTGCGGTCGATCACTTTAGCCCTTGGACTGCATGATGTTGAAGAAGTGCCGTAGAAGATAGGATGCAGCTCCGGAGGTTGCAAAGGAGGGTGGATGCGCGATGCTGAAGGTCGTCGCTCCCTGTTCCTTGCCCGAGCTCTGGGTTCTCCTCTCTCTCTCTCTCTATCTCTCTTCCTTGATCTCTGGTTCGATGACCTTGTCCGATCTAATTCTTTGACCTTTGATCTTGTACTGGTTTTCTTGACCAATTTTCCTACCTTTTTCCCCATTGATAGGGGTCTCTATTTATAGAGTTTTGGTGACAGTGACCACTCCGTCGGTGTAACAACCGAGGAGTGGACAGTACAGCACCCTTTTACACAACGGTTTAAAATAACCAATGCCTGCGTGTAAATAACCTTTTGAGTGAGCATGTGACGCGTGTCCAACTAAGGGGACAAAATGCGTATATCTGCTACAAAGATCACGGCGTAGAAGCCACGTAGGTAGGTATCCCTTGTGTAGCAGGGGTTGGCGTAAAAGCCAAGCGACTGTCACCTTGGCGTAGAAGCCAAAATAGGCATAGAAGCCGAGCAGGCATAGAAGCCGAATGGACATAAAAGCCGAACAGGCATAGAAGCCGAGCGGGTATAGGAGCCGAACAGGCATAGAAGCCGAGTGGGCATAGGAGCCGAACAGGCATAGAAGCCGAGTGGGCATAGGAGCCGAACAGTCGTAGAGACCGAGAGGGCGTTGGAAGCCGAGGGAGCACTGATCCTGAGCGGGCGTAGAAGCCACTGCGTACCGAGTCGAAGTGCTGATGCGGACGTTTTAGCCGGAATTATGGCTTTCGAAGATGTAATCAAATCTTCTACAGAGATTTGTTATCATCTTGTGCATTAAATACGGAGACATACTTTTGGAGGTCTGCAGCCCTTCTGTGCATCCGTCGCGGAGACGTGCCTTGAGGGAAACTGTCACTGCTCTGTGCAATTAGACGTAGAGACGTGCCTCGAGCCCCGTACGAAGTGCAGCTTTTGACGTGGCAGCAGTTTGCCTTACTGCGGAGCGTGAAACAGCTCATGTTCGCCTGTGTAAACAAGGCAGCGTATTCCCTTGTACGCGAAAGAGCGGTTTATGCTGAGGGGACTTCAGTAGACGATGGCTTGGTGATATTTTAACCAAATCCTCTACATTAAATGCAGAGATCTGCCATCATACTGTGGAGCACGTTCCGAGGGGTCTGCCACCATTTCCAGCCGTCGTTTGGGTAGCCGTGCAGTACTTTTTGTCAGGAGTCAGAGGCCAGGTTCACCGCGTGACTTGACAGGTTCATTTCGGGGAAGACGAAGCGTCCCTCGTACGTTTTAACGCTGCTTTGAGAGCGGCTGGGTTTTACGCCATGGAGGCGATGGAGAACCCTGTTTTACGTTGGATGGCTTCGAAGGCCTCTGCTTACGCTGCTCTGTTTCGAGATGCTGCGTAGATCGTTCCAGCGTATTTTTTATGCTTCTATAAGACCCCCTTCAAAGCTTTTAAATTCCTCGAAATTTGAAACGCTTTGAAAGAAGCATGGACGGCCCCTCGTAACTCAAAACGCTTCTGAATGGAGCGTTGAAACGGTCGGTACTGACTTTATGGCGGATTTATTGGGGACCGCTGTGATCTCTTGCGCCTATAAAAGGCTGGGGGGGTGAACCTGTTTTACCGCATTCCCATTATCATGCAGAGATGATCGCCGGAGCTCGTCGGGGTCGATATGAGGAAGAAGGAGATCATTTTCTTCCAGCATGTAAGGAGCCAAAAAAGACGGCGTCTTCGAGCGAGTGTCCACTGCAACGATGGATCATGGAAGGATATCTTAGCCTCCCTTGCTTGGGATAATCAGCAACTTTGTATAGCGTTGCTTCTGGCGAGAAGAACGGTCGTATTAGACCACACTGCTTGCAAGCAGTGCCTTCTCTCGTTGCCTCCGGTGACGAGAGTCAGACAGACTCGTTCTGTCCCGGCTTGAGCGGTGCACGGAGCTTGGGACCTGCAAAATCTATGCAAGTCCCAACTCTGTCATCCTCCGCCGTCGACCATCTGCTGGAGAAGATGGGTGAAGACCTTGTAGAGGGGACTTCCCTCATATGTAATCACGAATATGAAGAAAAACCCTTGTAGATAGGATTTCCCTCATATGTAATTTGTGATTTTAAATAAAGTCATCTTTTTCTCCATATGATCGTCTTTGCCATACGTTGCTTGTGAAGTCTGAATTTGTGCAGCTTCGACACGTCTGAATCTTTACGCCGACTCTGATAGAAAGAGTATTAGGCCCTGAATAGTCCATAGAATGCTGCTGAGCGTCCTTGAACATTTAGAACTGTCCTGTTGCTAGGACTGAGGGACGACATAGAATTCTGAACTGTTGCCTCTCTAATGAGCAGGATTTTGTTCAGACTTCATCTTCAAGAATGATCTCTCGAAACTCCCTTGGAACAAGGTCGAGGTTTTTGGCTGTCAAGTTGAGTTGCCACCTTGATAGACGGAATGTTCAGACTGGAGTCTAGATGAACCTCCAATTTTGGACCCGAGAAGAGTAATTTCTCAATGTTTGAACTCTGTATGCTTCGGGTACTTGGGATGCTCTGGGTCAAGAACGAGTATCTTCTGTGTGAACTCTTTGCAATTGACCGCCTTGGGGATTGTTCGGATATGCGAAAGGTCGTGGAGCGTGAAATCATCAGTCTGTAGCCTCTGAGCGTAAAAACACCACCGAGCGTGAAATCGTAGACTTGTGGTTCCTGAGCGTGAAGTCATAGGTTTGTTGCCTCTCGAGCATAAAAACTACCGAGCACAAAGGCATCCGGGCATAAACCGTAGACTTGTAGCTGTCGAACATGAAGCTGTAGATCTGTTGCTGTTGAGCGTAGAAAAGCTCCTTTAGCGCAGAACTGTAGATCTGTAGCCTGTGAGTGTAAGAACACCATCGAGCGTGAAATCGTAGACTTGTGGTTCCTGAGCGTGAAGTCATAGGTTTGTTGCCTCTCGAGCATAAAATCTACCGAGCACAAAGGCATCCGGGCATAAACCGTAGACTTGTAGCTGTCGAACATGAAGCCGTAGATCTGTTGCTGTCGAGCGTAGAAAAGCTCCTTTAGCGCAGAACTGTAGATCTGTAGCCTGTGAGCGTAAGAACACCATCGAGCGTGAAATCGTAGACTTGTGGTTCCTGAGCGTGAAGTCATAGGTTTGTTGCCTCTCGAGCATAAAAGCTACCGAGCACAAAGGCATCCGGGCATAAACCGTAGACTTGTAGCTGTCGAACATGAAGCCGTAGATCTGTTGCTGTCGAGCGTAGAAAAGCTCCTTTAGCGCAGAACTGTAGATCTGTACTCCTGAAAAGAAAATTTCTTCGGGCGTGAGGTTTTGCGGATCCGTTGCCTCTGAGCGTAAACTGAGCGCCACCGAGCGTGAGATCGTCGATTTGGTATCTGCTGAGCATAAAGTCGTAGGTTTGTGGCCTCTCGAGCATAAAAGCTACCGAGCACAAAGGCATCCGGGCGTAAAACCTAGACTTGCAGCTTGTAAGCATAAAACCGTAGATCTGTTGCTGTCGAGCGTAGAAAGCTCCTTTAGCGTAGAACCCGCTGAACCGTTTTGCACAAAAAAAACCTTTCGAATTCGCTGACTGTCCATTTTTCGAGGGTAGTGGGCTGACGTAGCATCCAATCATAACCAACTCTTAATTGCGAGATCCGGTTGGGGTCTCGAGGGGTTCGTCCGAGGATTCGAGGAGTCGACTCGGACCGTATATATATACCCCAAGCTTTTGAGAAAAAGCTTTTTATCTGTCTTCTGCGAAAGAGAGCTTTCGACTGTTCGAGTTTTCCTTCGTTCCTTCTCCGAGCACTTCGAGTCCTCAGAAATGGCGTCGAAACAAACTCCCTCCACCAAGGGAAAGAGCGCAGGTTCCTCGTCTCGTCCTTCGGTACCGGCGAGAGAATCTTCGGTCGGGCGAGGTGAACCTCCTTCCGAAAGGAGTATTCCGCCGACGAGCAGTGCACCTGGCTTTAGAGGTAGAGCCTTTTGGGATGACACAAACGACGAAAAATCTTTCGCACGCGTTGAACGTGACCGCGCTAGGTCGTCTTCTGTGCTGATAGCCTCTTTTGAGGAAGATGATGCACGGAGACGTTTTCATCTTTTACGCCCACATTTCTAATGTGCTAGCGTAAGACCTTCATATTTTCGTAGCTCTGAGCGTAAAAGCTCTGGCTGACGAAAATTGGGGTATATCGTAAATTTTGAATTTTATGCTTGCGGAGGAGACTTCTGGCGTATAGAGACCAAATTTGCGCAATCTTGGCGTAAAGCACAGACTGTCGTTTTCTTTTGGTCTGCACTTGTACAGGATTTGTAATGACCTATTTTCCTTGCACTTTTGCAGTTGATTTGGGTGAGTCACCGCTGGCTGAGATGATGGGCTCTGCTACCGGGATGCTGCACTCGAACTACCTAGAGGATCTGTCCCATGTGGCCTTTCCCATCTCTGGACCCCAGTACCCTGAGGGCAGGGCGTTTCTGATATCGGCCCAGGGTGAGCGAATGCTGTTGAGCATGATCAATGGCGAACCGCTGACATATATAGACGGGGAGCAGTACATAAAGCCGGCTTTCCTCTTTGGGGACATGATCGATAAGCAGTCCCAGACGAAACCCAAGAGGGAGCCTTGGGTCTTCCCTGCCAGGAATTTGGTCTTGTATCTGTCGACGATGCCGAGGGATTATCCTATCTCGGCTTTCTCCCATGCGACGCATCCTAGGAAGATGTCGTGGAAGCTGACTCCTGATCTTCACGGGAAGCCTGGGAAGATCTTTCATCTGAAAGGAGCTGACCAGGGGTCTTTTGTCAGTCGCCCCTCCGGCGTTGTGACGCTGTTCCGGGGTCTGTGCCCGGGTAATGTCCCGAGTGAAGATAGCTCGGTGATCCAGCATGTTCAGTTGTCGACCTTCTGCAACGACTTCATGAGTTGAGGTGGGGTATATCCCAAGAAGAATCCTCGGTGCAACGGGTGGATCGCCCCGACGAACTCCCGATGGAGATGCCTAGTTGATTGGGCCTTGTCGCACTTCCGAAGAGAGCTGGAGGACATCGGACTATACGTCGCTATGAGCGCGACGAGTGTTGGGTTGCCTCCCAATGCTAATTTGTTCTTGGCACTGATGGAGCGGTATATTCCGCTCACCGGGACCTTCGCCACTCCGCTGGGGGAGTTGGGATTGGCCCTCCATGAGATGGCAGTTGTCTCGAGACTGCCGATGGGGGATACCCCATATGAAGAGTATGTCTCCACCAACCGGGAGTTGGGGGATTCGGACCCTCGGGTGGCGAAAGTATATCAGGAGCTGATGTGTCAGTACTTCGCGTGCACCGCTTTTTATGACGAGCCCTCGGATTTGGCCAATACCACTAAGTGGATATCTTACCTCTTCTTCCATCGGGCTAGGGCCGCTAAGTCGGAGAAAGCTTTGGGGGGTAAGAATGAGCCCGTAAATTGCTTGAGCGTCCTTAGTGCCCAGGTGGTCGAGGCTCTTATGGAGGACGCCAAGGCTCCCGATCAGATTCTCGTTGAGGGGGTAGGAAAATACCCTGAAGGTACCAAGGCCCACAGTTACTTGAGGCGCTGTCGCAGGCCTCTGTCTAAGGAAGCCCAGTTGGCTGGTTTCCTCTCCATATGGCTGCGTCGAGTGGTAGTGCCCGGTATCGCGTCTGCGGATCGAATTTACCGGAACATCCTGTGGCCCGCAGTGTGTCTGGTGTTTGGGGCAAGACTGGGCCTGCTTCCTGCCATGGTGTGCCGTATTCAGGCTGGCCTGAGGGCCCTGACCGATGGGTTGCTCGTCGATGAAGCTCGGCGTGAGAGTTTTCCCAGGGTGGAATTGCCATACCTGTATTTCATGGGTTGGTTAATCCTCCACAACCCCCGGGTGATGTCTTCCGGTTCCGGCAACAGCTCAGGGGGCATATTCCTGTTGAATTACAGGGATTCTACCTGGAATGTGAACACAGTTTTAGACTGTCGGTTAGTGTTGAACCTCAGCCATGGCTGGAAGATCCTCTGTACTCCCCCTCCGGTATATCGCAAATAATCCGGGGTGTGGCTTGAGGATTCAGGTGGAGAGAAGACCGTTCTTTCTCCGGAGGCTTTTAATTGGTTGGTCTGTATCAGACCATCCCATCTGCTGTATATGAGCGAAGACTATTGCTTCTTCGAGCCCTACTTGCCTAGTCGATTTGCCAGGCAGTTCGGGTACGATCAATTACACGTGGGTAACGCCGTCACCAGCTTCAGACCCAGGGGCGGACTCATTGATGGAGCTAGAGGGTGGCGATATTTTATCATGGGTTGTACGGGGGCAATTTTTATCGTGCCGGTTGTTACAACCTCCACGGAGTTGCGCCTCCTTCACTCTTACGCCCAGTTTTATGTGGCAATTAACACCTTCCATCGCGATTTTGACATGCAGGGAAATTTTAGAGTGCCTTCTGCTAAGCCTGGGGGAAGAGTCGAAGTCCCCTCGGTTTCTTCTGACGAGGGCGAGGAGTCTGGTACTCCGGATGAGCTCCTGGTGTCGTTGCCGAGGTGTGCAGTGCCTGCGCCGGCGGGGGCTTTGATAGTCTCCTATGGGAAGCGACGGGCTTCTGCTCCGAAGGAAGCTTCCCTTCGTAAGAGGAGGAAGGAGACGGTGGCTCGTCCTCTCCGCATTCCTGGTATTGAGGCTCTTGTGAGTGAGTCGGCACCTTCCTATATCAGGGATGAATCTTTGGCTGGAGGTTCCTCGCCTTTTAGAGAGGGACCTTCTACAGTTCCGGCTGGTGGCGCCGGGGAGTCCTCGCTAGAGGTTGCTGTCGCCGTGGCTGCTTCAAGCAGTGGAGCGGGATTGCCCACGTGGCCGCTGCAGATGGGAGAATCTTTCTCGAGGTCAGCAGTGGGGGAAGTTGCTTCTGGGTCAGCGAGCGCGCTCGGCGAGACTCCGGCTGACGAACCTCGACAGCGTCTCGGGGAAGGCTTGACCGAACTTTTGGCGATGTCGGTCGGCCCACCTCCTTCTCCAGGTATGACAGATCGCATTGCGTCCTTAAGGCGTGGTTTAGCCACACCAGGTGCAGACGCGCTGTATATGCCGTTGGCTCCTAGTGAAGATGTGGAGGTGCCTAAGTCTGAGGCAGAAGTGTCTTCGGGGGCCAGCTCGCCTAGAGAGGTTTCGTCATCCCGGGAGGGGGACGAACCTGTTATCGCGACCTCGCCTTTCGCGAGTATGCCGATGACCTCGATCGTTGCCGTCACACCTTTTTCGGCCGCGCCACCCGTCGAGACGGCGGCGGTGGCTACCTCGTCTGCAATTGTCCCTGGAGAGGGAGTTACTAGTATCGCGGTTACTCCGAACGTTCAGTCGAGTTTAGTCGCGTTGACTGAGCAGCATACCAGCCTTGTCTACACCGGTTTACAAATGATGATACCGATGGTGTTGGCGAAGAAACTTGACTTCGAGCTCCTGAAGAAGACTTCTCATCTTTCGATCGAGGTTATCAGGGGGCTTGGCAATCCTGGAGTAGCTGACGCTTTGGAGGCGGTGGTTAATGGTTTAGAGCAACCTGTTAACGAATATTTGCAGCGGGCTGAGGCCAGCCTTGATGCTGATGTCCAGGCTCAATTCGACCTCATGGCTGAGCGGCTCGCTACCAAGCTGGCAAGCCTAGACAACTCTATCCAGAAGCACAAGCTGGAGAGGGATAGGAGAAAGGCTGTAGTGGAAGAAGCTCTTGCTGTTGAGATGCAGTGTCGATCCGAGCATGAAGGGAATGCAGCGAGGGTCTCCAAGCTGAGGGAAAAACTTGCTCTGGTAGAGGAGTGGGCCTCCCAGTCGTTGGCAGGTTCAGAGGTAGCAATTGGTCGACTGAGTGAAGCGCGACGGGATCTGGACCGTGCGGAAGCTGCCTGTGCGGGCTGTCTTCGAGCAAGGGCTAACCTGACCCTCACGCATACTCCGGAGGCACAGCTAGAGCGGGCTCACGCCGATGCCTTGGCCTTTAGGAAAGAGGGGATAGCTGCACTGGGGCGGCAGATTCGTGATCTGATTACTCTGCCATCTGGATGTATCTTTCCTTATGTAATTTGGCCTCCTTCTGGGAATGAATAAAAGCGACTCTTTTCTGACTGTGGTGGACCCGTTATTTCGGAATATAAATGACAGTTTTTTAGGTGAGGGGGATATCAGAGGTAGTATGGACCTGACATACTCTCGATAAACCTCCTTAGCAGGATGTATCTATTCAGAGGTCGTATAGACATGATAGGATATGACCTAACTAGTTTCTCTTCTTGGAGTAATTTCGTCAGAATTGAGATTCTCGTTATGTTCCGCCTGGGCAGGGGAGAATTAAGCGTAGTATCTTTTCAGGAATTTGCCGTTGATGGGAGCCATTAATAGGTCCCCGTTAGGCTGGGCTATCCTGTAGGCGCCGTTCGAGAATGTTGTCTCGATCACATAAGGGCCTTCCCACTTGGGCTGGAATTTGCCTTTACTTCCGTGAGTTAAAATCATCGGCCTTCTTACTGCTAGAACTAGCTCGCCGACCTTGAACACCCTTTCCTTTACTTTATGGTTAAAAGCCCTGGAAATACGTGCTTGGTAGAGCGCGATGCGCTGTTGAGCTTGGAGGCGTTTCTCGTCTAATCCTTCTAGCTCCTGAAGCCTTAAGAGGTCATTCTTTTCTTGAGTCAGCTCATTAGCCACGGCTATCCTGAGCGACGGGATCTGGATTTCAATGGGAAGAACTGCTTCGCTCCCGTAGACCAGCGAGAATGGGGTACAACCCGTTGGCGTTTGTACCGTCGTGCGGTATGCCCAGAGGCATTCGCCCAGCTTTTCATTCCAGTCTCTCTTGTTTGAAGAGACAAACTTCTTCAAGAGTTTGATAATGGTTTTGTTGAAAGCTTCCGCCAAACCATTAGCAGCTGGATAGTATGCCGTGGAGGCAACATTGTGTATCCGGTTTTTATCGCAAAACCGATAAAACGTCTGGCTAATGAACTGGGGCCCATTATAGTGAATTATCCTCCGGGGTACCCCGAACCGATAGATGACGTGCTGTTTGATGAAGCTGACTATGTTGGATGCCTTTACCTCGGTGAGAGGGATTGCTTCGGCCCATTTGGAAAAGTAATCCGTGATGGCCAGTATGAACTGGTGACCCCTGGAAGAAGATGGGTGAATAGGACCGATGATATCCATTCCCCATGCTTTGAAAGGCCAGGATGCGATCGTAGGATGTAGATGTTCCGACGGTTGATGTATGAAGTCTGCATGAACCTGACAGGCTCTGCAATGCTTTGCATACTGTATTGCATCTGCGATCATGGTCGGCCAGTAATAGCCCATCCTCCTGATGCGATCCTGTAGCTTAGGCCCGGGTTGATGCGCTCCGCATACGCCGTCGTGAGCTTCACGGATAATCTGCTGTGCTTCGGTGCCAGAGAGACACCTCAACAGCAGTCCGTCGTAGGTCCGGCGATACAGGCGTTGTGAAGACGCGTCGAAGTAGAAGCGTAGCGATCGTCTCTTGACGGATACTGCTTCCTTGGGGTTCTCCGGTAAGATTCTGTATGCCACGAAATCTATGAAAGGACTTGTCCAATCTTTTGTAGGAGGATCGGCGCTTACAGCGTTTTATGTGACAGCTGTTCTTCACACAGAACAAATCTCTGTTAAGAAGGATTACCGAATCTTGCCTTCTTATAGGAGCGGCCAAGTCTGCGGCCAGGCTGGCCAGGGCATCAGCTTCCAGATTCCGAGATCGAGGTACGTGTTCTAGGAAGAACCCTTTGAACGTCATGGCTATATCGATCGTCACCCGGTGATAGGGGATAAGGTCTGGATTACGGACTTCGTATATTCCCCTGACTTGATTGACGATGAGCAGAGAATCACCGAAAGCCTCCAGGGATTCTACCCCCAGTTCCGTGGCAACTTGGAGCCCAATTAGTAGAGCGTTGTATTCCGCCACGTTGTTGGAGCAGGGCTCGCTAAGAGAGTATGCTCGGTAGATGATGAGTTAATCCGGGGTAACTAGGACGACTCCCACTCCTGAAACGACGTTTCCTTTAGGACCGGTTCTGGAGGCTCCATCAAAGAACAGTTGCCATATGTCGCTTTTCCTTGCGAAGTTACATTCTGCAACTTCATCGGGGATGTCCTCGTATAGTTTGGAGGTCTCCGGGGTCGGATGAGCCGCTAGGAAGTCGGCCAGCGCTTGGCCTTTGACGGATTTCTGTGGGATGTACACCATGTCGTATGGTGTCAGCAGCATCGCCCACGTTGCGAGTCGGGAGTTGAGGGCACTTGGCTTGCTCATCAGTACTCGAAGGGGGTTGATCCTGGAGATGATATGAATAGTCTAGCCAGTGACGTAGTGCCGCATTTTCTGGACAGCGAACATCAGAGCCAAGCATTCCTTCTCCACTGGGTTGTACCGGTGTTCGGCCCCGACCATCATTCTGCTAAGATAGTAGATAGCCTGTTCATGACCCGCATCATTTTTCTGTACGAGGAGAGCTCCTAGCGAATGATTCATTGCCCGTACGTACAGCAAGAATGGTTTTCCCACGACGGGAGGCACCAGGACTGGCAGGCTGGTTAAGTAGCGTTTGATATCCTCGAACGCTTGCTGGCAGGTTTTGTCCCATATGAAGGATACACCTTTCTTCATGAGATGAGAGAAGGGCTGACATCTCCCCGAGATATTGGATATAAATCGCCGGATATAAGCCAGACGTCCTTGGAACCCCCTGAGTTCCCTCAGATTATGGGGCGGTCGCATTGCCGTGATCGCCTGGACTTTGTCAGGGTCTACTTCGATGCCTTTGGTGGTAATGACGAATCCCAGGAACTTGCCACTGGATACACCCAGAAAGGACTTTACGGGGTTCATCTTGAGTTGATACTGGCGCATTAATTCGAATACTGCCCTCAGGTCTCGGATGTGATCGCCTTTGAGGCGACTTTTGACGGCTATGTCGTCTACGTAACATTCCACTATTTTGCGTAAATATCCGCGGAATATGTTACTCATAGCCCGTTGGTACGTAGCCCCAGCGTTCTTTAGCCCGAAGGGCATGACCGTATAGCAATATACCCCCAGTGGTGTCCGGAAGGCGGTGTGCTTCTCGTCTTCAGGATGCATCTTGATTTGATTGTATCCCGAGAACCCGTCCATGAAAGACATACGTTCGAAGCCGCAGGTGTTGTCGATCATGATGTCCGTGATGGGGAGAGGGAATTCATCTTTGGGGCAGGCCGCATTCAGATCTCGGTAGTCGACGCAGATGCGTACCTTCCCATTTTTCTTCATGACCGGGACCACGTTAGCGACCCAGTCGGGGTGTTGTTCCTCCCGGATGAAACCGCAGGTTATCAACTTCTTGACTTCAGCTTCGATGGCGTCCCTCATATCGGGGCGGAACCGTCGTTGGTGCTGCTTTACCGGCTTCGAATCGGCTAATATATTGAGCATATGAGTAGCTACCTTCGGGTCTAGGCCTGGCATGTCCTCGTAATCCCACGCGAAGATGTCAATATACTCCTTTATCAGCTGTATAACGTCTTCCCTTTCAGGTGGGGGAAGATTGTTACTGACAAATATTGGCTTTGTGAAAGCTCACTCCCAACGTTGATCTGGATGACTTCGTCCTTGGTGGGAGGTTCTCTCTGCTCGAAGCAGAATTTCTACTGCGTATCCATTTGTTGAGCCCAGGGGTCATCCTCGAATGGCTCCGTATCCTGCTCCTCGGCTTCTGAGGGATTTGTCATCACCATATTCGCCGATAGTGCTTGTTCGAAAGCATCTGGCGAGTTGGAGGGTGATAAGCTATTCTGGGAAGAGGTAAAGGGGTCCTCTTTTGGCTCGGAAGTCGCGATAGAGGTGGCATACCCTAGCCCGAGACGGGCTTGCTGATTACGGGGGTTGCCGCACGGCGGCGTTCGTCTGCCTCTTCCGTAGTTGAGGCCTGGCCTACGTTTCAAGTCGTAGCCCATGTTTTGAATGATCCTTAGCGCTTGCGGGCTATAACAATGAATCTGTATTTTCCCGGTGTCGTCATCAAAAGGGTCTTCTTGGACAATCGGCTGATTCCGCATGCGACCGAAGACAATTGAGCGCTGAGTGCTGCAGGTAGGCGGGACGATGAAGATAGAATCCTCATGAGGTCCATATGTCGTGACGACGTTGGATGGCGATGCTACTTCCCAGACATATGGGCGATAGGAACCTATAGCTTTCAAGAATTTTTGTGCTATGGGTTCTACCTCGTGATGCGGAGTAGGTCTCTGTACTGGAATTTGAGCATAAATATACTGAAAAAGAGGATGTTTATTATCATCTGGAACTTCACTCCTGGTCGCCTTTACACCAGTTGACTACCCGCTGCGTCGAAGGTTGATGACCAAGGGTGGAGGCTTTCGGTTCAAAGTGATCACTAGAGGATCACCCTCTTCTCCTGTCTTGGTCTTGTCCCGGTGGATAGCCAAAGGTTCTATGGCTTTCGGACGAGTGGTTCGTCCCTTCACTTTAATGGACAGCGGCAGTGTGGCAGAGTGCCCTTCCGGCTCCCGACGGGATTCCTCCTTTGCCTCGCCCGATCCTTCTTCCACATGGTCCTGGGAGTACAACACGGCATCGGAATAGTACGACTCTATTCCTTTGAATGGGTTTAGGTCAGCTACCTCCGTTTGTACTGTTCCTTGTGCGTCTACATACTTAAGGCATTGATGTAGGGTTGAAGGAATGATATTATGGTCGTGAATCCACGGTCTTCCTAGCAGGATGTTGTAAGACACCTCTGAGTCGATGACGTAACATGTGGCCACCGACCTAAGGTTGCCGATCTGGATTCTCAAGCGAATTTTCCCCAGTGGCTTACTTTTTCCAGCGTTGAAACCCACGATTGTAGTGGTAGTATAAGCCAGTTCGCTGGTAGGGATTCTTAGTGGCCTTAGCAGACTGTGCGGGATGATGCTGATCGATGATCCCGGATCTATGTGAATCCGGTCGACCTCCATGGAAACGACGTACCCGGTGTAATAGAGGGGCCTGTCATGTCTGTTATGTTTTAACAGCATGTCGTCTTGAGTGAAGGTGATATTTGGGACCACCTCCATTACGCTGTGGCACTGAGGACATGCCACTGGCTCCTCGTCGGGAGACTTGAGTTGGGTCAAGTATGCCTCTGCCTGCATCAGCGCTTCACTCAGGGCTAGACGAGTGTCTGGGGAGAGCCTGAGTAGCTCGAGGATGGACAACCTGGCTGGCGTATTGGCTAGTTGGGCCAGGATGTCAAATTTGTATGGCTTCTCTAAACCTTTGCTTGGAATGTTTTTCACAGGTTTGTCGAAGCGTATTTCTTTCTGCTTTCCCTTTTTCGCTGGAGTAGGTTTCGCAGGGCTGACGTTTGGCACGACGGGACCTTGCTCTGAAGGTTTGGTAGCTGGAGCGTCAGCTGGCGTGTCTTTCTGGTTTGCTCCATTATCGTCGAGGTAGGCCCTCCCTGACCGGGTTGCGATAAGTACCTTGTCTTCGTCTGGTGCAGAAGCAGTTGTGATCATGTGGCATGATCTGTATTTGGAACTCTTCTCGGAGGTAGGCCTAGCTGCCTTGGTCTCCCTCTCGAGCTCTGGTACTAAATCCGGGTGAACCCACATTATCTCGCCCTGCCGGGTAGTTAGGGGCACCAGTTTGTGATTTTGACCCCTAGCCGGGGGGAGGTTAACGATGTTCATCGTTGCCCGGGATATAGGTGCAACACCATTAGGGACCCTTTGGGGAGGTAGATTGCCAAACTGCAGAGAGATCATGTTGGCCGCAACCGTCTTCTCGGTGCTGTGTAGAGTGATGGCCTTAGCATCAATTAATTCCAGGATCTTTCGTTTTAATACATAGCACGCCTTCGTTGGGTGGTGTACGTATCTGTGGAAGACGCAGTATTTGGGGTCGTCGGTATTGCCAACCTCCTGGGGGCCGCCTTAGCTTCGGGAGGGCGATCTTGCCACTTTTGACGAGACACTCAAAGATACTTGGGATGTCGTCGTCGTCGAAAGAGTAGACTTCGACGGGCCTAGAAGTCCCAGGTTTTGCTTGCGTGGTTGCCGCAATCTTTGGTCTGGCCGTGTTGATTGCCAGGGCTTCTTTCCCTTTGGGACCACGAGGATGGTCACTGCTGGGAGATGACCTCTTGCCTCTGTCAGAGGCGGAGATCATGATGCCATTATCGCGTGCCTTGCGACTGTTGTCTTCGGCGGCTACTGCCGAGATGATGAACGAGGGCCAATCATGGAACTGATATGGTCCTGTGAACACCGAGACCACGGACAGGAGATTTTTTCTGCAAATGTCCACCAATGCTGAGTCTGGAACTCCTGGGGGCATTTGTAAGGTGGCTTGACGAAAGCGTTCGATAAAGATGCGGACGTCTTCCTTTTCCTTCTGTTTGACTTCGATGAGGGAGGACATAGACATGTCCATTCCTCCTTCGTAGAATCGTGTGAATGTCCATTCCTCCTTCGTAGAATCGTGTGAAGAACAGAGCTTTGAAGTCCTCGAAGGAAGTAATGCAGTTGTCCGTCAAGCTTCTGTACCACTGGTAGGCTACTCCCGAGAGACAGCCTTTGAACACCCGAGTGAGGAGGGCATCGTTCCCTTGTAGCAACACCGTCATCATACTGAAATAGTTCATGTACTGACTTGGTGATGTTTTTCCCTCGAACAGAGCCATAGTCTGAGGTTTGTATCTTGGAGGGAAAGGGACCTCCTCCCAGACAGCTGGGTAGGGCTGGTTGATTCCCAGTTTCTTGAGCTGATCTTTGTGCTTCAAGGCGTCGAACTGGGCTTTTAACTCTCGCACTGCCTGCATCGGATTCTCAGTTGGAAGCGGGGCTACTAAGCGGTGCGGAGTCAGCTGTATTGTAGCTTCAGCAGGAGGTAGGGCATTTTCTAGGTGAGGCAGCGGAGGAACTGTTGACTCTTGATCCAGCACAGACTCTTGGCTTGGGTTGGATGGTGGTGAGTCCACCCCCGCGCGTATCTGAGTTGGTGGGACCGACGCTTGAGCCATGGTAGTTGCGTGCTGAGCGAGCATCATCTGGTGCATGTTTTCCATTACGGATTGCATTTGTTTCAGAGATGTCTTCAGCGTAGTGATGCGTTCCGCGCTCCCTGACGGCGAAGCTTCCTCGCGCTCATCTTCAATGGCGTAAGCTCCCATTTCCCTGTGGGTCATTGAGGGATTAGTATAGGTCGTTATAGAAGTCGACTCCATACTTTCTGCCTCTGATTCGGGAATTTGGCGATCTTCGGCGTCGGAATCAGAAGAGGATGACGCTGGTTGTTGTGATCTTGCATGAGTGTTTTGGAACACCCCGGCTTCAACGTCTCCGAGGGGCTTACTAAACCTCCTTCGGCTCGGAGGTCTGGAAGGCTGTCGTCTCGAGCTCGACCCTCCTCTAGGTATGTGTGAAGCCATGTTCACAGACGCATGCGCGGGTTCCCCTTCCGAAAAAGACAGCGAGTAGCTCAATCGGTCGAAGATCGATTGTTTTGCCTTGGAGCAGCAGCAATTAATCACAACTTTATGACTATTACAATAGCGTTCGCTAGGAGGTGAGATAGTCATGTTGGAAGGTCCTCTTTCTTTACGCCTCCTGATTAGATATTTGCGTAGGTCAGGAAGGTTTCTTTCCGCCGTCTGAGTTTGTTTTACGCCAAGGGACCGCGCCTGGCGTAACTTGGAGATTCGCTCAGTCTGGCGTGAGGCTGAAGAGGCTCTCAGTTGGCCATTAGCTTCTCGCATAATCCGGAGAGTAGGCAGATCATTCTTTTGCTGGCGTAAGGGCCCAGTAGTTGAATATTCACCCGCCTGCTTTCTTTTGCGGAGATCGCCGCGCTCGTCTGGTTCACCATAAAAGTCAGATGTCATTTTACGCGTAGAGCGCGATCTGTACTTCTGATTTGGTGTTGAGGTGCCATCAGAGGTCTTGTCTGTACCGCGCGCAGCGGGAGACTGATTTCTGCGCGTAGAATGCAGTGGATACTCCTGGGTTAGCGCCGAGGCTTTGCCAGAAGCTTTGTCTGTACCGCGCGTAGCGGGAGACTGATTTCTGCGCGTGGAGCGCAGAGGATACTTCTGGGTTAGCGCTGAGGCTTTACCAGAAGCTTTGTCTGTACCGCGCGTAGCGGGAGACTAATTTCTGAGCGTGGAGCGCAGAGGATACTCCTGGGTTAGCGCTGAGGCTTTACCAGAAGCTTTGTCTGTACTGCGCGTAGTGGGAGACTGATTTCTGCGCGCAGAATACAGTGGATACTCCTGGGTTAGCACTGAGGCTTTGCCAGAAGCTTTGTCTGTACCGCGCGTAGCGGGAGACTGAATTTTACGTGCGGGGCACGGAGGGAGCGATGCTACCACCTCATTGGTCGGAGAGATCGGAGAGATCGGAGAGTCCACAGGAATGGCAGAGGATGTCTTGGGCATCCACACTTTGCGCAGCTTCCTGCTGTCTTGGACGGAAAGAGAGTGAGAGCTACCCCTAGTCCGAAGCATGTCTTCGTAGGCAGACTGGTCGAACTGAACGACCAGTGTCTTCTTCACGGTTCCTACAGATACCGCATCGTGTTGAGCAATTACTTCCTCGTCAGAAGAGAAAGATGTTCCCAACAGAGTCGCCATCTTGTTTGTGGTATTAAACGAAAGAATGAAAGTGTATTTCAATGACGGGGTTATAAGAGGCCCACGCCCTTTGGTTTATAAACAAACTTGTACAATGTAATCCTATACGAGGATGTAGGAGTACAATTTATTTAATCTGGGTATAAATTGCTATAGGTGTCTGATCTGCGGTCGATCACTTTAGCCCTTGGACTACACGATGTTGAAGAAGTGCCGTGGAAGATAGGATGCAGCTCCGGAGGTTGCAAAGGAGGGTGGATGCGCGATGCTGAAGGTCGTCGCTCCCTGTTCCTTGCCCGAGCTCTGGGTTCTCCTCTCTCTCTCTCTATCTCTCCTCCTTGATCTCTGGTTCGATGACCTTGTCCGATCTAATTCTTCGACCTTTGATCTTGTACTGGTTTTCTTGACCAATTTTCTGACCTTTTTTCCCATTGATAGGGGTCTCTATTTATAGAGTTTTGGTGACAGTGACCACTCCGTCGGTGTAACAACCGAGGAGTGGACAGTACAGCACCCTTTTACACAACGGTTTAAAATAACCAATGCCTGCATGTAAATAACCTTTTGAGTGAGCATGTGACGCGTGTCCAACTAAGGGGACAAAATGCGTATATCTGCTATGAAGATCACGGCGTAGAAGCCACGTAGGTAGGTATCCCTTGTGTAGCAGGGGTTGGCGTAAAAGCCAAGCGACTGTCACCTTGGCGTAGAAGCCAAAATAGGCATAGAAGCCGAGCAGGCATAGAAGCTGAATGGGCATAGAAGCCGAACAGGCATAGAAGCCGAGAGGGCATAGGAGCCGAACAGGCATAGAAGCCGAGTGGGCATAGGAGCCGAACAGGCATAGAAGCCGAGTGGGCATAGGAGCCGAACAGTCGTAGAGACCGAGAGGGCGTTGGAAGCCGAGGGAGCACTGATCCTGAGCGGACGTAGAAGCCACTGCGTACCGAGTCGAAGTGCTGATGCGAACGTTTTAGCCGGAATTACGGCTTTCGAAGATGTAATCAAATCTTCTACAGAGATTTGTCATCATCTTGTGCATTAAATGCGGAGACGTACTTTTGGAGGTCTGCAGCCCTTCTGTGCATCCGTCGCGGAGACGTGCCTTGAGGGAAACTGTCACTGCTCTGTGCAATTAGACGTAGAGACGTGCCTCGAGCCCCGTACGAAGTGCAGCTTTTGACGTGGCAGCGGTTTGCCTTACTGCGGAGCATGAAACAGCTCATGTTCGCCTGTGTAAACAAGGCAGCGTATTCCCTTGTACGCGAAAGAGCAGTTTATGCTGAGGGGACTTCAGTAGACGACGGCTTGGTGATATTTTAACCAAATCCTCTGCATTAAATGCAGAGATCTGTCATCATACTGTGGAGCGCGTTCCGAGGGGTCTGCCACCGTTTCCAGCCGTCGTTTGGGTAGCCGTGCAGTACTTTTTATCAGGAGTCAGAGGCCAGGTTCACCGCGTGACTTGACAGGTTCATTTCGGGGAAGACGAAGCGTCCCTCGTACGTTTTAACGCTGCTTTAAGAGCGGCTGGGTTTTACGCCATGGAGGCGATGGAGAACCCTGTTTTACGTTGGATGGCTTCGAAGGCCTCTGCTTACGCTGCTCTGTTTCGAGATGCTGCGTAGATCGTTCCAGCATATTTTTCATGCTTCTACAAATATGTTCCACTATCGTTTGTGCTTCGAGAGAACCATATCGTGTGCTTGAACTTGTTCAGAGAGGGCGGTTAGTCTGCACAGAGATAGATGGTCTGTTGGTTCATCTCGTCTGCATCCTAGAGTTTATTTGATAGTGTTTTATGCATTCGCATTGGTCGGACAATGGCTATTGGTGAAGAGCTGAACCTGGGTCACGGATGCTACAGAGATAGTGGAAAGCAATCATGAGTCACAGCTCCTAATAGCATCAGATAAATGAGTCATTGGTTAGCTGGATTACCGCTACCGATCCTGAGTTTATAGGGGACCAAACTGCATATAAGATAGTTCATTATAGTTCATTGTATTGGCTTAATAGAGGATAGTTCATAGATGGTGTATTGTCCCTAGAGTCTTTGAGTATAGCTCACGAGACACGCTGCGCACACCCTAATAGAACAATCGGCTTGTCTTGCCTGCTTGCTTATATCAATATGAACTCTGTTTTTAAAGATGTTTCCTAAAGAAAGTAATATAACTCCGTTCTTGTGTTACATGTAACGAACACAGGTAAAACTAGAAAGATCACTAGTGATGTAATATTTTATAATATGATTACTTAGTGTTGGTTTTAGTGAATGTTGCTTCTGTTCAGTTGTTTATACTCACCAGTACTTATAAAAGTGTCGACCCACCAATAGTTTACTTGCTTGCAGTACTGGATCATCCGAGGAAGCGATAGGCGTGCCTCATCCCTAAGACCCAAAAATTTGGTTTCGATTGCCATGAGCTACTTTCGTATAGAGGGGCATAATGTATGTAACGATCCCATTATATTCAGAGAACCTTGTGCCTCGATTTGCTCCGTATACTCAGATGGATAAATGCTTGCAATACTGTCCCTCCGCTGCTTACTCGATAGATACGATGATAGCCAAACTTTAACGATGTTGCCTTGTGCGGGCGTAACCCCAAGCTCGCACGGTATCACGTCCCGGTGGCAAATGACTATACGCCCCGCGGGAGCGCCCAGGCACGGTGATTCGCGTCCGGCGGGGGCGTTGGTCGGAAGACCTTCGGAATCGGGGCGTGACAGTATGAGTCCAACACTAGGATACTAAGTCAATACACTATGAAACTAAGTTATACTAGTTAATCTAAGATACTATAAAACACACAAAATGCCGTATCCTAAGATACACAAGTTTAATATAGAAAAATAGTAATTTGTATATATATACAAGCCAATATTTATAGTATCTTAACTAATCGATGAAATTAGGATGCCTTGGCCTTGTACCAATGCGTATCACACTACCTATCTTGATACTCGAATCCAATACCTTGGTATCGACCCATTACCTTGGTATCCCAAGGTAATTCAAAACCTAGTGAATATAGCTAATATACAATACACACTAGTATACATACCTATCTACTAATAATACAATACCATATTTACATATAGATAACTATATAATACTCAAGTCTCTCACTCACTATCTATTATATAACAAGTATATATATCAGTAGCTATCTATACATACTAACTACTAAACTAACTATTACTAACTAGTATTTTAAACTAACTGTTACTCTTAACTATTCTAACTCAACCAAATACCCAACTCAAATAATACCCAACTCAAATAATACCCAACTCAAGTAATACTTAAATACCTTACCTGAACTGAATCTGAAACCGAACTGATACCTTGATACTGCGTTGATACTGCACAGTGAGGCTCCTAATGCAAGTTCCCTGTTGCTGAATTGCATCCCCTATTGCACGAGCACTGCTACCTCTCTGTACTGCTATTGCAGTGGCTCATAGCTGCTGGCTTCTTCCCCTTGCTACTTGTAAACCCCCTGATTTTTTAGGATTTTAAAATAGATTTTTTAGAATTTTTCTGGAATTTTTCGATAATTTTTACTAATTAAAATCAAGGTATTTCGACATTAAATAAAATTAAATATTTTTAAAATATATTAAAATATTATAAAAATAATATTTTTGGGTGTAAAATAAAATATTGGACTTAGGATAATTTTTGTGGAATTTATTGGACCCCGAACATATTTTTAAAGCCCTAAAAACCCTATTTTAAAATAAACCAAACTAAACCAGGTTGAACCGGGCTCAAACAGGTCTGAACCGGGCTGAACCCGGTCCTACCGAACCGGCCGGTCCGAACCGCCCCGACCCTAACGGGTTGGGTCCTACCCAAACCCGACCCGACCCGGCCCTTCACCCGATCACCCACGAACCCTCCCACGCCCCGCTCGGCCCGCAGCCGCCCGCGTCGTCCAGCCCCGCTCCGCTCCGCCCGGCCATGCCTCCCCCTCGTCCCCGCCTTCCCCGCCAAGTCGCCCCTTGCCTCCGCCTCCCCCGCTCGACCCCGCTCCCCTCCGCCCTATTTAAACCCTAACTACCTCCAGCCTCAGCCTACCCCGCCACCACCACGAACCACCACCGGCTCCGCCTCCGGCCCTTGACGCCTGCCACCCTCTCCCCTCGCCGCTGCCACCCTCTCCCCAGCGTCGCCCTCTCCTCCTCCTTCCTCCCCGCGTCTCCAGCAGCCCCCGACGACCTCGCCAGTGCCTCCGTCGACGTCCCAGCGCACTCCGCCGCCTCCCGGCCGCCAGTGCCGCTTCCGCCTCCCTCCGGCAGCCGCAGTCCCATGCAACCCACCGGGACCCTAACCCTAACTCTAACCCTAGCCCTGACTTCTTGTCGAGTCGACATGAGGATACGAGAATCCTCGATTCACGGAGCCCTATTCAGGTAACCCGTTCTCTCTGCTTGTTGATCCATTTTCGGTTCTGTTTGTTGCAACGCGAACCCTGCGTGACCCTCCGGATGCCCGTGCAACCCTCTCGGTGTGTCGCATCCTGTGGCGATCGCAAACTGCGATCCAAAAACAGGAAAATCAACGTCCTATTTCACCCCGGAACTGAGTACGCCCTGCCAAACGGGATGACTTTGTCACGTGCGGTCTTCACTGATACGTGCGTGCCGTTGATACGGACATACGAGATTTCGCAGAAGTTGATATGGATGTGCGTGCACACCGGAATCAACGCGTATCCGCCGACAACACCCCATATCCGTCCGTTCTGAATCTTATTGTAACTTCGTGTACACACGTCGGATCAAAACGAAACTTACGCCATCGGACTCGTAGCAATACGCTGGTCCTGTGAGCCAAGTTTGGTTCAATTCTGAGAATGTTGACAAAATCGCATATCGTGGGCCCCACAGGCTCCACTTGACGGACGATTTTGTGATCGGCTCATCGGAATCCAATTATGGAAGTTCCGTTGGGTTCGTATCATCGTTCTGGACCTGTTGACACTAAGTTTGACAAATTTAGAGAAATTTGTCCCTGACACGTTTTTCGGTGCGAAGCGGGCCACCTGTGGACCCCGTTTTGACCCGAAATTGTCATTTTTGTCCTTGTCTCCAAATTGGACTCAAGGACAGGCGTTTCTAGCTATTTGGTATTTTTTGAACATGATGGTGATATTTTTTTCAGCATCCGGAGACGTTTCTGGAGATTTCACGAATACCAGAGCCACAGTTAGAAACCATACACCAGGCAAGTGTACCTTGCCAAACATTGCAGTTCTTGTTACATAATTCTTTGACTTATTTATCTGTTGTACATGCTTAACCTAGGACTGTGTGACTTATTTAGCGTCCGATTAACTAGTCGGGTGCCAACACCGTACGCGAAGTTGTGTAACATCACATAGAGATGGATATCGTGACATTTACATTCTCGTACTTGCCATATCAAGTACATTATACCCAGGACACCTGACACGAATCATGAGACAGAATCTTTCTGAAATATTCAAGGTGATTCTTTATAGGATACAGGTTTATGACATATACATCTTTACATGCTTAGAATTTATTCTGACTTATTGCATTAGTTTGATCTTGCGTGACATGGACCTGAGACATTATGAAACTGTGACGTGAGATTACATTGGGTGGGGAGAGTATTACCATATCAAAGGCTGATTATATTATAAATATTGTCATCTGGAGGTGTCTTAGTCTCAGATACAGAGCTTTAGCGCAAGTTCTGGCCCTTCGAGAGAATACTGCTATAGGTTTCTCAGACACTGATCCTATAGTAGTCTCAGCCTGAGTATGATTAAAAATCTCACTTGCATATCACTTAGCTGGTTTATTTATTTATCCTATTGTTGCATTGATTGCTGCACTGTATTTATTTTGGCATGAGTTATTTTGTACCTTGCTATGTCCCCTGAGGACCTGGATCTGGATTATGTTCCCAGGTATAGCCGAAGAGATCTACCCCGAGGTGTACGAAACATGAGCACTTCTCGGAGCAGAACCAGAACCCGAGGACGAGATCGGGCCAGAGGACTTCTCCTAAGTATTGGCTTTATATACTCAGTTATTTCTATTTCCAGTTACTTTATTTCCTGTCTATTGCATTGATGTATCAGACTTATTCTCGGGTTGTTTCCCGAGACACTTTTATTGAGATATGTTAGATTCTATTTATTTGCATTTATTTCGGCTTTGGATCTGTGATTATCTGTTATGGATGAGATTAGAATAGACTGTGACTTGTATTATTGGACCTATTTATTGTTTTACTACAGCTTAAGTATGCCCTGATGGATCCATTAAATTGGGTTTGTCCATCAGTGCGTGCTGCTGGCCATTGCCACGTGTCCAGTCCCTCGATATTTTGGGACTGGGGCGTGACACTACTTGACTGAACTACCTACTCACTTGGTCATTACCGGACCCTTCGAGTTGAAACTGCTACTGCTAAGCTTCAGTTGACTGTGCATCCTTTCAAATGCCACTGAGCAGTGCCCTAATGCACTGCCAGCATCCCCCTTCAGTTACTGTACTACAGAGTGCAGTGCTCTACTTGTTCCATGTTGCAGCTCCCTCCTTTGCTGAAGTTGCACGAGCCTGCATAGAGGATGTACCTCTCTGTGCAGCTACTGCAGTGTGCTTCCCTCTGCACTGCTCTCTCGAGCAGTTGGCTTCCCCCTTCAGTTGCTGTCTAGCAGTGAAGGCTCCCTGATACTGTCACTGTGCCCATACTTTCCTGCTGAAGTTGCAGTAGGATACTTCTCCCCCCTCTCACACACACTCACAAACACATACATAGCACACTCACACACACTGAAACCAACTCAACACAACCCGAACTCCCTGTCACTACCACATATTCAGATAAGGGCATTTGTGTAATTTCACTATTTTGAATAAATATGTATTAATTTAATCTGCTGAGTTTTATAAACTATTTATATGTTGTTAGTGATATTTGGTTTTAGGTCAAACCCTAGAACGCATTAGGACAAACCCTAATGACCAAACCCTAATTTGAAAACCCAGTTCTAGAGAAACCCTAGAATTCAAACTTTAGGTTTGGACCTCAAATCCTAGACTGACTAAACCTTAGTTAATTAGGTTCTACATGACCTAACCTGGGGGTTTAACCTAAAACTATGCATTAGAAACCCTAACTTGGTTTTAATATAAAAAGGAGCCACTATTTTCCTTCATGAAGGAAGAAACCCTAGCCTCCATCAAGAAAAACTTTTTCCCCACCTCCAGATTTCGGAATCTAACCCAAGGGATTCCATCTTCCTCCTCCAAAGCAAGAGAAACAAGGAGCTTGGGTCAAGAAGCCTTGGGGAAGAAGAACCTTCATAGGGAAACCATCTCCCTATAGGTAAATCCGATTTCTAATCTATTTTTAATTCTGTTTTCTGATTTTTGCCCATTAGGAAACCCCCTTTTGTGTAGATCTCGATTTCTAGGGATCCTACTTAAAGTCCTAGGAGAAATTAGGGTTTTGTGTTCATACATTAGTTTTCTCCAATTTTCGTGGACCCTAAATCATAGGGGTATACATGTAGGCAGATTTCCTCATTTACACATAGGTTTGAACTCGATTTTAAGGTTTTGATTTGGGGTATTCAAGAGCTTAGTGTAGAATCTGATTTTTCAGCACTAGGTGTTCGATGAAATGCCTCACAGGGGTTTACCTATCTATGTATCCTAATCTTGCATTGTTTTGATATATAAAACTATATACATGATGTAATTACGGGAGTTGTCAGTTATGTGTTGGATTTTTCCCTGTACAGTTGATGATTTGGGATGTGAAATGCAGTCGGGTGTATTGGGGCTGATCTGTGCAGTGTAGTGGGGAAAAACTGTGCAGTCGTGTTGAGTTTTAGTGTAGGATCTGTGAGTGTATCTAGTGATCCTAGGTGACAGTGTGCCTGTATGTGGTGTGTGTGAGTAAACAGTAGGTGTATCAGTTAGGAAATTAGAACCTATGTATCCCAACATGTCTAGGCATTAGGAGTGCCTATGGGTAGCAGTATGTGTGAGTTTACCTGTGTGTGATAGTGTGGTGTAGGAAGAGTTCTATGTAGAGTCGGGTTTTGGGAGTGTTAGGGTTTTTGCATTATGTGTGTTAGAATGTATCAGGGTATATGTGTCTTAGTTAGAAATAGAACTGTGATGTTTCAATATGAATTCAGTATGTGTGTGTGGGTTTTAGTGCCAGAGATCTGCCTGTGTATCAGTTCTGAACCTATGTAAAATTAGAGTATCAGAAACTGTGTGTATCTGCAAGTATCATTGTGTGATCCCTGTGTGCAGCATGTGTGCTGAGCAGTTGAATTTCAGTAGGTTATAGTGCTGTGTAGGTATGTAGCTTAGTATCAGCCAGTTCTAAATTGACTGTGTGTGTGTGTGAGTGAGTGTTAACTGTGTTAGTTTTGATGAGTTTGGGTTAAGTATTGACAGTAAGATACCTGTAGACACTTGGGTTTCAGGTTTGAAGTAAGTATAATACTGATACATTATATTAGTGCAGTGAAGAGTTTTATTGGGCATTAATAGGCTTGAGTGTATTGCTGCATTAGGTTGCAGTAGCAAGAAATATCAGCTGCTATTAAAACCCAAGCAGTAGATTAGCAACAGTAGGCAAACATGACACTTGCAACATGGCAGAGGTACATGTATGGAGAATTACCTGGGTACTAGTGTGAACTTGTACACTGTGTCTTAAGTGCAAGTATAGTGTAGGTAATAGAGTATCAGGTATTGGTATGAATGCTGGTATGGGGAGATTGGTATGGTAAGGTTAGTTAAGGGTAAGGTTGGCATGGAGTGGGGAAAGTCTTAGAGTATCTGTATGAGTTGAGATGAGAAATTGAGAAACTAGTTAAATTAAGAGTTAACAGTTTAGGTAATACCTTAGGATCTATATAGGAGTTATATTTATGTTAATTGCCTAGTATGTAAATGGTTTGGTATCAACACAAAGCCTGGGGTAACAAGGTCTAGACTTAGTATGGTCCTAGTTAACCTAGTTTTGACCAGTAGATTTTAGTATGACCTAGAGGCCTCATATTTAATTTAGTTAAACATGTAAATTCTTTTAAATTCAGTATCTGACAATTTATATTCCACAAATAGGTTGTTGTGATCCCACTTCGGACATCGATCCTCACACTTTGCTCAGGACCACAGGCGAGTACATTCTCTGACAGTTTTCGTTTTGTTGATTACTTCTATAAATTGTAGTGTATTACATACTTGATTCTGACACTATGGATACACGGGTTAGCACCTTAGATCCCCATCATGAGGAGTCATGATTGGAATCCACCGTGCTAGCTGGGGATGGGGAACTATTAGTAGATTATGTGATCATATCCAAACTTACCATGCATCATAGCTCACCCCACTTCTCACGTCGGGTGCGGCCTGACCATCATCATGCTTCATAGCTGTTATATATGATTAGCTTGACCATTATCATGCATCATAGCTAACCATATGGTTAGCCTGACCTACAAGAATCATAGCTAATCATATATAACCAGCCTGATCTAGTCCCAAGCCGATCACATAATAAACTGATAATTCAAACACTTAGCTAGATGTTTACTATTTCATTCAGATTCACTTGTTCTAGCATTCACTGTTTATTGTTCATTGCTAGATGCTCTATTGCCTATTTCAATTCTCCTGTACTTCTCATTTTCAGCATATACTTTCATCTTGTATTTCTTACACTGTTTATAGTCTTTGTCAATTTAATGAAACTGCTGTTAGTGCTTGTGCTTTGCTCCAATCCTGACTGGATAACATTTTTCAGAGGACCTGGAGAACTTTTGCCCCACTCATTATGGCCCAGGATTAGAGGGAGATTTCACTCCAGAAATTCCAGAAGAGTTGCCTATCCTAGAGGAGATCTTGCCTGCCTGTACTTAGATTACTTTTTCTGCATTTATTGTTTTAGACTGAGACTGAGTTGTATTTCATTATTTGTGACTTTGTGAGGTCATCTAGACCCAGGATTTGAGTTGGACTTATTGTGGTTGGTTTTTAATAGAACTCCTTTCTATTCTCATCGTGCCATTATTTCTTATAGCTTATGATTGAGTATATTATAGAACTGTGGATTATTTATCATTGTCCTCCGTACGGAGTTGAGACTATTGACAGGATATATTATGTTGAGACTTAGACAGCGTTCTACCGCCGATGCTGCGGCGTAGGCTGGACGTACCCACGACTCATGCCCAAATTTCGGGTGCGGGTCGTGACACTCCCACATATACTGACACACAGTGTGCACAGTATATACACAGAGACTAAGGAACCCGACTCTTCATGATAGTCCCACACCAATATATATACATATATACATATATACATTAATACATATACATACATATATATACACATTCATATATATATATATATATATATATATATATATATATATATATACATATCCAATACATATGAATTAGACCATATAAATATGTATACATCCTATTAAACATTTCATCAAACACCTAGTGTGCCCCAATGTGATACTCTATGATACACCATAAGTCTTCATGCATACCCCCCCCCCCCCCAATATACAACTAAAACATTTACATATTCTATATAGATATATCATATACATATAGTATGATTAGTGATATGAAAGTTAGGGAAAATACATCCTTAAATCCAAAAACCCCCAAATAACATATAACACCATAAAAAATTATTATGAAACCAATAGAGACTCATGCTCTCCCCTCTATGGCTATTCATAAACCATGGGTGGGCTCCTAATGGCCAAATAAATGATAAAAACAGAATTTAAAAGAGAGTTTCCATATTTTTACCTATTGGGAGATGGATTCCCAATGTGACTTCTTCTTCTCCAAGGCTCCTTGAACTCTAAGCTTCTAGGCCTCTTTTGATGAGGAAACAATGAGGAATTTGAGGTTTAGAAATTCTAAAATTTATGGAGGGAAATAAAGGGTTTTTGGGAAGCTATATCTAGGGTTTCTTCATGAAGAGTTATTTAATAAGGGGTTTAGTCCTAAGTGAGGAATTTCACTAGATTCTAATTAATAGAATATGGATTAGTCTAGTGGGTTAAATGTCAAGTCTAAGCAAGGTCCACAGTCACATCAAGGCTAGTCCACTAACCCATGCCATTAATGAATATAATATAATATATATATTATCTATCATGCAACTATTAACACAATATATATAAATAATATAAATGACCATAAAGTCCCTACTCTAGAAATGTGGTAGTGACACGCATGGATTGGCAGATAGAGGCTTATGCGCATGGATTGGTGCATGGTGGCTTATGCGCATGGATTGGCGCATGGTGGCTATGCACATGAAGTTCACAACACTATATAGGACTTGACGTATGGCTGAAATTGAAACTTGGAAGTAGAACCAATCTGAACCAATATAGCAAGGTATAACTAAACTTGGTTCCTTTGATTACTTAACTTGGTTGCTATGATTGCGCAGGTTAAGTCCTTTGGCGTGGTTGCTGACCAGTAGATAAAAACTGGTGCATATAGCCACATGTGCTTTAGGAAAAGCTGTTGATCAAGGTCAAACCTTTCAGTGGTGAAGGTCTTGATGGAAAGCAAGGATCAAACAGAGGATCTGGGGATTGGGACAATGGTTCTGAACTTCGAGAAGTTACAGTCAAAGGAGTGCGTGTAGTAACGTACCCAGTGATTACCAAGAACCTGATCTCAGGAAGTCTGTTGCAGACTTGAGGGCTGTCATGACCCGTGTAATGCCCCATTCCGCGTCGGCATTATGTATCAGGTGAGTGGGCAGAACTTCGTTCTCTGATTCTTGCACATCTTAATAATAACCTGAGTTTTTGCTTGCAATGTTTTCATAAGAGAATGATAGAACCTGCCTTGCATGTTGATGAACGAACTCACCTAGCTTGTCTTTGAAACAAACATGTCTGCTTAACGAGAATCCTGAATGCTTGTCTAGAGTGCATGAACATGTTCACTATCGTCTATGCTTCTAGAGAACCATATTGTGCCTGAATGTGTTCAAGTGATAAGTCAGATTGCCCCGCAACAACGATAACTGTTCTGATGGTTCGTCTCGTCTGCATACTAGAGATTATTTGATAGTGTTCCATGCATTTGCATGCGGTCGGACAATGGCTTTTGGTGGAGAGCTGAACTGCATGCGTCATAGCCACCATGGGTCACAGCTGCCATTAGCATCAGATGAACGAGTCATTGGTATGCTGTACAACCAGTTGTCGATCCTGAGATACTCGGGGACCGCCCTGCATATAGCTAAGTCATTATGTTGGCTTGGATAGAGGACTGATGTGTGTCTAGCCATGCATTTGACCCTGGAGTCTCACGAGACACGCTGCGCACACCCTGAAACATGAACGGCTTGCTTGCTTATTGCATATGAAACTCTGTTTCCAAAGATGTTTCCAAACAATGTAATATGACTCTGCTAGAACTGCATGAAACGAACCTAGGTAAAACTAGAAAGATCACTAGTAATGTAATATTTTACAACATGATTACTTAGTGTTAGTTTTAGTGAATGCTTGTTTCTGTTCAGTTGTTTTATCTCACCAGTACTTATAAAAGTGCTGACCCACCAACAGTTTACTTGCTTGCAGGTAATGGATCGTCCGAGGGAGCGATAGGCGTGCCACCGTCCCTAAGACCTGGAATCATGGTTTCGATTGTTGTCCCGAGATGTTATCATATAAGGGAGCATAATGTATGGAACGAACGAATGCCTTTGCATAAGAGAACCCAGTCCCTCGATTGTCCCGAATACTCAGTTGGCTAAATGCATTGCATTGCAACAATGTCCCTTTCCACTGCTTACTTGATAGATGCGATGATAGCCAACAAACAACTGAAACGATAAGGCCTTGTGCGGGCGCAACCCCAGGCTCGCACGGCATCACGTCCGACACAATCCCAACGGGCCATCTCCTTTCTCGCACCCGCGGGATAGGCGCGGTGATTCGCGTCCGGTGCGCCGAGGCGCGGTGATTCGTGTCTGGTTTAATCCGGCTACGGGGGCTAGGCGATGGTCCGGCCGGGCGGCCCCATTGGGGCCGGAGTGTGACAACCCGCACCCGAAATAAGGGCACGAGTAGTGAGCAACGCCCAGCCTATGTCGTAGCATCGATGGTAGAACGATGTCTGTGTTAACTCTACTATCTAAACATCTCATACAATATATATACATGGTACCTGCCAATCATCTCAACTCCAGACGGAGGAATAATATGGTATCTGATAAAAGTAAACTATACTCAATCACAAGCAAACTAAGGAAGATAAAGTACGAGAAAGAATAACAAGGGAAAGAGTCACAATACATCCACGAATCTGAAATAATATATATACATGCCAAAATCTCAATAAAATCTAATACAAGTCAAAACAAATAATCTAAGCCTCATCAGCCTTTGGTACTAGATCCTCTTGCTCTAAAGGAGTATCCTCTAATGGTACGTTGTCCTGTGGTTCGTAATAGGTGGGACACTGGTTCACAAGCCAATTATTTAAAAAAATCCAGTCAAGATTAGAGCGAAGTACATACCTCTGAAAGTAGTTTTAAATACATAATAGAGAATATATAACAGATAATAGAAAAGAATACAAGATAACTAAATATCAGAATAAAATAAACTAGAGTAAATAGGTAATGTACTGGAATGAAAAACAGGCAATAAATTAATTGCAATAAAAGAAAATAGATAAACTAACTACTGTGCCATAGAGTACAAGTTTATTATGTGTTTGGTTTAGGTTGAACACGAATACAATATGGTAACTCGATTACACGTGTGATATATAATCGACATGTACACGAATACACTTGGCTTGATCACATAACTAACTCTTACTCTCTCATCCCAATCAATATCAATGGATCCAATCACGACACGTTACGAACACGAATATGGGCACACTGAACACGAGCAATGTGTGAACACAAAGTACACTAAATCAATACCCGATACACACGATAAAATACATGTGAAGACTATAACTTGACAATAACTAAAATGAGTCAAAATATGATTTCTAGACCATTTCAAGGTCATAAAAGTCAAACTAGGCCAATACTAGTCAGTCTAAGTAATATTAAGAATATCACTATCTCATATCTATGTATATTACAGCTACCTAGTATCTAACATTACTATAGACTATAACTTGATATTTCTAATATTATATTAGTATCTAAATACCCACATTACCTTAGCTTAATTCTAATATTACCTCAACATAATACTTATTATCTACCTATTATCTTATCTTAACATTAGTTATCTATAATCCTATATATACACAATATGTATATATCCTAACACCTTAACTAATATACCTTGAAATAATACCAACCCAACTCAAACCCTAATACTACCCTTTACCCATTTTGACACCTGAACTCACCCCACTGATACCATAGGTGTCCAATATCCCCAACCATACCCAAGAGTAACTGAACCCCAACTTGGCACATATGCACACAGATACCCTACTAATACTGCTCATGCTACCTGAAGGACTGCTTAGATTCCCCTCACCTATTGATGCAACCACTGAATGCAACTCTCAACACACTGTGTCACTCTTCTCTTCCTGCAGTTATTCAATTTTACAATGGTATTTGAATGCCTACAACTTGAGCCCCAACCCTACCCCTAACAGTTGCCCGCTTCGCACCGAAAAACGGGGTCCACATGTTGCCCGTTTCGCACCGAAAAATGGGTCAGAGACAATGTTCTCCAAATTCGTGAAACTTAGTGTCCACAAGTCCAGAACGACGATACGAACCCAATAGAATATTCAAAACTGAATTCCGATGAGCCGATCACAAAATCGCCCGTCAAATAGAGCCGTGGGGCCCACGATACGCGATTTTGTCAACGTTCTCAGAATCAAACCAAACTTGGGTCACAGGACCAGCGTATTGCTACGAGTCTGATGGCGCAAGTTTCGTTTCGATACGACGTGCGTACACGAAGTTACAACGAGTTCCAGAACAGGATCGAGACGGGGTATTGTCGACGGATACACGTTGATTCCGGTGTGCACGCACATCTAAATTAATTTCTGCGAAATCCCACACGTCCGTATTAACGGTGCGCACCTTTCGGTGAAGTCCGCACACGACCAAGTTGTCCCGTTTGGCGGGGCGCATCCAGTTCCGAGAAAAAATAGGATAATATTTTTCTAATTTTGGGTCACAGTTTGCGATCGCCACAGGACGCGATATCCCGAGCCAATGGCACAGGTATCGAGAGGGTCACACAGTCTACGCGTCACAGCAGACGGAATGGAAAACGGGACTGCGAGGAGAGAGAAACGGTCACCTGAACAGGGCTCCGAAAAGACCAAAAAATACGTTCTCGCGGGGTGACGCGACACTCGACCGGCGGTGGCGGCTAGGGTTTCCGCTGCTGGATACCTCGCCGGAGCTGGAGGCGGCCGGAGGAGCTTTGCAAAGGCGGCGCTGGTGGCGACCGTGGCTGCTACGGTCGTCACGGCGGAGGAGGCCGGAGCTGAAGTCGATCGAGGCGGCTGGGATCGTCGATATGCTGCCGAGCTGGGTCGAGGGACAGCGGAGGTGGCCGGAGGAGTCAGGGAGAGGTGAGGTGAAGGCGGGGAGGCTCGGGCGGTGGCTGAGGGTTGTGGGGACGACGGTGGCGGTGAGTGGAGTTGGCGGAAGAGAGATGGCGGTGGTGGCGGTGGTTCGTGAGGGAGGATGGGGTTTATATAGGCTGAGGAGGGAGGCGATCCGGCGACTGTTGGCGGGGAGAGGAAGAGCTAGGGGCGGCCGGTAGCGGGGTGGGAAGAGACGGCGTCGGCGGTTACGAGCGGAGGGCGACGGAGCCGATCGGTCGCGGCAGCGGTTAGGGATTCTACCGTTGCGGGTTAACGGGTCGGGTTTTGGGTCAGGTTCAGACCCGATCCGACCCGCAGGGTTTGGGTTGGGTTCAGTTAGACCGGGTCAGTTCAGGTTCGGTTCGGTTTGGTTTGGTTCAGAAATAAACCGGGTTTATTTTGGGTTTAAAAATAACTTAGTTTTTAGGTCTTTAAAAATGGTTATGGGGTCCAATAAATTCCAGAAAATTATCCTATGTCTAATATTTTATTTTACATCCAAAAATATTATTTTTATATTATTTTAATATTAATTAAAAACATTTAAAATTATTTAATTCTAAAATACCTTGATTTTAATTAGTTAAAAATCACAGAAAAATCCAAAAAAATCTGAAAATTATTTTTTTAAATCCTAAAAAATCAGGGGGTTTACAAGTTTGGAGCCATTTATAATTGGAATATAGTATTTTAGATTAATGTACACAATATTTGTATCACTTTGTGCACCTTACCGTTGCTTCTATATTTGGAGCGCTACACTAACATTTGCTTCCAAACAAATTTCACACACTTTTTTTAGACGTGCCAGCCTTCCATTCTGACCTTTGTGTAACTCATAAATACTCTCTCTTGTGCTTCATTTTAGTCGCACAATATTCGTTACAAATGTCTATTCCTAAACCCAAATAAATCCAACTTTGCATCTTTGTCCGTTCTAATCAAAATTGGAGACACAACCTCGACCCGTTTTGTGCAACCCAATTTATGATAATATTCTATTCTGAGTCTACTACGTCCATGACACTTGTGTCCCACCCAATTTTAATCTTCTGTACTTCTAATTAATTAAAGAACACCATTGGCACTAATTTTAATTAAATTGGTGTAAGGACCCAACATAACCCAAAACTAGACCCAACACCAACCCAAACCTCCACTCGTACCCTCAAGGTTCATACTAAATACCACACACCTTTTAACCCACTACATTATACCAAACATGGTATTTTTCCTCATCCAATCCCAATTTATATTGTTTGTGCAATTTTCTAATTGTTAGGGGCTTTTGTGTAAGAAGATAATTAGGTGTCCACCTCCCATTGGAGCCAAGCCATGAAGAACCCCCCCTCATTTGTTGACCGGTCCTACACCTAGGTTTTCCCCCCTTTTTGAGTGTGCAACACCCTAACTTTTTCCCCTACACCATCCACACCCTCCATTCAAAACCTAGTCCATCCTAGCCCTACATTCCTTCGTGTATAACCTTTCCCCCTCCTACATAAATACCTCCTCCCTCTCTCCATTTTCTTATTCACATCATCACCTCCATTTAACCTCACCCAAACCCTAAAACTCTACTTCTCCTTCTTTTCCCTCCTACCATTAACCCGACTCCGGCCATCACCTCGCCGCCACCACAGGCCCTGACTTCATCCTCCGACCTCCCTCCTCCTCCACGACAGCAACCGCCTCCGCCACCGCAGCCACCACCATCCACGACCACAACAGCCTTCCCCGACTTCTTCTTCTTCCTCGACTCCTTCTTCTTTCCCGACTCCTTCTTCTTCCTTCTCCGGTCATCACCGCCAACACCGCCACCCTCGACATCAACACCGCCACCCTTGATATCACCACTGCCACCCTCGACAGCACCCACCACGACCGCCACTCTCCTCCTCCTTCTCCTTCTCCGGCCAACACCACCAGCATCACCATCGTCACCACGCCACAACAACCATCGACACCACCACTTCCATTACCATCACACCATCATCTCCACCATCGCCACCACCTTAGCACCACCACTTCCATCACCATCACACCATCATCTCCACCACCGCCACCACCTTAGCACCACCCTCTCCATCACGATCACCATTGTTACCACCTCACCATCCCGACCATCACCATACACCCCACGACCACAGCCATCCCGACCGTCACCATCATCCATACGACCACTACCTCCTCCAATCACCTCGACCACCATCACTAGCACTCCACCATCACCATCAGCAACCTGCCACCGCCACCAAGCCGCTGCCGCTGCGAGCTGCTGCCATTGCTGCGAGCTGCTGCCAATGTGATGCTGCTGCTACTTGTTTGGTCGAAGCACCACCCCCACCCGTCGGAGGCAGGCCACCCTCGAGTCGGGAATGAGCATCACCCCCTCCTAGTCAAGCACACCTAGGTTTGCATTGTTACTCCTCTTTCTTGATTGTAACATGGATAAATGCTGACTGGTGAACCCTAGTACCTAGTGTTTATATGTGCGTGTTTTGGAATAGTGGTTATTGTTAGTAATTACTTCATAAAAAATTTGGTTATTAATATGGCATACATTTGTGTAGACCCTAGGTGTTTAGACTAAAACTGTCTTATGTGCAATAACCTACTAGCTAGGATATGGGTTTAGTGATTATGTTATTTGGAGTTATAAGGTATTGGTAACTAATTGTCTCGTTATGCACGGTATCTGAGGACACGATGTACTCGTACATAGAGACCTAGATGGTTACCAATATCGAACTTGTCTTGAAAATCTTAGCAAGAAGAATACCTAGTACCCGTGTGTTAGAGGTACAACTTAGCACCTACACGAATCATAGTTGTGACCGTGATTGTAACATATGAGAAATGATACCTTAGGATGACTTGTAAATGCTGTGGACGAGTAGAATAAGTGTACACCTACCCCTTTGATCCTTGACTTGTCAACCTTAGCCAACGTATTTAATTAGAACGTTTATTTGGTTTAGTCTCTGCGTAACTCATGACGTTGCTTAAGTTGTACTTGTGTACATGATTTGCATAGTGTAATGTAGTGATTAATATTTATTGTTATTTATTCATAGGCATCCAAGATGATTCTACCTTGGCTGCGGGTTCCGGATCCTTACTTGTGCACATCAGAGTTCCAGACAAGTATATCTTGCCTTGTTGTACTATTTATATTCAATTAATATTAGTTGCATATTTTATTATTTTAATATTATATAACTGTGTGCGTCTGAAAAAGACTCGGGTGCAGTCAACAAAGACGTTGACGTTTGGACTTGTGTCTGGCCTAGTGTCTAGTGGACGCACCTAAAGTTGTGGAGTTATCAATATGACTCCCCAGGCCTTGACATGTAGCATTATACGTCACAGAGTGAGTTCATGTAGGGACGCGTGCTTCATGCTTGACTAGCCATCGGTATGAGAAGCACGTATGATGGTATTTAGCTTAGTTGTATATTTTTTTAGTGACTTGCATTATAGTACTAGATATACACGTCGTATTCGCGACTTGTACATTGGCATTTGGTGAAGAAGATAATTAGTGGGCGTATGGGACAAACATTTGGCTATCATAGTTTTAGAGTAAACTACGGGGTTGTGAGCCTCAGTGTTACCCGGTTATGGGCCATGTGTTACCCGATTATGGGCTATGTGCTATCCGGTTATGGGCATATATGCTTGTCGATACATCCGACAGAGGTTACTAGTTGCGCGCTATCATGATCGGTGATGTAGTCAGCATATACTCCTGGCATCCAGTTTACAGCTAATGCCAGGTACTTAGACTCTGGCTTGATGCTACGCTTTATATCTTTTACCTACCCATACGTACCAAAGTTGTCTTCAAGTGGATTTCACTTAGCTGGTTGGATCATCCTCGAGCTTACACAATATTTACTTTATGGCATATATTTTGTATCTTGTTACGTCCCTCCGAGGACCTGGTTCCCTTCCAGATCTGGACGAGCACTTGTACCCGACCATCTACGGAGCAAGAGTAGAGACAGGATTCGTGGCCGAGGACTATGAGGTATTTCCAGAGGAGTTCCCATGATTTGGGTACGTTGCTGTTTCGGACTAGAGCATTCTTATCTAGCTAGTTGATGCTCTATTCTAGCTATCTTTCTACTTTTTGTGTTTTTATTTTATTGATGTATTTTAGTGGGTTTGTCCCCATCAGACTTATTTGAATTGTATTATGACATTCAGATTCTGCACTTATTTTTAGTATTTATTTCAGCACTTCTTATATTGTATTCTGCGGATGAGATTAGACATTTACCTGCTGTATGATAGCAAATTGGACTTGATAGTATTTTAGGACAGCGTAGTATGCTTCGTTGGGTCTATTAAATTGGAAAAATTCTTCAAAATCGTATTAGCTGGCTATTTCCATGTGGCCTAGTCCCGTGTATTTTGGGACTGGGGCGTGACACAATCCTCAGTCTAGACGAACTCCACGTCCTTCCTGGTTAGTCTAGTCATCGGCTCTGCAATCCTGGAAAAGTCCTAAACAAATCTCCGATAATAGCCTGCCAACCCAATAAAACTCCTGATCTCCTCAACTGAACTCGGGGTAGACCATGACTCAACTGCTAAAATCTTCTTTGGGTCTACTGAGATCATGTCTCCTGTAATCACATGTCCGAGGAATTCAACCTTATCAAGGAAGAACTCACACTTCGAAAGATTGCCATACAACTTCTTCTTCCTAAGGGTTTCTAGAACTATCCTCAAGTATTTCTCATGCTCCTCCGGGGTCTTCGAATAAATTAATATATCATCAATGAATAATACCACAAACTGATCCAAGTACTGATAAAATACCTTATTCATTAGGTTCATAAATACCGTCGGGGCTTTGGTCAACCCAAACGGCATCACCAAGAAATTAAACTGCCCATACCGAGTCCTGAAAGCTGTCTTCAGAATATCTTCCTTCTTCACTTTCACCTGGTAGTACCCCAACCTCAAGTCTATCTTTGAGAATACCTTCACTCCGCTCAACTGATCAAATAAATCGTCAATCCGCATAAACGGGTATTTATTCTTGATAGTGAGGTTGTTGAGTTCCATATAGTCGATACACATGCGTACCGACCCATCCTTCTTCGATACAAATAATACCAGAGCACCCTAAGGTGATGAACTGAAGCAGATGAAGCCCTTGTCCTGCAACTCATCCACCTACTTCTTCAACTCTATCATTTCGCTGTTGTTCACTTTATAGACGTACTATGATATTGGCTCTGCGCTTGGTACTAAGTCTATAGAGAACTCCATATCTCTGTCTAGTGGTAACCCCGACAACTCCTCCAGAAAGACGTCCATATACTCTGTAATCAATGGATGTGACGGCTCCTGTTCTTCCACCATAGCTCGACAAAAATCTCCTTTGCTCTGCTCTGCTGCTTCTCTTACGAACTCAAACTCTGGCTCTCCTGGCTCCTGATACAAAACTCTGCCTCTACGATAATTGATACTAGTACGATGCCTACTCAACCAATCCATCCTGAGTACTATATCGTAGCTCGAAAGTGGCATTACGAGTAGACATACGCTCATCTCTCAGCCTTCCAAAGAAACTCTTCGATCCTTGCAAACATCACTGACCAGGATAATGCCACCCCCGATCATGATCTTGCAAGTCCTCGCCAATGGTTCAGTCTCAAGGTGATGTTTCAGAGCAAAAGATACAGATACAAAACTATGTGAAGCACCGGAATCAAATAAAGCATGAGCTGAAAAAGAATTAAGATAGACTAAACTTGAAATAACATCACCGACTGACTTCTCCTTCTCGACGGTCAAGGCAAAAGCTTGCCCCTGTCACTGGGCACCTCGCTGCTGCTGGTGGTGCTGGTGCTGAATGAACTGCCTGTTGTGGTGGTAGAGGAGGTCCTCTCTGCTGTCCCGCTGGTGGTCTCGTAGATGCTCTTTGTGCCTGAGCTTCGCTCTGAGCTGGATGGGCTGGAGCTTTAGGACAAACTCTCAACTGATGGCCTCCTAATCCACAAAATAAGTACTAGCCCTATCTCATCCTGCATGCATCCTATCCATGTTCCTGCTTCTTACAGAATGGGCAAGGAACAGCAGACCTTTGGATCTGGTGCGTCTGCTGTACCAGCGCTCTAGCTGGTCCATGGTACTGCTGCCTCGTCTGCTGTAAGTGCCTCTGATGCTGCTGCTGAAAGTGAGGCCACTTTATTGGACCCGTGTTTGTACTGGATTCTCCTATGTCTCTCGGCCACTTGGAACCAAGTTCTAGATCATCCTCTGCCCGATGTGCCTGTCTCAGAATCTCCTCAAAAGTAGCGGTGGGATCTCCATTTGTATGTGATTTGATCTCCTTGTTCAGGCCCTTCTTGAACTTCTTGGCCCTTCCCCTGGGGTTGTGCCCCTCCACAAAGAAGCCTAATCTGTAATACTCAGCCGCATACTCATCTATCGTCATACCTCCCTGAACGAGGTACTGAAAGTGGCTCTCTAGAGATGTCAAAGCCATATCTGGAAAGAACTTTTCCTTGAAGAGCTCTTTGAAAGCTTCCAAAGTAAGTCCCGGTGATGAGATCCTGGGGTCCATCCTGAACCAAATCAGTGCGATGTCAAACATCATGCTTCATGTGGCCTCTACTTGTAACCTCTCTGAAATATGTGCCAGTCGCAGGTCTTCTATCTAATCATCAGCATAAATAATCCCTTCAGTGCCTTTAAAGTCCTTCGGCCCCATCCTTTTGAAGTCTATGGTTGTCTCCGGCCTCGGCTGCTGCAGGATAAACTGAGGTGGTACTGTCTGTGGCTGGACTAAGGGGACTCTCTCGACTGCTGCGAGCACAATATGGTGAGCATTCTCAATGCCCTGCCTCAGAATCTCTAATTGGCGCTGTTGTGCCTCCATCATCTGCTGAAAGGGTGCAAACATCTGTGTCTGATCGACTGCGGATGGTGGGGGTGAAAGATTTCTTGAAACTGTCAGTGCTACCCTCTGTATCGGAGGTGGAGCACCTCTGAAAGCTTCTGCAAAAATTTCCACCTGGACCGGTGAAGCGGACCTCTGGAATGTAGCTGCTGGAACAGTGTCTGCTAGTGCTGCCCTCATAGGCGACAAAGTGACCGACCTCGTTGGCATTGCACCTGAGCGCTGGGAATGCGTCTTCGGCGGCATCCTGAAGATAGATTGAACAAATAAATCATTATTGAGTAAGATACGATATTATCAAAGAAGGACGAATTTATTCAAAGTAAAGCAAACATTCAATAGGTAAGGATAACAAAACATATATTTGGAATTATTTTCTAGTTGTGATTGAGTATACTCTCAGTCTAAATCCTATATCCTAAAGTAGGCTCATAGCAGTACTCTAGGCGAGCACTACAACGATATCGCTCTAAATGCGACTATGAACCTGCATGGGCCACCACTAAAAACGTGTCACAACCCGAACCCGGAATAAGGGCACGAGTAGTGAGCAACGCCCAGCCTACGCCGCAGCATCAGCGGTAGAACGCTGTCTGGGTCAACTCTACTGTCTAAACATCTCATACAATATAAATACATGGTACCTGCCAATCATCTCAATTCCAGGCGGAGGAATAATATGGTATCTGATAAAAGTAAACTATACTCAATCACAAGCAAACTAAGGAAGATAAAGCACGAAAAGGAATAACGAGAAAAATAGTCACAATACATCCACGAATCTAAAATAATATATATACATGCCAAAACCTTAATAAAATCTAATACAAGTCTAAACAAATAATCTAAGCCTCCTCAGCCTATGGTACTAGGTACTCCTATTCTAAAGGAGTATCCTCTAATGGTATGTCATCCTGTGGCCCGCAATAGGTGGGATACTGGTACTCAAGCTAATCATCTGAAAAAAATATCCAGTTAGGATTAGAGTAAAGTACATACCTCTGAAAGCAGTTTCAAATACATAATCGATCATATATAACAGATAATAGAAAAGAATACAAGATAACTAAACATTAGAATGAAATGAACTAGAGTAAACATTTAATGTACTGGAATAAAAAATAGGCAATAGATTAATTACAATAAAAGAAAATAGATAAACTAACCACTTTGCCATAGAGTACAAGTTTATTATGTGATCAGTTTAGGTTGAACACAAATACAATATGGTAACTCAATTACACGTGTGATATGTAATGGACATGTACATGAATACACTTGGCTTGATCACATAACCAATTCTTACTCTCCCATCCCCAACCAATACCAATGGATCCAATCATGACATGCTATGAACACGAATATGGGCACACTAAACACGAGCAGTGTGTGAACACAAAGTATACTAAATTAATACCCGATATACACGATGAAATACATGTAAAGGAGTACCCGCTGAACATGGTAAGGGATAACATCTTTTGACAGGATCCATATAGTACCAGTCCGTGAAACCACTGCTTCAGAATCAAGTATACAGTTCTAGAACATGTGATATATGCACTATTATGAAATAAAAACTAACAGAGAAATATACTCGCCTGTGGTCTTGAGCAATGATATAACTCGGGGTCTAAGCTGGTGTCACACAGACCTATATATAAAATATTATGTCATTTCGGTGTAATGAAGTGACAATAACTAAAATGAGTCAAAATATGATTTCTAGACCATTTCAAGGTCATAAAAGTCAAACTAGGCCAATACTAGTCAGTCTAGGTAATATTAAGAATATCACTATCTCATATCTATGTATATTATAGCTACCTAGTATCTAACATTACTATAGACTATAACTTGATATTTCTAATATTATCTTAGTATCTAAATACTCATATTACCTTAGCTTAATTCTAACATTACCTCAACTGAATACTTATTATCTACCTATTACCTTATCTTAACACTAGTTATCTATAATCCCATATATACATAATATGTATATATCCTAATACCTTAATTAATATACCTTGAAATAATACCAACCCAACTCAAACCCTGATACTACCCTTCACCCATTTTTACACCTGAACTCACCCCACTGATACCATAGGTGTCCAATATCCCCAACCATGCCCAAGTATAACTGAACCCCAACTTGGCACATGCGCACACAGATACCCTACTAATACTGCTCATGCTACCTGAAGGACTTCTCAGATTCCCCTCACCTATTGATGCAACCACTGAATGCAACTCTCAACATACTGTGTCACTCTTCTCTTCCTGCAGTTATGCAAATTTACAATGGCATTTGAATGCCTACAACTTGAGCCCCAACCCTACCCCTAACACATATCCTAAACTTCAACTACACCATGCTAACTTATACTCTCCACAAGCCCTCATGATTACTGATTACCTATAGAGCCCGAGCCCCCCACCAACATGGATGCATTGCTCGGGACTGAGGGCGGCTTGCAGGTCCATAAACTTACACTCGAACTCAGATTTCTCATACCAACCAGGCATAAATGTGCATTACTGCACACTTAAACATATAGCAACTACTGTTGTCCTAAAGCTTGTTGTCATCCACTCTTTTGCACCTTCCCTGGAATACTAACCATCTCTTTTACCAAGATACATTGGTACACCACTGATACTTGCCAACTAACCCCCACTCATCTATAACCCTACACCTGAGATCAGTTTCCCCCCTTACCACAAGCACACACACATGTACATATAACAATTGAGATCAACATTTAAGTATCTGAAACTGAAACTTGCACAACCAATGACTAATATCACACTCACCTCACAGACACTAAAATAGTGCTGCGACCATGAGTCCCCTTGTCATAGTTGTTGTTGATGTTCTTCCACTTGTTGCTGCTGTGTGGAGCTTCCAGGTCCCCCTTTACATCCTGCAAGATACCAATCTACTGCTATGGACTGAAACCCCAACTTGCAGCTCCTCTACCTCACAGTATACTACCCCAAACTTGGTATCACTACTCTTGCTACTAATGTTGCTGTTTCCCTCTCTCTAAAAATCCATGCAGCAGCTGCTGCTATAGTCCTCCTACTTCACTTTGCTGCTGTCATGCATTGTTATCAACCCCCTCTGTATGGATACACCACAAAACATACACACTCCATGATATGGTTCAGACCCGACTTCCTCTTGAGCTCCTCACATAATCAATCAATCATCTATACACACCCAATCACACATGACAACCCAACATACATACTTCTTTCTCTCTCTCTCTCTCTCTATATATATATATATATATATATATATATATATATATATATATATATATATATATATATATATATATATATATATATATATGTCATGACCCACACCCGGTGTAGGGATGCAAGTCGGGAACAACGCCCAGCCAGCGCCGCAGAATCGACGGTAGAACGATGTTTGGGTAATCTATCTAACAATGTAATGAGCCACCAACAATATCAATATAATCAATCACAAATCTAAGATAGAAATTAGCACGAATATGATAAAAGAATAGAATAGTCACCATACACTCATGAGTCAATAATAACATCAATGAGTCTGAGAAAATACTAAACAATAAGCTGAAGACAAATCTAGTACAAGAGAATGACTAAGAAGCTACAAGCCCAGGGTCATCTGTCTCAGTCGGGATGAGTCCCTCTTGAGCCAGGGTCTCTGACTCTAAGCCCACAACATCCCGAGGCCCGTAATGTGTAGGATACCATACTCTTCAGTGTCATCTGGAAAAAATATATCCAGTCAAGAAAGGAGCAGAGTACATCTCTAACAACAGTTCTAATCAATGATATAAACTATATAACAATAAATATATGTGAATATACAAGATGCAACAATAGATACAAGAGATATACAATAAAAGAAATGCTGTAAATAAATACAAGAATGAACAATATGGCAATGAATAAGAATACTAAATGACTAAGTGAGTGAGTACTAGCTTTAACATGTAATCGGCTTGGGAACTTGATACAAGATTTATGGCCTGACTAATCATACGTGCGGTGTATGATTAACACTATTAAATAATAAGACATGATACAAGATGTGTATGATCACATATCTACACTACATACTCCCCAACCCCGACTGGTATAGGGGATCCAACCATGGTACGCTATGGCACATGATTCTCCAGGAAGATAGCTGTAACACCCTATTCCGTTCAAGCGAACTGCCGATTCAAACGACAAAAATGAAATGTCCCGACCCGCTTTGCTCAGGCGAGAATGCTCGTTTGAGGCAGAGGATATCCAGACTTGTCCCTACAGGATTTCGGCTTAGGCTTTCAGAGGCTCGCTCGGAGTATCGCTCAACCGAGGCGAAACATCGCTAAGGTGGGTGGCTACGGTGAACTTGTCTTTGCGTAGCCAGCACACTTAAAATATGGAATGATACGTGCTAGTCGCTAGGTGAATCACCCCCTGCATGCTAATAAGAATACAACGCACCTAGCTAAGGGAATAATCCCAACTCAGATTGCTTGTGTTAGAACATGGAATTGGAATATTGCTTATATTCAGACCCTCACATGCTACCCTAGATCATGTCGCTCGGGAAGTTCCTTACGGCTTCCACCCTCGGCTTACCTTCGGGCCCGAGCTAATAAAAATGATTATGTTTATACAAATGCATGCTTGCCTACTTGTATATTGTCTCATTCAATGCTTGTTGTATAAACTATGCCTCAAATTGTGTAACACTGTGCATGTCATGCATTCATCTAGTTCTCCTCGGAAGACTATCTAATAGTCGTTCCGTGTAAGAATGAACCTGCAAGTATCCGGGACCGTTAGGTCACCAAGGCAATCCCCGAACCAGAGGAATGCATCAAGACAAGTTGTTCACTGAACGAGAATTATATCAAGCAATTCAGGAAATACAGCTCATGGAGCAAATCTCGTTCAAAGCAAGAATAAGGATTCAAGTATCTCGTGTTCTCGTGTATCTCGTAAAATTGGAAGACCAATAATTGCATGTCGCGGACAATTCAGAAAAGAGGTACAGTTCCACGGACGGTCACCGGGGCACTAGGGCCGATCTGATCCGGATGGAACTTCACGTATAGTCTCACGTACTTGGACGAGATGGTTTGTAGCGCCCCACGTACTTTCGTTATATTCCATCCTCGTCATTGACTAAATTGGTCCTTTATGGCTATGCCAGCGACATATGTCATATAGATAAGTCATCCTCGCTTAGCGGCTATCCGCGTGCGAGTCATTGCATCGCATCAATGAGAAATCTGAATTAGCTAAACGATATGAATCTCGCATCCAAACACTTGCATTTGCATCTGTTATTGCCCCTGAATGTTTATACCTGCTCGTGCTTGAATTAACTTGGTTTGCCTTGGACAGGAAAGGACAAATGGTAAGTTGGTAATTCTCGTCGTGTTTTCTCTTATATTGCACGGTGCACTGCCATACGAGTTAGGCTATTCAATATTGCAAATAAAACTGATCCTAAGGCAACTAGAAAGACAATAAAATAGTTGGTGCACGAAACCTATATTACGTGTTTGGATTTGTCGAGCGGGCGAGTAGCCTTCCCACCAGTGCATTCGTGTACTGATAATCCACCAGGTTGTTTGCAGGGTTCGGGAGAACCTCGTTCGGTGCGGATGCCTCATTCGTGCGTGCTAAGACGTGGAGTCAAATCCGAAGCCTTGGAGCGTTGCGTCCGGAACTGAAGCACATATACAAGACATAATGTTGGAACATCGCCTGTACATCATTCCACTATTGTAGCCACTTGGCACGCCTTTATTGTTTCAGAGAGAGAGAGAGAGAGGCTTGAGCGACTTGTAATCTTGGCTATACGTCGCCTGTAACATTGCACAATATCAATAAAGAGTTTGTTTTACTCCAACTTGTGGTATTCAATGCTTCCGCTATTGTCGACTCAGTGAACTTGTTATCAAATTGCCCATGCCTTTATAATTCCGCTGCACTCGGACAATCTGTGCGACTTTGTGGCTTATATCTCTTACCGCCAGCCAACGAACCACGGCCTTGCACGGGCGTGGCTCACGCTCGTGCAGTATCACGTCCAGATGAGCCGAAGTGATCGTCCCGCGGGAGCGCTGGCGTGGTGATTCTCGCATAGCGGGGACGGCCGATTTGACTGCAGGAGATCGGGGCGTGACAATAGCGACTCTCTCCAAGAATCAGTGTCTGTACATGTACAAGATAAACAATGAAACAAGACTTGCACAAGATACACCATATACCAAGGAATAACAATCTCATGACGATATCCGGATATACCAATCCGTGTAACCATCGTGTCAAGAAAACATGATCAACACTAGATACAATGAACATAGAGGATATCATAAATGAGAAACTATCAGAGAAGTGAATAGTCTCACATATGTCTCATACGATGTCTCGAAGACCTAGATATGGAATACAACATCAATACAATGTTTTGGAATAAAAATAAGTTAAACTAGTCAACACTAGGTCAAAGAGCCATTTCTAAGTCAAAACAGTCAAACTAGGTCAACTCTAAGTCAAATCGGTCAAACTTGGTCAAACTACCTATTTCTAGGTTGCATGAGTCTATCTTAATGATATTGGGTTCATAAATTATGAAACTAAGTCATACTAGCTAAATTTATGATACTAAGAGGTATTCAAAAGGCCGTACCCTAAGATACGCATGTTCAATTATATGAAAAAGTATTTTAGATACATATAAGTCAAATATTATAATATTATATTTCATTAATGAACTATTCTCAGTACTAGACTAGTCCCAAGTGTATTTTGTAGTGGCTTTATCATCAGCCCAAAGTTCTATTCCACTCGTCACTTACCACTCCCCGACAAAATTTCCACCTCGGAAGAAGAAGAAGAGGAATGGCCCTGACTTTCCTGAAATATCGGTCATCGTGCCCGGTTCCATCTCCAACCCTAAATACCGGCCGAAAAGCGGCGGCCAACGTCGCCGTCGCTTCCTTCACACCCCAGAGGCGATCGCAGAACGTGAAGGGAGACTTCTACGTAGGTGAGGAATTAAATTGATTTCTTGCTGCCTTTTCTAACCCTAGACTACCAAACTCCGTCGTGTCGGACACGTATCGGACGCACAAGACACACACACTCCCAAGAGATGCCAAAATCAGTGTGATGTCAACGGCGGTGTCTGTAACGTGTCCTGCAAGATTTGTAACATTTTAGTGATTTCTACTGTCAGATAAGAGATGCATCGACTGCGATACTTGCCGTTGGATGGCTCCGGTAATTAATTATTTAAAACCATAATTCTTTTTTTTATTATAGAATATTATGATTTGGGATTAGTACGCAGTAGTTCTCAAGATGTATATTTTACAGGAAACCTTCACACGGATTGACCGTCAATCTGCTGTAAGCAGACAACCAAGCCACGGAGAGGAAAGGATCAAGGCTCTTCAGGTTGTAGGTGTTTTTTAATAAGGGATTTTGCTTATTAATGAACTACTGTTCTCACTGAAATCATGTTTTCAATGAAATCACGTCTTTGAAGACATGATTCCGAAAATCAAAAATGCAGTTTTGATTTTCAAATGCGATTTGACAACAACAACAAAAAAAAAAAAAAAAAAAGATTCCAAAAATGAAAATTGTAGCACGGATTTCCAAATGCGATTTTACTACAACAACAAATCATTTATCCTATATTTTTGGCGTCGGCTGTTTTACGGAAGGCGGTGTGGTCCGAACCGGAGTTGATCCATGATATCATGAACTTAACCCATATAACTAGGATTGCAGTGAAAACTCTTGTCATAAACTTAACCCATATGATTTAAAAGGAAAATTCTTTGTCTAGTCCATAACCAATCCCAATTTTCTATACATCATGCTCCTACGTTTTATCATATGTGGGACTAAACTTCATGCACAACTCCTTTTATGTCTTCACCACACTTGAGCGCACATATAACCCAACAAATCTCCACCTTAACTCATATCCGCGTGAGCCGAGCAACCAGTAGATCCAACATATTGTCATCTCGCCATTCGAACACAAAGCTATACCGGCATGCTTACTAAACTACACCACTATTGAGTGTGAATCACATGTCTTTGCACCACCTTGGGCCCGACAACTAGACCCATCATTGATGCCAAACTACACTACTACTGGGTGCGAATCGGAATATGTCTTCAAACCCTATAATCCCTGACGCCGCTCCACCTAGAAGCCACCAACTTGGGAGGAGTCAAGTTGATTTTTGATTATAGGTAAGAGAGACGTGTCAACACAATCTGTATCGAAGCAAACTGTAGCACTCATTTAGTCCAACTTCTAGTCTTGGATTATGATACCAATTTATTACAGAAGACGGTGTGATCTGAACCAGAGTTGATCAATGAGATATAATATTTAACTTGGCCCATATGACTTAAAAGGGAAAGCCTTCTTAAGTCAAGGGCCAATTCCAATTATCCATATCTCATGTTCTCACTTTTTGTTTGATGTTGGACTAAACTTTCTGCACAACTCTCTTTATGTCTTCAACACACTTGAGCACACAAGCGAATGCGATATACAACCTAAGAGGCTGTTTGAATCCACTTCTTCCATTTTGTTATGTTAAGGGTTATGTCCTCTGAAACACTATCAAGATTCATATATTTCTATAACACCTCAAACCTTCTTTGTCTGGATCTACTTCTTGTCTTAGTGGCTCCATTAACTACTATACTATTACTCCTCCTTACAGGGGCATCTATGGGTCTGCATTGTACATGTCCAAACCATCTAAATCGATTTTCTCTCATCTTGTACTCAATTTGTGCTCTCTCTAATTTTCCATGGATACACTCATTTCTTATTTCCTCTAATGTATTATAATTCATTCATCTTAGTATTCTCATCTTACCTACACTAACTTTCTGAATATGTTTCTTAATTATCTAATACTCTGATCCATAAAGCATGACTTTCGTAGAATTTTTATTTCAACGAGACATCTTGCTATTACACAGTATTCCCAAGATACTCATCCATTTCAACCATTCTGTTTTAATTTTATGCATGCCATCCTTATCAATCTCTCCATCTTTATGAATGATTGATCGTAAATACCGAAAACTATAACTCTTAGGTATCTCTTGTCCATCTATATTGACTCTACCCTCATTTTTTCTTGACTTTGGGTTAAAATTATATTTCATATGCTATGTCTTTGTTCACTAATCATAAATCCTTTAAATTCCAAGGTCTCTCTCCCTGCGATTTTACTAATGAAGTAAAAAAATGCTAATTTGGTAATAATTTAATACAAAATCCAATGCTTACATTTCTTGCGCCATTTGTGTATTACTTTAACATGATATTAGAGCAGCCCACTGTCCTATTTTATGTATACTGATTGTACTCTTGGAACATATATGTTGGCTCTGGTCATTTTTACCCTGTTGTTCTGGCTTTTTTTTTTTCTAGCACTTGGTAATAAAATGTTAGCTACAAGAGATACAAATTAATGAACCAACCTGGCTAATGCAGGCACTACTCTCTTGCCCAACGGGATCAATACATACTGAAAAGCCTGTAAAAGAGATCTTGGAAGTGCAGATGACATTTCCCCTTCCAGTTGATCAGCAGAAGCTACCAGTATTCTCCACTATTATTGCCTGAATTATGAACCTATTTTACATGATGGATTTTTTTTTTTGCTCTTCGACTACTTCTATGCTGCAAGAGAAACTATAGGGATGAGTAAGACTTGAATCTCTCACACCCACACCCACATACGTGAATGCAAGCTCGCTCAGTTACTGTAGTCATTGGGACAGCGAGTTTGAATCTCTATACGAAATGGAAACTCGGGTATATGTTAAGATCCTGATCACTAATACATCATTTTTTTAAGATAAAACAGTGGGGTAACAACACCCCCCCCCCCCCCCCCCCCCCCCCCACACACACACACACACACAACCATGTTTCATTGAAGATAATTGACAAAAAAGGTCCAATTACAAAAGGAGATTACTTGGATAACATAGTGAAGGATAAAATAAGGATACATATCCAACAAGACTGGAACGGACAAATATGCCGTCAAGTCACCTTGCTGCAACTAGAAATTATAACAGTCATAGACTGGTCTTGGAGTATCCTTCATCATCTACGTCAACCACCGTCCAAAAGTCCTTTGGGTAAATCACCGCCCAAAAAGTCCATCCAAGGAGAGAAAAGACCATTAAGAAAAGGGTAGGCTAGGCATTTGACTTAGTCATCAAACCCCAATCCTTGTCGAGTTCCACACATTGCTTGAGCGTTTAATGTGACCCATCTCCATTCACTAAACTCGTTCTAGAGTGTCACAGATTACTCCCCTTTATCAAACCCAATCACAAGCCGATTCCGATGTGTCGAAGAGAAAGTAAAGACAATCCTTGCAAGCAAAGCCACTAGTGAGGTGGATCGATGTTCTACCACTCCAACACTCACCAATCTGGTGGCAGTGGAATCCCTACCACGGTGTTAGTCGAGCACATTGCCGTCATGACGTGGTTCCTACCAATTCCTTGGCCCCGAATATTGTGATCCCTCAACAATTCAACATCCTTTAAGCCCCCTTCTCCAGTCACATGGAGAGCACATTTAATAATATAAGAGAGTCACATTGAATGATATATGAGTGTCATGAACAACCGTCACCAATTAATCACCTCGATCCCCTTGTCAGGCGTTCGAAAAATCTTTTCTGGCACTTGATCCTGAACAATTTCACCAGACCACTCTCTCTAAGATGGAAACCAGACAAACAAAAACAATTAAGAGTGAAAAATAACCCCTTGATTAACGAAAGCCACTCCACTACCATCGCAAAAAATGTTGCTGCCTCCTTCAATCTTGATTGATTGATCCACGTGTGGCTTCCACACTCCCCAAAACACCTGATTTGGGACCAAGTTGCCATGTACCAGTTGTCATGGTAGGCTCCAGTATTCGACTTCCAAAGCAACTATGCAATTGTCTAATTTAAATGGGTCCCGAATCTTGTAGCAAATCCCATAAAGATACTCTTCTTCCAACATTCCGGCGTCAAATGTGGCAACATGGTCCAAAGAGGAGAAAGTTAAAATTAATATTAATTACTATTAAAAAACAAGATAACTTTTCATATATTTAAACATAATTTTTACGTATTATTTGTAATTTCTTGTTACTTTTGAATGAGATATTGTTAACATTTGCTGATGCTCTGAATATATAAATATCTAACTTTCACAAATGTAATGATTATAGCGTGTCAATAAAGAATCTTATTGATACGTTTTATTTATATAGCCTTAAAATAACATCGAACTTTACATAAGATAGCTACCATAAATTACAAATGGAGTGAGTACAATATGTAAATTTTGGACATGTCGAATCATTGTGTTGACACTGGATTCTCCATTTTTTTTCTTTTTCTTGTAGCTTTTCTTTGCTGAATTGACTGGAAAAGAAAGTCTTAGTGTCACTGTCGGTCGATATCTGTAGCGATCGATATCTGATTGGGGCAAACAAAAACGATCCAACAAAGAAATCATTGTGTTGACAATATGGTTGATGGATATCGGTATCGTCCGATACTTCATCAAATAGGACTAAGTGATCCAATTTTCTTGGTAGCCATCAAAGAAAGCCTCAACAAATACTGAATGGATAGTAGGCCAGGTGGGGGTTTAGAGTGGTGGAAGAGGAGCCGCTAAGACCCACGGCCGCCCCCCTTCTGAACTCGGCGGTGGCAACAACAATTCTCGGCCGAGGGTGAAAGGTTAATGGTGATGAAGGAGAGGGGGTGAGAGAAGAAAAACAAAATAGAGGAAGAAGAGCTGAGGAAGAGAAAGAGCTTGATTGACCTAAGGGACTGTAAAGAAAGAACTTTTTAGTGCTATGGTTTCAGACTTTGGCATTATCTTCCCAATTTCCAATTTCTACATACTCCTGTATATCTTCTTTATTTAGATATCTAATACCTAAGATGTCCTGATGAGGCTGTGATTGGTCAATCCGATGGCATCATTATTCTTTTAGATGGATCAAAGTTGAATTGGTGAGACATGTATATACTGGGTGATAGTTTACTTCCCACGTCATGTGGTGGTTGCCTATCTGTGTTTAGGCAGGTCCAACAAATTTAGAATAGAAGAAGTCCACTGTCAGCAGCTGCCTGCAAGTGATCCAGATTGACTGGAGTTGTCGCTGTATATTGGAGAAGGTTGGGGGAATATGCAAGAAGAATAGTACTAACAGAGATGGAGGCATATTCTGTAAGAGTTGAGCACAAATGTTGTATCACATTCTTTTTGTATTGTATGTAGTAGCTATCTATACACAATTAATATTCTATAGGAGGAAGTATTCCTGGACTGCCAGGAACTACCCACAACTCCCACTTGGGTAGAGCAACAAGTGATTTTTATTTTAACCGTGTGGATATGCGATAGATATTTGCTTTAAGAAATGGTCAAATGTGGATTTTAGGAACGGCCCTTGTCAAAATATCATGGATGAATGTCAAATCCAGTGTAGCATTTTTTCCAATTTGACATGATTTTTTTTCTTTTCATAGTTTAACTTCTAGGAACTGAAGCTCTTGGGTTGAAGCTTGGTTACATGGAATTTCAGTTCTTGAGAGTTTAAAATAACTTATGTTCAGGGTATTTACCTCTGTGGATTTCACTCTGAGAAGTCTTATGGAGCGACTCCCTACCTCATTGTTCATCCAGATGGCAACATACTAGTTGACAGGTAAGCTTGATCTTACTATTCAATTGAGGCTGGCTCAAAGAATTTTACATCTAGAATACGTCTTGGTTTATCATCAAATAGTGGATGGAAATCACACATAATACACAGAATATCCAAGTAAAAAAATGAATATAATGTGATGACTGTAAGTTGATTTTCCTTTTGTTTGTAAATGCAAGAAAACTGTCATATTTAACATATGCTCATAGAAAGTGACAAATAGTTTAATGTTTGATTTGTACTCCAAATTATGAATGGTTTAGAAAGACCCAAGTTTTTAGATGTACATGTTCTAATCTGATATATATCTAATTAAAATAGTTCCTAGCATAATGGTACTAGTCATATGGATAAAACAATGTGGAGTAGGGTTTTTATGGCTGTTGGTAAACGTCTTTTGTGACTTTTTCTGACATAGGTTTAATATTTGTAACTTGTGATAAATGTAACCACCCTTCCTATTATGACCCCAAAAGCAATAATTTGTATGGGAGCAGGGGCACAAGTTACCACCCTTCCTATTATGATCCAATAAGTAATAATTTGAACGGGAGCAGGGGCACTGGTTGAGTCGTTTCAAGATGGGGACGGCCCCAGGTCCAAAAAGTTTCATCCTATTGCCTATCCTCATAGACAATGAAAGTAAATTGCCAAACCTAGGACTGACTTGGATGCATAATATCTTTTATCGTGGGAAGTTAGAGGTGACGTCAATTGAGAACAAGATAAAGAAAAATTAACTTAGGTGGTTTGGTGTCTTTAGACATGTGCAATGCAGTCCCATACATGCCCCCATAAGGAGGAGCTATAATATTAGTTAATGGAGCCGCTAGGACTAGAAGTAGGCCTAGACTGACATTGTTTGAAGTGTTAAAAGAAGGATATAGATCTTGGTAGCATTACATAGGACATGGACCTTAATACAGCCGAATGGAAGAAGTTGATTCAAATAGCCGACCCCAAAAATTTGGGATAAAGGATTTGTTGTTGTTGTTCCTTATGCCTTTTTATGATATAGATTAAAGATTCTTAGAGATATAGCCAGAATGCTTTTATCTGAACTCAAATGTCCTTAGTATTTAGCCGAACAAGTAATTTTATTTTATTGGCTCTTTCTTTACCAGATTTGTCAATGTGAGTTTGTGCAGCAGTTTCAATTAATAAATTTCTCCTTCAGTTTATAATTTGACCGGAGGGCATAATCTTCTTGCAGCCCGAGATATACAAAGAAGTTGGCAGATAAAATAAAGATTCTTGGTGGGGCACGCTACATGTTTTTGACTCACAAGTACGATACAAAAAGTTGTAAACCTTTTACTTAAAAATACTTACTTTTGAGGGAAGAACTTACGCGTTTTAGCAAACAGGGATGATGTAGCAGATCATGAAGAATGGTCGAAGCATTTAAATTGCAAGCGAATCCTTCATTCACGGGATGTAAGAAGTCACCATATCACCAAATTAGTTTCTACTGCTGTCAACTCTTTTACAAAAGGTTTTTGTGAAGTGCTCTTGCATTAACTAGAAAAGGCTCACAAAATTTATTTCTGCTGATATAAGTCGAGTGAGGTCATAATGATGAAATTTATAGTACTCTTAAATTAAAACTTTTCAGAAATATAGTGAGACATCAAGTTTTTAGTAAATATGGACAACTTTAATTTCTCTCTTGAAACCAATTTTATAAAGGAGTATAGTAATGGAGAAATATTATATATTCCACGAGAGAAAAAATATAATGTGCAAACTGTTGGTATATTAGAATATTCTTAGTATATTTGTTGGGATATTAGAATATTTTACAGGAGTTTTTAATGGGGTATTAATGTAAGATGAAGGGTTGTAAGGCTATAAATAGCTAAGAGATTATCAATAAAAAATATAACAATTACTCCAAAATATTCTACATGGTATCAGAGCCTAAACCATTGCCACCACCTCTCAAACCCTAGCCGCCATCACCGCCATTACTGTCACACCGTCCGCCACCACCGCTGTCGCGCCGCCCTCCACCATCGTGCAACACCGTTCGCCCGCCACCACCGTCGCCGCTCGCTCGCCGCCACCACCTCGAAGTTGTGACTCCCGCGGAGCCTTCTGCCACGGTTTCTGGTATCTTCCGCTGGTCGTTCCAGACGTTGACATAGAATGCCTAGATCTGATGGGGGAGAGACATGATCTGGTTTAGGAGAGGACGAAGAGGGCGAACGTGAATCGTGAGACGGGTGTGAGGTGATCGGAGAAGAGGAGGATCGATAGAGGAGATCATCAAGAAGTTGGACTCTGCGGAGGTCGCAACGTTGATGAAGCTGATGAAACTGTCGGCTGGTGAGAGCGCGACACGAACATTGGCGAAGTTGGAGCTTCCATCCATCGATCTGAAGCTTGATGGACCAACCACCTACCTGAGTTGGTCACGACGGGTGAGGAGAACCCTCGCAGGGAAGAACCTGGAGGGTTTCTTGTCAGGAGAGAAGACAGCCTAATGAGGGCTCGGCAGGACGCGACGAGTGGAAGTCCACTCATATGGTGGTAAACATTTGGCTCCTCAATTCTTTAGTCCAGTCGATCGCCGTCACAGTGGATGACCTTGAGATGGTGAAAGACGCGTGAGAGAAGTTGAGGAGAACCTACGATGGTGTGGGGAATAACTTGAGGGTTTTCCAGATCAAGGGGGAGATCGACGACACCGTACAAGGAGAAGATGGTACATGAGTATGCCACGGAGTTGGAGTGTCTGTGGTTGGATTATGATCACTTCTCAGATCGGACGAGCTGCGAGGACCCGAAGTGTAATGAGAGACATGTATGTCTGCAGGAGAGGACGATGAAGTTTCTTAAGGGGCTGGCTGCAGTGTTTGCTCAGAGGACAACACTACTTCTAGCCCAACCGAAGATTCCTACACTTGAGGAGGCTATCTCGGCCATGATCCAGGAGAATATTCGTATCAAGCTACAGGCAGGGACGTGGTCCTCCTGAAGTGAAGACAGCACTGGCAGTTGCCAATTCAGGCGACACAGGACCTAAGGGAGACCTCCGGCAGTGTTATGCGGGGAGGTGGGCCATCTGAGGTATGCTTGCACCAAACCACCCAAGGAGGGAGACTCGGGTGGCAGACGTGGCCAGTTTGGAGGATGTGGCCGTGGTCGTGGGGGTCGACTGGGTGGTCGAGGAGGTTATCGGACGAACTTGCTGGTAGCAGAAGGCGATGCGGGAGCTAATTGTGCCTATACTGAGGAGGATCAGGCATTGCTGGGCATGCTAGAAGTACTCAGAAGAAAGCAGAGAGCGTCAAGCGATGGAGACAGGAGGAGTGGGACTGAAGAGGCATCTATCTCAGTCTTCCCCAGAGGCAACGCTGCTATGTATGCCCATCCATCGGAAGGTACTGATGACTCACTCGCCCTTGCATCTATGTCTTTCCTTATATCGTCGGACTGGATTGTCGATTCGGGTGCGTCTCGACACGTGACATGGAGTGCTAGTGAGTTCTCTTCCTACACTCACCTAGCATCTGTAGACAGCATTCAAACATCCGATGGTACTTTTCAGCCAGTGGTGTCGGTAAGGATACTGTCGATTGTAAAGGTTCAGTAAGATTATCCAATGTTTTACATGCTCATTCTTTTTCAGTCAGTCTTTTGTCCATTAGTTCTATAATCCTCCAACTAAAATGCATTGTCTCTTTTGATATCCCTAAGGTGATCTTCCAGGAGAAGGAGACGGGACGAAGACTTGGGACTGGCACTTGGCATGATGGACTGTGGTACCTGGATCGGGAAGGACTGGATTCGGCATTGGTGTCTGTGGCAAAAAAGGCAGGAATGAGAGGACCAAAGATGAGTGCCGAGGATACACTGATACTCTATCACAGGCGGTTGGGGCACTCTTTTGGTATTTTGAGTAGGTTGTATCCATCTATTTATGAGAAGGCAAATAAGGAGAAACTAGTATGTGATGCATGTGATTTAGGCAAACTTACTAGGAGCTCATATGTTGGTGCGGGCCATAGGAGCTCTTCTGTTTTTGATATTATACATTCTGATGCTTGGGGGCCGTACGCCATAACTACTTTGAATGGTCACAGTATTTTGTCTCTTTTATTGATTGTTCTTCTCGTGTCACCTGACTGTATTTGGTGAATAATAAGAGTGAGGTCTTTGCCGGTTTTGGGATTTGCTTGTTTTCTTTGAACGGTTTCGATGGTTTTCATTGTTTTCGTTCATTGACTTGCACTTCTATTCCGAGATTGGAAAGAGAGGAAGAAGTATTAATCGAGCTGTTCGTGTGCAGGTGAACGAGCAGTAGGCGGCTTGCGAGCGGAGTCGTGAAGCGCCTCTTTCCTTCTTCTTTCCAAAATCTAAGTGAGTGGCTACCAACCCGATTAGCTAGCCCTGCTTCCAAGCTTCACTCCTTCGCCCCGATCAAACGATACCAAGTAATAATAAAAGAAACCAAGATAAAAGAAAATAGACTTGGTTCATATGCTTGTCAATAATTTTATGAACGGATACTTAACTGCATGCTTGTTCGTTTGGGAATGGATCATGAATTGCTTGTCTTGTACAATCGCTTGTCTTGTACTCTTGTTGCCTCAACTACAGATTGTTACTTGTTTATTGTTCGATCATGGACAACTTGTGCACAGGGTAACGGTCTTGCGGACGATGCTGGGGCATTGGCATCGATCCGGTCCGGGCGAGACCTATTGTTTAGTCTCTTGTTCTTGGCGGAATGGCTTGCAATGCCCCTTGTACTTACGTTGCACGCCATTCTCGTCAAAGACTATCGTCCATTATGGCAACCAAGCCAGTGATCATCTTGTATATTTAAACCTGTTGCAAACTAACTTGTGTCTTCGTGGCAGGGAAGGCAAGGTAAGTATTGTGCAGGTAATTCAGACGGTCAGGTAAAAATCTACCGAACGGTGGCACGTTCATTTTCAGTAAATTCTATATGCTGCTTACTTGTAAATGAACTAAGGCAAGATAGAAACCCACAAATATGCATGCTTCATTAAAACAACGTGTCGATTGGTATAGTTCGGCTAGCTCGCCTTCACCAGCATGTTTCGATATGCTGACCCTCGTTGAAACAGGTTCTCCGCACCAAGGCGAACCGAGCGAGGAGCCGAAGTCTTCCCGATCCAGTCCAGCTGTTGGCGCATCTTCACCGCGCCCCTTGAAGCATTTTGGAGCCAGAAGCTGCAACTCTTCATACACAAATGCAGCTCCGTGGCAAAGCCGTCCTCCAGCCTGGAGGTCTATATCTTTTGAAGTTTAGTAAAGGGATATAATGTACAGGACTGCTATCTCATTTTGAGTCAACACTTTTGTAAGCCGTTCGGCATATTAGCTAACTCGTTCAAGAGTTTGTAATAGATGTTCATTATCAATAAAAAGAACTTTTCCATGTTTTAAATCTGTGTTTCAATTTATCTGCGTACTCTGAATATGTGCTTGCTATGCAAATCATTAAAGCCTTGTGCGGGCGCAACCCCAGTGTCACGCCCCAATCTCCCGCGAGCTCGATCGTCCCCGCTGAACGTGAATCACCACGTTACAGCTCTCCCGCAGGACAATCGTTCTCATCGGGACGTGATGCCGTGCAAGCCTAAAGTGCGCTTGCACAAGGCCAAAGCTTTGATACAAGGGCAAGTAAGCTATTCTATACTGAAGCAGCGGCACATAACATTGCAGAAAAGTGAAGAACTTAATGGCATATGAAAAACAGTCTCTTTTATTGATAATTGAAAGTGTTACAAGCGGCGCATGGCCGAGATTACAAATCGCTCAAGCACTCTTCTCACGATTACAATAACACCGTTCCATACATTATGTCCCTTTATACAAAAGTAGCTCAAAGCAGGCACAACTCGATGCGGCTCCAGGCATCGACTCCAGATTTTCGGCTCCTTGGGATGAGGCACGGCTATTGCTTCCTCAGACGAACGAGCACCTGAGAACAAGCAAACTGTTGGGGGGTCAGCACTTTATACAAGTACTGGTGAGATAAAATAACTGAACAGAAGCTACATCCCCTGAAACCCACACTAAGTAATCATGTGGCAAAACATTGCATTACTAGTAATCTTGCTAGTTTTACTTAGGTTCTTTACATGCAGTCCTAGCAGAGTCATATTACATTGTTTGGAAACATGTCTTTGAAAACATAATCAGACAACCAATCAATCGAGGCAACCAATTCAAGCACGAGGAATCCTGTTCGGGTGTGCGCAGCGTGTTCGGTGAACTATATGCACGGATTCTAGGGACAGGCAGCGTTTAGGGACCATCAATCAATCTAGCACACAAGTTAACTATCAATCAGAAGTCGGTCCCCGAGTAAATCAGGATCGGTAGCGGTAATCCAGCTAACCAATGACTCACATTCTGATCCTATTAGCAGCTGTGACGCATGGTTGCACGTTACTGCCGAAGCAGCCGTAGCCAAGGTTCAGCTCTTCACTAATAGTCTCATTGTCCGACCGAATGCAATGCATGAAGCGCTAACAGGTGGTCTCTACGATGCAGACAAAATGAATAAGCAGGCTTATGTATAAACTGATATTTCTTACCCCATGGCTGAACGGTTATCCCTGCAACAAACATACAAGTTAGCAACAATTGCATAAACATATATGTTTTACCGTTCTTTAATTTCCTGTCCGTCTCTGCATCAAACAGTTAGGTATGCAAGAAGGCTACTGTCACGCCCCGATCTCCCGCAGGCTATTTCGGCCGTTCCCGCTAGGCGGGAATCACCCTCGCCAGCGCTCCCGCGGAACGATCGCTTTGACCCATCCGGGCGTGATGCCGCACGAGCGTGAGCCACGCCCGTGCAAGGCCATGGTTCATTGGCTGGCGGTAAGAGTTCTAAGCCACAGAGTCGCACAGATTGTCCGAGTGCAGCGGAGTCATGAACGCATAGGCGATCGGTAACAGGTTCACTGAGTCGACAAATATAGCGGAAGCATAGAAACAAGTAAAGTAATCTCTTTTATTGATATAAACTTGTATTACAGGCGGCGTATAGCCGAGATTACAAGTCGCTCAAGCCTCTCTCTCTGAAACAGTAAAAGCGTGCCAAGTGGCTACAACTGTGAAATGAATGTACAGGCGATGGTCAGGCGATGTTCACAACTTATGTCTTGTATATGTGCTTCAGTCCCGGACGTACCGTTGCAAGGCTTCAGAGGGAACTCCTGGCCTTAGCACGCACGAAGGAGGCGTCCGCACCGAACGAGGTTCTCCCGCACCCTGCATACAAACTGGTGGATTATCAGTACATTGAATGCACTGGTGGGGAAGCTACTCGCCCGCTCGACAAATCCAAACACGTAATACAGGTTCCGTGCACAACTATTAAGTTGTCTTTCTAGTTGCCTTAGGATCAGTTTCATGCAAACATTGAACAGCTTAACGTGTCGGGCAGTGCGCCGTGCAACATGAGAGGAAACACGGCGAGACTTACCAACTTACCATCTCTTCCCTGTCCAAGGCAACATTAAGGCAACATTGTTAATTCGAGCAGAGGCATGTATAAACATTCAGGAGGCAAACATATGCAAACAGGAGGGTCGTTTTAACATGATCGTTCAGGTGTTTAGTTGTACTTGATGCGATGCAGTGACTCGCACGCGGATAGCCGCTAAGCGAGGATGACTTATCTATATGAACACGGTCGCTGGCAAAGCCATTATGGACACTAGTCTTAAACGAGAGTAGTTTGCAACGAAAGTACAGTGGGTGCTACAAGCCATCTCGTTTAGTACAGTAGACTATACAGTAAGTTCAGCCATGGAGCGGATGGTATGCAGCAAAAGAACTGTAGGTGCTGCACACTATCTCGTCCAGTACAGTTGGCCGAAACAGTGGAGTTCCATCCGGATCGGAGCGGCCCCAGTGCCCCGGAGACCGTCCGTGGAACTATGCCTCGTTTCCGAGTTGTCCGCGACATGCAGGTCAGGGTCAGGGTCAGGGTCAGTTTCCCCTTCACTAGATACTCGAGTACTGTAGAACAGGAGTACAGTGGTACAGTGGTACAGTGGTACAGTAGAACAGTATAACAGTAGTACAGTAGTGCACGATTACATGAGGTGCTTGAATCATGATTCTTTATAGTGATTAACTTGTCTTGATGCATTCCCCTGGTTCGGGGCTGCCTGGTGACCTAACGGTCCCGGATACTTGCAGGAACATTCAGGCACGGAACGACTACATAGTAGTCTCCCGGGGTTTGGATGAAAACACGGTAACTATCAAGCAGACAAGCATGCGTTTCTAGGAACATAAGCAGGCACGTTGCTCGGGCCCGAAGATAGTTCGAGAGATGAAACCGTTAAGGGACTTAGCATGCGAGGGTCTGAATATAAGCAGTATTTCCTTTTCCATGTTCTAGCAAGCAATACAAGTTGGGATTATTCCCTTAGCTAGGTGCATTTGATTTATTAGCATGCAGGGGTGAATCACCTAGCGACTAGCATAAATATTCCAGATTTTATGTGTGCTGGCTAAGCAAAGACAAGTTCACCGTAGCCACCCACCTTAGCGATGATTCGCCTCGATAGAGCGATACGTCTGAGCGAGCCTCTGAAAACCTAAGCCGGATTCCTGTAGGGGCAAGTCTGGATATCCTTTGCTTCTTGATCGAGGCAAAGCCGGTCGGGATAGTTGCACTATTGCCGATTGAGTCGGCCGTCCGCTTGAGCGGAACAGGGTATTACAGCTACCCTAGCATGCTCCCTAACGACCTGAATGCAGCTTATCTCCATACACTTCTCTAATGCAGACTCGACTCTTCTCAACAGAAGCACCGCCTCCCTCTAATAGCCACGCCCCCCAAGATCCCGAAGGACCGATCCTCAGGGCGCACTATTAGTCTCACCCCATCGCATCACCATCCTCCCTTCCAATATCCACGTCCCGAGCTCAGGGCGCGTTATCGGTCTCCCACATATCGTTTGTCCCCCATCCACCGCAAGCACCCACATGTCTCTTGTCTCTATCACAATAGCACACAACATGACAAGCACATTTAAACCATCGTATCACATTCCTAATAGCCGCACCCCCAAGATCCCGTAGGACCGGACCTCAGGTGGGCTACTAGTCTAGCACACACATGACAAGCATTTACTCTCACATCGAAACAAGCATTCAAGACAATCCATATAAACACGATGACAAGCAAACATATAAACGATCTTTTAGTTGAGACTAGCATGGCACGGGTCTATTATCACATCAAGTAAAACATGCAGTTCTATCTTCTTAGCATAGCAAGGGTTCTATTTCATTTCGGACAAGCATACATATTCTCTTAGCTAGGCAGCATATTCGTTTCAGTGACTAGCTATGTGAGTTCTCTTGTTAGCATGCTGAGTCGGTTCTATCATTTTCTTATGAAAACATTTCTTCTTAAGCAAATAAGCATTTAAAACTCAGATTCATTATTAAGTCGTGCAAGAATCAGAGAATGCAGTTCTGCCCACTCACCTTGATTAACCGGTCGGGAACTCTCCGAGAAAACTTCCGTTCGAGCAAGCAAGTCGATCCCACTTGTACATAGTGCCGACGCGGAGCGGGGCACTACATACTCACCCACCAACAAAGAGTTTCGTCCTCGAAACTCAAGGAGAAACTCACGAAAACACAAAGCAGCGATAGTCCTCATCCCTCACCATCACAAATCAAAACTCTAGCAATCACAACTCAATAAAACTCTAGCCAACAAAATCACAAATCACATCTCAAGCAAAATGATAACAAATCCAGAAAACTTTTGCCGGCAACTTTGAGAATATTTACGGACTCATTGTATGGAACGTTCATTGCATCACACATCAGGCACATCTCAGAGTTGGAAGCAATGGAATGGGCAAAGAATCGAGTCGCTCTGATACCATTATGTCACGCCCCAATCTCCCGCGAGCTCGATCGTCCCCGCTGAACGTGAATCACCACGTTACAGCTCTCCCGCAGGACAATCGTTCTCATCGAGACGTGTTGCCGTGCAAGCCTAAAGTGCGCTTGCACAAGGCCAAAGCTTTGATACAAGGGCAAGTAAGCTATTCTATACTGAAGCAGCGGCACATAACATTGCAGAAAAGTGAAGAACTCAATGGCATATAAAAAATAGTCTCTTTTATTGATAATCAAAAGTGTTACAAGCGGCACGTGGCCGAGATTACAATTTGCTCAAGCACTCTTCTCTCGATTACAATAACACCGTTCCATACATTATGTCCCTCTATCAGAAAGCAGCTCAAAGCAGGCACAACTCGATGCGGCTCCAGGCATCGATTCCAGATTTCCGGCTCCTTGGGATGAGGCACGGCTATCGCTTCCTCAGACGAACGAGCACCTGAGAACAAGCAAACTGTTGGTGGGTCAGCACTTTATACAAGTACTGGTGAGATAAAACAACTGAACAGAAGCTACATCCCCTGAAACCCACACTAAGTAATCATGTGGCAAAACATTGCATTACTAGTGATCTTTCTAGTTTTACTTAGGTTCATTTCATGCAGTTCTATAGCAGAGTCATATTACATTGTTTGGAAACATGTCTTTGAAAACATAATCAGACAACCAATCAATCGAGGCAACCAATTCAAGCACGAGGAATCCTGTTCGGGTGTGCGCAGCGTGTTCGGTGAACTATATGCACGGATTCTAGGGACAGGCAGCGTTTAGGGACCATCAATCAATCTAGCACACAAGTTAACTATCAATCAGAAGTCGGTCCCCGAGTAACTCAGGATCGGTAGCGGTAATCCAGCTAACAAATGACTTACATTCTGATCCTATTAGCAGCTGTGACGCATGGTTGCACGTTACTGCCGAAGCAGCCGTAGCCAAGGTTCAGCTCTTCACTAATAGTCTCATTGTCCGACCGAATGCAATGCATGAAGCGCTAACAGGTGGTCTCTACGATGCAGACAAAATGAATAAGCAGGCTTATGTATAAACTGATATTTCTTACCCCATGGCTGAACGGTTATCCCTGCAACAAACATACAAGTTAGCAACAATTGCATAAACATATATGTTTTACCGTTCTTTAGTTTCCTGTCCGTCTCTGCATCAAACAGTTAGGTATGCAAGAAGGCTACCCTAGCATGCTCCCTAACGACCTGAATGCAGCTTATCTCCATACACTTCTCTAATGCAGACTCGACTCTTCTCAACAGAAGCACCGCCTCCCTCTAATAGCCACGCCCCCCAAGATCCCGAAGGACCGATCCTCAGGGCGCACTATTAGTCTCACCCCATCGCATCACCATCCTCCCTTCCAATATCCACGCCCCGAGCTCAGGGCGCGTTATCGGTCTCCCACATATCGTTTGTCCCCCATCCACCGCAAGCACCCACGTCTCTTGTCTCTATCACAATAGCACACAACATGACAAGCACATTTAAACCATCGTATCACATTCCTAATAGCCGCACCCCCAAGATCCCGTAGGACCGGACCTTAGGTGGGCTACTAGTCTAGCACACACATGACAAGCATTTACTCTCACATCGAAACAAGCATTCAAGACAAGCCATATAAACATGATGACAAGCAAACATATAAACGATCTTTTAGTTGAGACTAGCATGGCACGGGTCTATTATCACATCAAGTAAAACATGCAGTTCTATCTTCTTAGCATAGCAAGGGTTCTATTTCATTTCGGACAAGCATACATATTCTCTTAGCTAGGCAGCATATTCGTTTCAGTGACTAGCTATGTGAGTTCTCTTGTTAGCATGCTGAGTCGGTTCTATCATTTTCTTATGAAAACATTTCTTCTTAAGCAAATAAGCATTTAAAACTCAGATTCATTATTAAGTCGTGCAAGAATCAGAGAATGCAGTTCTGCCCACTCACCTTGATTAACCGGTCGGGAACTCTCCGAGAAGACTTCCGTTCGAGCAAGCAAGTTGATCCCACTTGTACATAGTGCCGACGCGGAGCGGGGCACTGGCCCGCACGGCGGTCACGATTCGGGGGACGTCTCAAGTGATTATACGGAATTGGGTCGTGACATAGTGGTATCAGAGCACAGATTCAAAGTTCCTTAGACTTCGTGCTGGAAAAGTTCCTTTAACGATAAAAATTCATGTGTGAACTCTTGAACTCGCTAGGCCAAAATGAGATACGTTCATGCAATAAGTCTATAATACATTATGATCATAATGTAATTTACCTTCTTTTGAAGGAGTGGCTCCAGCGCAATCTGCAGCGCAAACACCGGACGAAATGCATGGCCAAGAAAGTAGTTCGGATACTTCGGGAAGTTCAAAGAGCTAGCGAGCCGTGCCAAGCATCGACCCCGTCCAACAAATGTTGCAGATGTTGGAGGCAAACCAACAAAGGGACGAGGCTCGCTATGAACGGGCCGAGAAGCGGGCGGAAGAGAGTCAGCTCAAGTTTCAAGACAATATAGAAGCACGATTCTCAGTCCAACAAAAGCAGGTAGATACCCTGCAGTAGATCGTTTAGACTTTGGTTTCCAACCAGTCCGCGGCAACGCCAGCGACTCCGGTGGAACAGCCCGTGCTTGAAGTAGAGACGCCGCAAATTCCAAGGGCGAGGGACGTGACTGCCTTCGACTTTGGCCACTTCAAGAAAGTCTGCAACACCCCATTCAACGGGACTGAGGACCCAGTCGTAGCTCTAGATTGGTTGGCCGAACTTGAAGATCACTTCGCTCTGCTAGAGGTCCCCGAAGAGAAGCGCGTCGCCTGCGCGCAACTACAGCTCCGCCTCAACGCGCACGATTGGTGGGACGTGCATCGACGATCTCTCCAATTTGATCACGGAGAGGAGGCGATCTCGTGGACGACTTTTCGTGCTGCGTTCGAAGAGGAGTTCGTACCCCCTCCAGTACAACGTCAAATGGAAAACGAGTTCGTGCAACTGAGGCAAGGCAGTATGACAGTTAAAGAGTACTCCGCCGAATTCAACCGACTCTCCAAATTCGTTAGGGCCTATTTACCTGATGCAGCGAGTCGAGCTAGAAGGTTTGAAGGTGGTATACGCCTTGCCATCCATTCGTACGTAGCCGTTCATCAGTATCGTACAATGCGTGAAGTCATGAATCACGCCCTATCTCTCGAACCACTCTATCCTCACGTTTCTACCGGCGCTGTGCATACATCCAGTCACAAACGCCAAAGCGACGAGAGAGGAAACAACGCTACAAAGCGTCACAATGATGGAAGAAAGCAGAAAGCAAACAAGCCTTGTAGTTTCTGCAAAAAGACGGGACATGCAATCGACAAATGTCGCCTGAAACTTGGATTATGCCTAGCCTGTGGCGGATCAGATTATTCTGTCCGTGATTGTTCCTTGAGTCATGACCGCCATCCCGTACGCAATAATCCCTAACGGTAGGTCCTATTCTTAAGTTTCGGGACGAAACTTCCAATTAGTTGGGTAGGATGTAGCGCCCCGTTCTCCCGGTGCGGAGAGCGTGGCTAAGAAACACAAGACGGTATCGTTCGATCGGGATAGATTGAATTAAGAACTCGTCCTCGTTATGGATTTGTTTCTTCGGAATCGATTCCCATATTCAGTGGACTGCGCCCCAAGGATCGGCTTAGCGGCAGAGTCAGGAGGGACCTCTCCGCTGCTATCTTTTATTGCCTCGGTTTTCGATGTCGCTTGTTGCTTTCGTGCTTTGAGTTGGTTTTGGGATTTGCTTGTTTTCTTTGAACGGTTTTGATGGTTTTCATTGTTTTCGTTCATTGACTTGCACTTCTATTCCGAGATTGGAAAGAGAGGAAGAAGTATTAATCGAGCTGTTCGTGTGCAGGTGAACGAGCAGTAGGCGGCTTGCGAGCGGAGTCGTGAAGCGCCTCTTTCCTTCTTCTTTCCAAAATCTAAGTGAGTGGCTACCAACCCGATTAGCTAGCCCTGCTTCCAAGCTTCACTCCTTCGCCCCGATCAAACGATACCAAGTAATAATAAAAGAAACCAAGATAAAAGAAAATAGACTTGGTTCATATGCTTGTCAATAATTTTATGAACGGATACTTAACTGCATGCTTGTTCGTTTGGGAATGGATCATGAATTGCTTGTCTTGTACAATCACTTGTCTTGTACTCTTGTTGCCTCAACTACAGATTGTTACTTGTTTATTGTTCGATCATGGACAACTTGTGCACAGGGTAACGGTCTTGCGGATGATGCTGGGGCACTGGCATCGATCCGGTCCGGGCGAGACCTATTGTTTAGTCTCTTGTTCTTGGCAGAATGACTTGCAATGCCCCTTGTACTTACGTTGCACGCCATTCTCGTCAAAGACTATCGTCCATTATGGCAACCAAGCCAGTGATCATCTTGTATATTTAAACCTGTTGCAAACTAACTTGTGTCTTCGTGGCAGGGAAGGCAAGGTAAGTATTGTGCAGGTAATTCAGACGGTCAGGTAAAAATCCACCGAACGGTGGCACGTTCATTTTCAGTAAATTCTATATGCTGCTTACTTGTAAATGAACTAAGGCAAGATAGAAACCCACAAATATGCATACTTCATTAAAACAACGTATCGATTGGTATAGTTCGGCTAGCTCGCCTTCACCAGCATGTTTCGATATGCTGACCCTCGTTGAAACAGGTTCTCCGCACCAAGGCGAACCGAGCGAGGAGCCGAAGTCGTCTTCCCGATCCAGTCCAGCTGTTGGCGCATCTTCACCGCGTCCCTTGAAGCATTTTGGAGCCAGAAGCTGCAACTCTTCATACACAAATGCAGCTCCGTGGCAAAGCCGTCCTCCAGCCTAGAGGTCTATATCTTTTGAAGTTTAGTAAAGGGATATAATGTACAGGACTGCTATCTCATTTTGAGTCAACACTTTTGTAAGCCGTTCGGCATATTAGCTAACTCGTTCAAGAGTTTGTAATAGATGTTCATTATCAATAAAGAGAACTTTTCCATGTTTTAAATCTGTGTTTCAATTTATCTGCGTACTCTGAATATGTGCTTGCTATGCAAATCATTAAAGCCTTGTGCGGGCGCAAGCCCAGGCCCGCACGGCGGTCACGATTCGGGGGACGCCTCAAGTGATTCTACGGAATTGGGTCGTGACATAGTGGTATCAGAGCACAGATTCAAAGTTCCTTAGACTTCGTGCTGGAAAAGTTCCTTTAACGATCAAAATTCATGTGCGAACTCTTGAACTCGCTAGGCCAAAATGAGATACGTTCATGCAATAAGTCCATAATACATTATGATCCTAATGTAATTTACCTTCTTTTGAAGGAGTGGCTCCAGCGCAATCTGCAGCGCAAACACCGGACGAAATGCAAGGCCAAGAAAGTAGTTCGGATACTTCGGAAAGTTCAAAGAGCCAGCGAGCCGTGCCAAGCATCGATCCCGTCCAACGAATGTTGCAGATGTTGGAGGCAAACCAACAAAGGGACGAGGCTCGCTATGAACGGGCCGAGAAGCGGGCGGAAGAGAGTCAGCTCAAGTTTCAAGACAATATAGAAGCACGATTCTCAGTCCAACAAAAGCAGGTAGATACCCTGCAGCAGATCGTTCAGACTTTGGCTTCCAACCAGTCCGCGGCAACGCCAGCGACTCCGGTGGAACAGCCTGTGCTTGAAGTAGAGACGCCGCAAATTCCAAGGGCGAGGGACGTGACTGCCTTCGACTTTGGCCACTTCAAGAAAGTCTGCAACACCCCATTCAACGGGATTGAGGACCCAGTCGTAGCTCTAGATTGGTTGGCCGAACTTGAAGATCACTTCGCTCTGCTAGAGGTCCCCGAAGAGAAGCGCGTCGCCTGCGCGCAACTACAGCTCCGCCTCAACGCGCACGATTGGTGGGACGTGCATCGACGATCTCTCCAATTTGATCACGGAGAGGAGGCGATCTCGTGGACGACTTTTCGTGCTGCGTTCGAAGAGGAGTTCGTACCCCCTCCAGTACAACGTCAAATGAAAAACGAGTTCGTGCAACTGAGGCAAGGCAGTATGACAGTTAAAGAATACTCCGCCGAATTCAACCGACTCTCCAAATTCGTTAGGGCCTATTTACCTGATGCAGCGAGTCGAGCTAGAAGGTTTGAAGGTGGTCTACGCCTTGCCATCCATTCGCACGTAGCCGTTCATCAGTATCGTACAATGCGTGAAGTCATGAATCACGCCCTATCTCTCGAACCACTCTATCCTCACGTTTCTACCGGCGCTGTGCATACATCCAGTCACAAATGCCAAAGCGACGAGAGAGGAAACAACGCTACAAAGCGTCACAATGATGGAAGAAAGCAGAAAGCAAACAAGCCTTGTAGTTTCTGCAAAAAGATGGGGCATGCAATCGACAAATATCGCCTGAAACTTGGATTATGCCTAGCCTGTGGCGGATCAGATCATTCTGTCCGTGATTGTTCCTTGAGTCATGACCGCCATCCCGTACGCAATAATCCCTAACGGTAGGTCCTATTCTTAAGTTTCGGGACAAAACTTCCAATTAGTTGGGTAGGATGTAGCGCCCCGTTCTCCCGGTGCGGAGAGCGCGGCTAAGAAACACAAGACGGTATCGTTCGATCGGGATAGATTGAATTAAGAACTCGTCCTCGTTATGGATTTGTTTCTTCGGAATCGATTCCCATATTCAGTGGACTGCGCCCCAAGGATCGGCTTAGCGGCAGAGTCAGGAGGGACCTCTCCGCTGCTATCTTTTATTGCCTCGGTTTTCGATGTCGCTTGTTACTTTCGTGCTTTGAGTTGGTTTTGGGATTTGCTTGTTTTCTTTGAACGGTTTCGATGGTTTTCATTGTTTTCGTTCATTGACTTGCACTTCTATTCCGAGATTGGAAAGAGAGGAAGAAGTATTAATCGAGCTGTTCGTGTGCAGGTGAACGAGCAGGAGGCGGCTTGCGAGCGGAGTCGTGAAGCGCCTCTTTCCTTCTTCTTTCCAAAATCTAAGTGAGTGGCTACCAACCCGATTAGCTAGCCCTGCTTCCAAGCTTCACTCCTTCGCCCCGATCAAACGATACCAAGTAATAATAAAAGAAACCAAGATAAAAGAAAATAGACTTGGTTCATATGCTTGTCAATAATTTTATGAACGGATACTTAACTGCATGCTTGTTCGTTTGGGAATGGATCATGAATTGCTTGTCTTGTACAATCGCTTGTCTTATACTCTTGTTGCCTCAACTACAGATTGTTACTTGTTTATTGTTCGATCATGGACAACTTGTGCACAGGGTAACGGTCTTGCGGACGATGCTGGGGCACTGGCATCGATCCGGTCCGGGCGAGACCTATTGTTTAGTCTCTTGTTCTAGGCAGAATGACTTGCAATGCCCCTTGTACTTACGTTACACGCCATTCTCGTCAAAGACTATCGTCCATTATGGCAACCAAGCCAGTGATCATCTTGTATATTTAAACCTGTTGCAAACTAACTTGTGTCTTCGTGGCAGGGAAGGCAAGGTAAGTATTGTGCAGGTAATTCAGACGGTCAGGTAAAAATCCACCGAACGGTGGCACGTTCATTTTCAGTAAATTCTATATGCTGCTTACTTGTAAATGAACTAAGGCAAGATAGAAACCCACAAATATGCATGCCTCATTAAAACAACGTGTCGATTGGTATAGTTCGGCTAGCTCGCCTTCACCAGCATGTTTCGATATGCTGACCCTCGTTGAAACAGGTTCTCCGCACCAAGGCGAACCGAGCGAGGAGCCGAAGTCGTCTTCCCGATCCAGTCCAGCTGTTGGCGCATCTTCACCGCGCCTCTTGAAGCATTTTGGAGCCAGAAGCTGCAACTCTTCATACACAAATGCAGCTCCGTGGCAAAGCCGTCCTCCAGCCTGGAGGTCTATATCTTTTGAAGTTTAGTAAAGGGATATAATGTACAGGACTGCTATCTCATTTTGAGTCAACACTTTTGTAAGCCGTTCGGCATATTAGCTAACTCGTTCAAGAGTTTGTAATAGATGTTCATTATCAATAAAGAGAACTTTTCCATGTTTTAAATCTGTGTTTCAATTTATCTGCGTACTCTGAATATGTGCTTGCTATGTAAATCATTAAAGCCTTGTGCGGGCGCAACCCCAGGCCCGCACGGCGGTCACGATTCGGGGGACGCCTCAAGTGATTCTACGGAATTGGGTCGTGACACGAGATAATATTTGGAGATGTTGCTAGTACGGATTTCAGAAATAGTTGGATTGAGTTGGAACACGAACTGATTGAGTCGGTGGAAAATTATCATATTTGAGAATAGTGCTCAATCGAAAATGTTGGAATGGAAATCGGGATTGATTCAATTGGGAGCAAAGCAAATGGATGCCTCAGACATAAAGATACCCTTGTAACTTGTTCAAATTTGCTATCGCAAAACTCGGCTGAAATGCATGTATTTTAGGGATGCCTTAAATATGTGTACGATCCAAAACTAAGCGATACAAAGAATTCGTATTGAGCTGCAAGGAGGATGTGGGAATTCGAGAATTTGTACGAGCATTCAGCAGACGAGATGCTGAGTCAGAAATCGTGAATATGAGAGTTGCATAGAGCAGATCTATGGAATTTGATTGTGGCATAAGGAATGAGTACCAGCACGGTTCGTGGACGAACCTGATTTTAAGTGGTATATTATGTAACGCCCGCAACCGCTCGGAGCGTTACGTTGAGTCGGACTGAATAAATCAAATGCTGGTTATATTTGAATTGTTGGATTTTGGGAAGAAGGATTAATCGAGTTGGTTTCAATGTGCAGATGGCTAGCGGGTTCGATGGAAATCAGGTGTTCGTTCAGAACAGTACTGAATAGCTGGATGGAAGCGATAATGCCGTCTTTCTTAGTTCGATCGGTCGGATGATTTGGGGAGCACGACCTGCTCGCACGATCATACCAGTTGAGTAGATCGCGCTTGCATCGGACTACGGGTTCAAGGGATTGGCCGTATCGGCATGACAGGATGCCTAACGGGATCAAACATTATGAGTGGGCTCTTTCCCTTCTCCTCTACTCCTTCATGCCTAATAATATGGAAAATACGTAACAGGCTTGAATACTTAGGCTGAAACATCGGGATTCACTACACTGAGGCGTGCATAGAGTACGTCGTTGGCTTGCTAGGATTGTGGCTTGAAATGATTTACGCGTGGGATAGTTGGATGCGATAGTTGGATTATACATTTGAGACGGTTGGATAATTGGGATTATGCTTGGACGGTTGGAAATATACAAGTTAGAACGATACATTTGAGTCAATAAGAATATCGAGAATTCGGGCGAGCGAGCGTGCATCCGTGCACGAGTATCACTTGGTCGCTTTGTCTTGCAAAGCGAGCAGTTGTGGTTCGAAACCGAACAACTGCATCGGTGAGGGTGTTGTGCCGCTTGATGGGGCATCGTGCCTCGAATGGGGCATTGTGCCATTGAAACGGCATTGGGCCATGGGATTGCTTTGAGCATGGGTGCTGCACCAAGTTTATAAATACATTGATGTAAAGCGGCAATGGAAATATGGGCATAACTTGGGCACAACTTGAGAGATTGTGCCTATGGGTATTTTGGTGCCTTGGGCTATATATGTTGAGGTCGAGATTTGGATACTTTGGTTGGATATGTTGGAAGAATGGTTATGGATGCTTTGGTTGGATATTCGGTTGAACGAGTCTAGGATCGCTTGGTGGAGCGAGAATGGTCGATCCTCTCGTCATACCTACTTTCTGCATGTCACGGACAACCTGTGTACACAGGGTTTGACATTTCCTCGAAACGGCATTCCGGGGCACTGGGACCGTATCGATCCGGAGGGAAATATTGATTCGTGCTAGTCACGATGCATTGCGGGACCTCCAGCGGGGCTTGCTACCCGGGCTGATAGGGCGCACCGTTAATGCTTGGAATATGTCCTTTATGGCTTTGCCAGTGACTTCACATAGATAAGAGTTGGCTTATTTTTCTTTTGTTGGTTTGGCTTTCGTGCAGGCGCGACCACCTTGCCTCGGCAAGAGTGTGCACTCGAGATTGGGATATAAACCTTGGTTGAGGATGGATATTTGAGGCTTGGGAATGGTTCGATATGTTATCGTGCAAGCGATGGCATTGAGTAAGACGGGTTGCATGCTAGTTACCTTCGGGCTGGATATGTAAATGCTTGTCGTTTGGTTTGAGTTGAATGCGTGCATGCTTAAACTGCTTTACAGCTTTTCTTAACATGTCATCCATATACCATGAAACGAATCTAGGATTCAACTAGAAAGATCACCATATAACTGTTTGCATTCACTATTTTTACTTAGTGTCGGCTTAGGCGAGTGGGTTACCCCGCTCACCAGTACGGTTGTGTACTGACCCACGTTTGTGGGCAATATTTCAGGTACGCAGGCGTAGTGGCGCTGCTTGGATATACGAGGCATGATGTATGAACTGTAAGTACCTTTGTGGGCTAGAGAAAAGAGCAAGAGTATTTCATCGTCTCCGTGGCATCGCCTTTGTGGCATTGCCTTCGGGGCATTCTATTTGGACCCTATCGAGAGCTTCGCTGCGTATTACTCTGATGTGTGCTTGGTACACAAAACGACTTCCGTTGTAACTTGGTTGTTTCGATGATAACTTTGGTGTTTGACAACATCGCCTTGTACGAGCGCAACTCCAGGTTCGTACGGCATCACGTCCCGATGATAATGATTGTCCTGCGGGAGAGCTGCAACGTGGTGATTCACGTTCAGCAGGGACTATCGAGCTTGCGGGAGAATTTGGGCGTGACACAGACTATTATGGCATGATGGTTCAACTCATGTTATTGTGTGATTGTTGGGTTGCGCTGTTGTGTTACGATAGGCTATGGACTGAAACTACGACGCAGAGTTATTTAGCTTGACCATAATCAAGGGACGTGTTCTATCATGATGCGATATGGCACTTCCTGTCCTTATTTGGTAAAGGGGTGTCGTATCATGTCATGGATGGGACATATGCCATTGATTATTGGCTCATGCATCTCATGCTATAGATCTGGTTTTGTTTCTTCATTTTGTGCTTCCTTTGTCGTACTTGCTATTTGGGATCTGATACTACTGGTTTTGCATGGCCAGTTTTAGAGTCAGCACATGAGGATCAAGCTTACTTCTCCCTCACTGATGGCACGCACCTGAAGGATGGTTGCTGAGGGTCACGAGTGGGTTTCTTTTTACACTGCTCGTCTTTGTAAACCATATTCTTTTGGGCGTTTAGCCAACCAGCACTTGTTAGCCGGAGAATCTGGACACTAGTTCCCTACATGACTGTATTATATTCAGACTGCAGCTGATTCACTGTCATGTATACTTTTGATTGTGTATCTGACATATCATTGTGTATCGCTAGATCTCTAGAACATTATGATGTGGCGTTTGTGACGCCTTACTACTTACTTTGAAATGTTCTATGTTAATGATACTTGTTTGAATGATTAAGACAATAGAAGTTCTTGATCCTAGGAGATTTGATTGTGGTATGCACCTCCTTGTCTCTAGACAACCTTATCACATTGCGAGTTGCTTCGGTATTCTGCAAGGTGTGGTTGGCTGAGTCACTCCCCGCTCTCCAGTATTCTGGTTCTGGGACGTGACACCTCTCCACCTTTCCCACTGACACCAAAGCCTATAACCTCATCCTCTGCGGCTGGCTCACCGTCCGCTCCTTCCGCCGCGTCCTCGAATTCTGGCTCGAGTTGGATTGAAAAAATATTCCTAAATACCTACACTTGTACACCATCTACATGGACGCCCTCCTCAAGTCCAACAAGCCCTTAAGCTCCACAAGCACCCAATCAAGAGTGCAATCCCTAAATACCCTCATCCAGGCCGCCGGCCTCGCCTATGGTGCAGACCGCATTGTGCGGATGTACCTGAGATGCTCGACTCGGGCCTCCACACGAACGTGCCCACTTTCAATGTTCTGATCAAGATGTTCTGTACTGAAGGACGGGTGAGGGAAGGGTACGCACCTGCAGGAATGTGCCAGTTCGAGAGGATGTTCGCGGGCGGGTGCCGCTCGAGGACAGACACGCACGTGATGCTGATGAAAAAGTTTGGGAGGTTATTCATGAGGCGGGTGTTTCCGGTGTGGGAGACGATGGGAGAGCACGGGGTGAGCCCTGACGCATTTGCTTACAATGTCCTGTCGACGCCCTGCTGCAGAAGGAGACAGTGGAGATGGGGAGAAAATATGACGAGTTACTTTTTATTTTTCCTACCGTTATTTGTAGTAGATACATATTGTTATTTGTAGTATATACAGATTGTTTTGTGTATGTTAGTTTAACAAAAAGTTCAAAAGTTTAGTGCTCCATTCTGACTATGAACAAGTTGTGATCTATGCACAATTAATACTTCTAAAAAAATCTTTTCGAAGGACTGAGTTGAGAGAAGAGAGCGAGGAGACAAGTGGTAAGTGGAGGCAGAGCACAAGCAGACGAAGGTTTTTTTTTTTTTCATTCAGGGTCTCTCTCTCTCTCTCTCTCTCTCTCTCTCTCGCATTAATGTTATGTACGGAGGGATTTTATTTTAATCTTAGACGTCATTTAAATCTAATCCAATGGATGTGATAGAATAAAAATGATAATGGGATTAATAGGGGATGAATCTGATCCCACCTCTCTCTCTCTCTCTCTCTCTCTCTCTCTCTCTCTATATATATATATATATATATATATAACATTTGTCACGTGAGTTTAGGTCTGTCTCTTTCTTTGGCTGCCTTAATGAAGATGACACACACACAATGATATTATACATACAGCCAATGGTTTTCGTACAGCTGATGGTTTACAGCACATGGTTTTCATATACATACAACCAATGGTTTTCATTACTGATGGTTTAAAAAAAAAATCTGTTTTAAAAGATATATATATATATATATATATATATATATATATAAAGTTAGATAGAATATATAATAGTATTTGACTGAAGTCAGTCAGAGTGGCTGGGTCCATATTGTGGATAGAAGTGGTGAGTTAATATTGCATGCGACTGAAGTCAGTCAGAGGTCAAAGATTCGAATCTCTGGGATATATAGGGTCATAGGGTCAGCAAATTTTTTTCATTTTCAAATTTTTTATGTTCAATTTTTTTAAGCAGTTGGGCCCATATCCAAGCCCTAACCCTAACATTATAAGAGCAAACGGAGAAGAGAGAAACTTAGCACCTCCATTTCTCCCTCCCCCGCGTGGATTGTTCTCTGAATCTCCGGTTTCCTCTCTCCTCTCCTTTTCTCTTTTTTGTGGTGCCTAAATTTGTTGTTACCTTTCTCTATGATTTTTTTTTTCGAATAAAGAGGTAATTTCTCTAAAACATTTTATCCTCTTTATATGCTTTTTTTTGTCAATTATTGAGATTTTTTACTTTAATTTCAATTATATGTTCTTCCTTTTTGCTAGATGTGATGAGGATTTGACAAGATTCGATGATTTTTTTTGTTTTGTTGGAAATATTTCTTAAGGGGTTCGTATCGGACCGCGTATCGGTTCAATACCATAATTTTATTGCTTGGAACGGCTGATACCGCTATTTTAGGTCAGTACGGATCGGCCTAGGTCAAATTCGATTTGATACGGCCGATACATATCGGTATCGGCCGATACTTGATCCTTAGAAGATACCTCGATTAGAGGAGATTACCAACATGGCGGCAAAGATGCAAACCCTAATTCAAGAAGTCTCAAATTTGAAGCAAACCGAATCGGATTCTGGATCTTCGAAATCCCACAATAAGGACAAGGAAGAGTCATTCGAGATTAGACAAGAAGAACATGATAGTAGGAGACGAAAGTATCAAGCCGAATCGACATTGCAAGCGGCTAATCTCCTGTAACTGTTTTGTGTTGAGGCAAATTTTTTTTACTCATGTTCGATGGGATAGTTGATGCGGAGAAAGTTGACAATTGGATCGACCAATTAGAGATTTACTTTCCGATCAATGGATAATGATCTTCAGAAGGTATGTTTGGTCCGGTTGAAGCTGGCTAACCATGTCCTAACTTGGTAGAATTTCTATATGGGATCCTACGATAGGTCTGGTATCTCCTGGGGGAATTTCACATTCTCGTCCGAAAACAATTTTATCAATTGGGCTATGAGGAGCAAAGTGGTTGAAGTGGTAGTACTTACGGCAAAAGTACGAATAAAGCAAAACTATACGACCGAGTTGCATAAGCAAGTTGTACTATTAGGTTTCTCCACCGAAGACATGGTGACATTAAGGAAGTATGATGGTCTTCATGAGTTTGTTTGAAACGAGTTACCATTATTCGCGATTGAGGACATTGGAGATGGTAGCAAGAAGGCATTGACCATCGAGACGAAGAATAAGAAGTCTAAAACAAAGGACGAGAAAGCAAAGAGTTCGTTTGAGGATAAGAAGTACAAGGGAAGGGGCAAGAAATTTGAAGATCGCAAAGATCTTCACTGCAATCATAATGACCACAATAATGTTAGTTGTTGGATCTTACAACCGGAGTAAAATGATAAAAAAAAGCGACTCTAAGGAGGAGGAGAAGGCCTCTATGTATGTTTAGAAAGAAGAGTTGGAGGAAATGCAAGAACCGAACCCAAAGATTACATTGATGGCGTTTTCAACGGAGGGGATCTCAAGATCTAATGTGAAGGAATTATTTCATCTCAAGCTGCAATTGAAGCAAAGTCTAATGAGAGCCATACTTAAACATTAGGAATCAAAAGAATTTGATTTCTAGGGGCTTGGTAGCGAAACTAGGGTTGAGGCTACACCGCACTCGAAGCCATATTCGTCGGGATGAATCCAAAAGGAAGCCGAGTTAAAGATTATGCATTGGCGCAAATTTTGATTTGTTCTTGCCAAAGAGTACGTCGAGAGGTGACTTGTGAGGTAGTACCTCTTGAGAGCTGCCAAGTGATATTGGGGCACCATATTTATAGAGACGAGATGTTATGATATACCAGAGAGAAAATTGTCGGTTTATCAAGGATAGAGTAGAGTTCTACATAAATGCAAGTCCAGTGAAGGAGGATCTGATATCTCTGAGTAACAGTATCACACATCAAGCGTTTGGTAAATGCATGTGTCCGTTTTATACATTTAGTGGTAAAGTCCAAGGAAGACTAGGAGGCTACGAAGAATCACAGTTTAGTGGCTCGTAGAGGACAAAGTTCGAAGGCAAAAGCTTGGGTGGAGAAGTATTAAGACTTATTTGAAGATTCCAAAGGTCTGTTACCAAAAAGGTTCGTTGAGCACGGGAGTCAACTTATTCCTGAATCTTCGTTGCCTATTATGGGCATGTGTCAGCATGATGTGTCAAATTTGGAGAAACAAGTACATTCGATGATAAGGGATGGAAGCTTGCCATATCTTTCACATGCTTTCAATCGGTCAGTTTAAGGCATATTTTGGGTACTTGCGTCAAAGTCTGTTCGACTCGGAGTTTACTGTTAGCAGAGAGTCGACAAATGTAAGGAGCAGGAAGAGGAGTTGCAAGCACAACGATTTATGGAGAGGATCCAGACGATACATATGACTATTGAGGAGAACTTGAATAAGTCTCAACAGTGGTACAAGGAGCGACACGATCCCTACCAAGTTGAGAGCGATGTCAATGTGGGAAATAAGGTATGGTTCCAGATGAACAAGGAGTGTCTCAAGGACTAGGGCAAGAAGATTACCATACAATACGGATTGTTCGAGTTTTTTGTAGAAGGGGGAAGACAATACTTACCGGTTCGACCTACCATAGATGCAGTTGTACTTTGTGGTGAATACGTCTTCAATAATATAATGCAGCTTAGAACTGGTCTCAAATTGAGCCGTCTAAGTCGTATGTATATCATTAATCATTTAATTTTCAAAAAAAATTAAGATCTTTTTAACTACCGTCGTTCTCTCCTTAGAATTTTAAAAAAAATCTAAAATCTTTCTAACTATTTGAACATGTATAAATTCTAAAATATATTCAATATTTAAATTACATTTAAACTAACTAAATGATATTATCTAACTAAATACATATTCAAAAAAATCAAAAATATATTTATAATAAATTATTATTTTCAAATTATATTTAAAATATTCTAACATAATTTAAATTTTATCTAACTAGTAGTACATAAAGCTATTCGAGCCAACGATGCTTGAGGGGGATGATAGTGTTGACACAATGTTACTAGTAGTGGAAGACATCTTTGTAGAGAAGGAAGAACCATTGAAGGAGGACCATGTCTTGGAGAGAGAGTGCCACAATGCTTGAGCCTTGACATGGACATTTATTACTGCATAGAAAGAAAGGGAGAGTTGCCAAAGAAAGCAAAATGGTACTGACAATCCGAGGGGGAGAAGCTCTTCCCAAGACTACAACTATGTGCTCGAAGTATCTTCACTCCTCCAAAAGGGGGAGTATTGATCTAGGAGGATCTCCTTTTAGATTTAGGATTTGGATTCCTATTTATAATTTTAGGGATTAACTTTCATATTTTTTAATGATTATGATACCTAATATTTATTCAGGATTAGGATTCTTTTATGATTGATATTCCTTGTTAATTAGGATATGATTCCTTCATTCCATCTTGTTTTCTTTTATAGAAATTGTGAGGATGAGTTAGGATTTCTAATTTATTCTTTACGGGATTAATTATTCCTAATTCTAGAAAGAACTAGAAAATATTGGAGGTTGCCTACGGTATAAAATGAGTACCTAAGCCTCTATTGTAATTAGTCTTCTTCACAATTTATTTTGTGTGCTCTTGCCCTCGAGAGAAAGGGTTTGATAGTAAACTATCTTTGTGGCGATTTCCATGAACTTTTTTATAGTTCTTTTATAGCTCGACTTTGTAATACATTTGCCTTTGACTGGTCTCTTGGACCTATACTCTATGAGTTTTGTACAAGTAGAGCCTCCAAGAATGTTTTTCACCAACCTTCTTCATATGTAGACTGTAAGGAGTATATATACATGAGAGACTAATGTCCAACATAGTGGGCTCTACACTAACACCTCCCCTTAAAGGTGGAGCATGTATGTCATGCATGCCTTGCTTGGTGCATAAAGTGGTGAAATGAAACGTTGAAAGGGGCTTGATAAATGGAGTAGAGTTCTGCTTGGTCATGACAACGTCACGAACAAAATGGCGGTCCACCTCAATGTGCTTGATCCTCTCATGAAAGACCGAATTGCTAGCAATAAAAATAGAGGCATGAGGTAATGGCTCAGTGTACTTGATTCCAAAATCTGCAATTAGAGTCCGCAACTACATCTACAAATAGTGTCCTAGCTTTATACTCTGCCTCGACACTAGATCTAGCAACGACTGTGTGTTTCTTGCTCCTCAAAGTAACAAGGTTTCCTCCAACATAGGTACAATAATCGTACGTCAATCGTCGACTACTCGTTGATCCGTCATAGTTAACATGAAAGTATGATTCGATCTTGAGTCCATGGCACTAATATAAAAGGCATTTTTTTGGAGACCTCTTGATGTATGTTTGTATTCGGAGAGTTAGTGACACATCTTGGGATTCTCTGAGTTGGCTAACCATACCAACTGAAAAAGAAATATCAGGCGGAGTAATAATCAAGTCGATGAGTTTCCCCAATAAGTCTTTTATACTGTGACTTATCCGTAATCTCCTGATCGTCATCCAGCCATCTATTCGGGTTTTGTCCCACACAAGTATCAACGGGTTTTTGAACCCAGTAACCTAGTTCAGTTTTCTGCAGTAAGTCCATTGCATATTTTTTTCTGGGAGAAAATTATGCCTGACCTGCTACAGGCTATCTTAATCCCTAGAAGTTATCAAGGTGGCCGCCCAAGTCATTGGTAACAAAGTGCTTCTGAAGAAGGTTGACTTTAGTCTCCTCAATGCTCACAAAATCACTGCCAGGTAATAGGATATCATCAACATATACCATCATAATAATGATTCCATACTTATTATTTCAAATTAACACATAGTGAGACTTCGTCTAGGTCGACTCTTATCACTACCTCACTAAAGTTCTCAAACTAGGTACGAGGACTTTGTGTGACCATAGATTGCCCTTCAGTTTGCACACAAGATTGTCTCCCTGAGCAACAAATCTCGGAGGTTGCTCAATATAAACCTCCTTGGCAATATCACCGTATAAGAAGGTATTTTTGACATATAGTTGAAATATAAGCCAATAATTGGTTGCCTGCAAGAAAAAAAAAAGAGACTGAAATAGAGCTGAGACGAGCAACAGGAGAAAAAGTCGCAAAGAAATTGACCCCATAGGTCTATGTAAAGTCCTTTGCCACAGAAGGGACTTGACAAGAAGTAATACTTCCATCCTGCACATATTTAAGAGTGAAAATCCACTAGCAAGCAACAACATCACTACGGGGAGGTGCAAGAACTGAATCATGAGTGTCACAAGAGACTAGTTTATCCATATCTCCAATCATAGGCTGCTTCTACGTTAAGTGGGTGTCCTTGGAATAGTAATGGAGTCAAAGTAAAAATCATCTTGCTATATGGACCAAAGGGAGCATATACGACACAATCCTCCATAGAGTAAGGCAAGGGTACATTTACACCTATGAAGGGTAATAAGGAAATCATAATCTGAGGAATCAGGTGGAGGTACAACAACGGGAGGTGGAGAAGCAGCAACATGTAATGTAATAGTATATGAAGCATCGGGAAGAGGGCGACGAGGTGCATGTAGATGATGAGTATAAACTTGCAATGACAAAGATGTAGTAATGGGGGAGTCGTAGTGAAAGTAGGGACGGAAGGTGGTGAGGTGTTAGGAACACGTAGGAGCAACCGAAAGGAAGGAGAGGAAGAAATAGGACCCGTCGAGGTAGTAGTATATAGAACATAACCACCATAGGAGTAGGAGCATGAAGAGGATGAGAATCTTTACTATAGTATGAAGTTTCCTCAAAGAATGTAACATCGTCTACCATATAGTAACGATATAGTAATAGTACGTGAGAGGATCATAATAACAATACCCTTTCTAGGTATAACACTTGATCTATTAAGGAGATAACTTATCATGACCATGTACCATGTGTCAATTTGTGAACAAACACAACACAACCGAAAAAGTTAAAGAGTCAAAGGAAAAAATAGCCTTATCGGAAAAAAGGCAAGTGGTGTAGGACCGTAAGGCAACTCTAGAGGGGGGGGGGGGGGGGGGAGGGTAAATAGAGTGCAGCGGAATAATCTATCCAATTAAAATTTATGCACAGTAAAGGTAGCTACCAACTAATAATAGTAAATAAAGTAGAGCAGTAAAGTTGAGAGAGCAAACGCAAACACCGCGATGTATACTGGTTTTCCTCTGAGAGGATTAGTCCAGTCCCGAGAACTCTTGCTCGAAATTTTATCCACTATAATGACAATAGTGAATCACAAGCTTTGATCCGAAGGTTTGCTACTTCTTTACAACCACAATCTTTGATACAAAGGCTTGCAACTTCACAGTTAGAGAGAAAACTTGCTGAGCCAATCTCTTACAACTCTGACAGACTTCTAAATCGAGATCACACTTGGCACTAGAAGGCTGGAGAGTTGATCTTGGAGATGAGAAATGTTAAAGCTCAGGGGTTTGCTCACTATATGATAGAAAGATGAGCAGAAGATAAGTAGGAATGTGAAAATCCATGTCTATTTATAGGGTATGTTCAAACCGAGTTCGGCCAGAATTCGGTATGGAATATTAAAATTTTTCGAACGTTGGGACCATAAAATCAGGGATTTCACAGCTAGCCAATATTATGAAAATGACAAAACCGAGTTCGGCCCGAGTTCGGTCCGAGTTCGGTTGGCCTATTTCAGAATGGTCTTAGCTTTGGTTCAGGCCAATTTTTGTCTGATTTTGGGTGGATAGGTTTTCGGATATTTGAGTGGACTGAGTATGCCAGTGCGACTCGATATACATAAGTCCTAGACTCATTAAACTTCAAAATTACATATGAAAACCACGAGTACTCTGATGACGTCAAACTTTTGAAATGTCCTGCTGACTGGAAGACGCACAAGTCCTTGAGCGGAACCACCGAGTGCGAGGCTCCGGATAAGCGGTTCGGAGAAATCTTCTGATATAATGTCGTCTTTGGCTCATCATCATTTCGTCGTTGTATATGTCTATGATGATTTTGCTTATTGTTTTCTGCAAGTACATGTTAGACAAAACGAAAATATATGCAGAAGCAAATACAACATTAATGCATATTTGGATAATGCTGAGTTTAAGCAGAAGATACTATAGTGATTGTACAATTATCATGATGCTAAACTTAATCGATTAGCCATATTCAAAAATTCAATTTAAACATTAGGCCAACAAGCGGGTCCATCTAGAATGGAAGAGGGTATAGGGTTCACTAGATAGTTTGTAGTAAAAACGACATCAGTCTAAAAATACTTGAACATTCATATGGGACATTATAGTGCGGCCAAAATCTAGCATATGGGAATTTTCTACTCAACAACACCATGCTGCTAAGATGTATGAGCACATGCGGTTTAATTAATGATACCATGAAATGCATAATAAGTAGACAAATCACATTTTATATACTCCAAGGCATTATTTGAGCGAAGAACTTTAACGGCACAAAAAAACTGAGTTCTGATTTGTTAATAAAAGAGCTTAAACATGTTGAAGGTTTCAGTACGAGTGTTCAACAAATAAACCCATGTAAGTCATGAGTGTTTTAACAGATAAACCCATGTAAGCCGTGAGTATCAACAAATGTGATAAAGTAACAAGGACCAGAGAAAGACGATACTGTCCCAAATATTAGAATGAACCAAATCGAATGTGATGGTGTTTGATGAAGATGAATGATTGTTCTATTGGTTTATTTTTTTATTTTACATTCCTTTTATTTTGTTACTTGTTAAAGAACACATTTTTGTTAGTAGTTGACTACTATTGTTGCTCTACTAGTTCATTTGATTATGTTTTAACATACTTTTGTTGGTTTTAATATGTTATTTTGTTGTATTTCTTATATTATTTATTTACTTATGTATATATTTTTTATTTTTGCGTTTCGTTTCGCTCGGACACGCTCCGTAAGTGCGCCTTGCGTCTCGGACGATATGGACTCTTTGTGCCTCAAGTACGATTTTGACTACCTTAGGTAAAGCCGTTATGCGAGTCAGCGGAGTGCAAATATGGCGGTTATATTCCGCACGATTAGAACCAACTCAAGAGCGACGAGTAGTAGTACCAGATGTCTCCAGAGTAAATAAACGTGTCCAAGTAAATATGCTATACTTAAGCCAACAAGAAAAAGAAGAATAATTCGTACGACCATAATGTGCACATAGACGAGTATGCTGAGAGGTACCAATATCATGTCCAGTAGACGGATCACATCGGACTCCCCCTAATCATAACTACGACATAGGCTACAAAATTGAGGGGAACGAGTTCAGCGAGGAAAGACGAGATCTAGGCAGCGGATCCAAGGTCGACTCGCTCGTTCAAATGGGAATTCGAGGTCGGCAACGATGTCCAAGACAAGGTCCGTTATGGTCCCAACCCATGTTAGGATCCCATACATGGATCTTAAGATTTGAATCGTGGATCTTACGATCTGATTCATTTTGACCTTCGTGATCCGAATCCCATACCTGAATTCCTTGTTGTCCGGATCTTACGACCAAATCCGATTTTGACACTTAGCAATCCGGATCCTATATATGGATCTTGACAAGAATCTTACTTGATCACATAGATCGTACGATCCAGGTTGCGGAATTCAGTTCAACCAAAATTATACGATCCCGCTCCAAGCAGACCCATTTTGTGTTTGAGACCATATTGACTTTCTTTTCAAATTGAGAGTTATTTTTTGCAATTTTTTAAGTGTTGTATACTTTCATATGCTACTTTTCATATTCTGTTAGTACTCTTTTCTTTTCTCCCAAAACTAGTATTTTGAGGAAAAAAAAAACTCAATTCTTCCTCATTTCTTTAAATCAGTTTTGTTTTGTTGCGGTGGACTTATGGGTTAGGAAAGATACAAACGTATAGTTTTTTTTGACTAACGAATTTTTATTTGAGGTGATTTTAAATTTTGCTCATTTTCTCTTTGATTTTGGAAGATGGAAAAAAGTGATGTTAAATGGAGAGCGTTGTAAGGTTGTGGAAGGATCAGAAACATTTACAATGCAAATCTTGAGGCTTTAGGATTTTTAACAATTTGGAATCCTACTAATTATAGTTTTGAGTTGATTGGCTTTTTTTGCATCATATATGCCAAAACTTACCTGTTTTTTGGATTTATATATCATTTATGCATCATCGCTTATATTTGAATTATGCACATTTTTTCATATTTATTTGATTTTTTTATAGAATTAATCTAGAATCTTTGATCTTTGTTGTAAGGATCTTACAATCTGAATTGCGCATCTTACCATTTTTTGACTCTTTGTGAATCAAATCCCACACATGAGTCATGAATTGATCCAATGCAATTTTGAATCTTCGCAGACAAGAATTGTAACCGGATCATATGAATCGTACGATCCCGATCGTGGAATCGGGATCTGAATACCTCCCAACCCAAGCGGACCCAATGTGTGGTTGAGACTATATTTTGTCTTTTCTTATAAAATTGAAACTTTTGTTTTTTGGAATATTAATTTGTTATATATTTTACTATGCTACTCTTTATATTTTATTGATTAAATCTTCTTGTTGTGCCTTCTCTTCTCTCAAAACTTTGGTTTTGAGGGGGAAAAATTCAATTCTTCCTCGTTTGTGTTGATCTGTTATCTTTTGTTAAGGTGGACGTCTACAAGTTAGGAAAGAGAGAAGCACATTATGTTGTGTTTTGCTAAATTTCTTTGTGAGGTGACTTTTAAATTTTGCTCTCTTTTTACTCTTTTTCTCTTTGGTTTTGGAAGACGGGAAAGAAAAAATGAAATGGGTGCATTGTAAGGTTGTGGAAGGATAAAAAACATCTATAGTACAAATTTTTGTGGCTTTTGGTTTGGGATCCTATTAACTATAGTTTTTTGGTCGATTGACTTTGTGCATGATATGTGTGCTAAAACCTATTTATTTTTTGAATCTATTTATCAATTATGCTTCTCTTATATTTGAAATGTCTATATTTTTTATATTTATTTGATTTTTTAAAATTTAATAAAGAATCTTATGATTTACGATTCACTATCCGTATTTCGATCCTATCCAAACCCCTTTACGATTTTGACAACATTAGCTACAATTTTCGATATGGTTCGAACCCCTTTGCAATTTTACAATTCGATACGATTTTTGACATCATTGGTTCCATCTGATAGTGATATGTCCCAGCAAGTAATTAGAATAGTGTTTCAATTGTACAAATATCACTAGATCTATCACTCTTTCTCATGATCGCACGATCCGGATCGCGGATCGTGGGATCCGGTTCGGATCGAAGCCTACACGATCCGACTCGTTGGCTTGGATTGGGATGGGACAAGGATTGTATGATCCGGGTTGTGGATCACGATTCGACCCGGATCGTAGGATCTAGAGTTGGGCGGGACCGCATTTGCTTTTGGTTTTCCTTTGAAACTTAAGTTGGGGCGCCTTTTTTCTTATATTATATCATGTCTCCTCTTCTCCTTTATTTTCTTTCTTAAATAGGAAGGTCTAAACTTTTCTTCTCTTTTCTAAAAACCACAGAATAGAGGCATTTAGATTTCTCCCTCTCCGCTCACATTCATTTTGTTTTTTTACGTTGGCCTTATACAATACGATAGAAGCACATATTAGAGAGCCTCTTACCGAATCTATGTACTATCCATATTGGATGAATGGTCCAATTGGATGAACAAGAGAAACTAATATTCCTTATATGGATAATTCTAATGAAGATCCTCTCTAGTTTAAGTGAAAGTGAAACCAACAAGTGAAGCTTATTTGTTGTCATTTTTTTTCTATTTTGTTCTTGCTGCTCTTTGGAGGATGAAATATTAATATAAGTTTGATTATCATTTTGTAGAAATTGAGTACATTTTGTGATATAGTGTCCTAACCTACTTACTTTGATGTTCTATACCTCAAATATGCATAACATAACATAAATATGAATTGTCCATATTTTTGCATAATTTTTTAAAGGATTTAGTCGTCGATCTTACAATTCATGATATGGATTCCGATCCGATTTGAACCTCTTTACTATCTACAATTTAATACTGAACACTTTGATAACAAACATTTTTAATATTAATTTAATGTCATTATATTTAGATTATGACAATGTAATTGATAATAATGTGATAAACTTCCAAGGACAAAGGCAATGGATTTTGTATTGTTATTAGATGACTTGGATGCGATACAAATGCCTTAAGTTTTGCTTTAAACATATGTTCCTAGCCATAAGTTCTCTACATCGAACATATGATGAGTATAACTGGTCTCTTATGTTGCTGATGTAGTTGACACTATAGCGAGAGTATGAGTGCTCAATTAGTTAAACGAGTTCATTGAATGACAGTGACAAGGATTCCATAATGGATTAAGTATGTTAATGTCAATGAGAATATCTTTCATGTCATGGTTGCAAGTCTTCGGATTTGAGTCTATTACATTATTTTAGGCAATTTCTATAGGCACTTCATATTTTGCTTGAGGACAACCCATATTTTGATATAAAAGCCAATGAAAAAATAAATTCCAACCTCTTACTTCTCCCTATGATCCCTTCTTCCAAAACCTACTTTCTACAAATTCTTAAAACCCTATACGCTAAAGTGAAGATTGGAGATTAAAATAATAGTCCCACTATACAAAAGGTTACAATATTCAACCGTTATTTGGTATGTCAATTAACTATGACGATTAGGTTTTTCAAACATTAGGTCAACATATAAATATTGAATTTTATGTGTTTAATGTAGGAGAGATGCATCTCGAAGAAATCGGGTCATCTAATACACTTAATCATCTCTCCGCTACGGCCGAAGAACACGGTTCTTCCGAAGCACCCTCGGTATTGAATTTGACAATTTATTGTCGGGATTTTGGCAGCAGGACTGTCAAACAACTGACAGTCCTCCTTTTGCTTAGGACTGTAAGTAAATTTACAGTCCTAAAAAACAATAGGACTGTCACATTCCCTTATAGTCCTAGTTATTTTGAGGACTGTCCTAATTTTTTTGTAGTCACTTCAATTTTAAACAGTTTTATTAACTTTAATTTCTTTTGTAGGGGTTATCGTCTTCCAATATTGTGGTACTTCCTCCAATTGCCGTTGATGTAGGCAATTTATTCTCGACCGATATTTGCTTTGAATCAGACGAACAAGCGTTACATTAGTACAAAGAAGTTGGTCGAAAAAACAATATAGTTATTGTGATATCAAGATCGGCCAGAAACTGTCGGGGATGCAAAACTATAGAGCTTGGATGTGAAAGAGGTGGTTTATTCAGGTCTCATGGAAAGAAAGATATAGTTCCCCAAAAAAAAGTTCCAAACATAAGCGTTGGTACGAGGAAATGCGGTTGTCTATTCAAGATCTCTATTGTAAACATAGAAGATGTGAAGTGGATAGTCCAAGTGAAGAATGGAATCCACAATCATGATATTGTCGAAATACTTACGGGTCATCCCTATATCGGACGGTTGAACAATATTGAGCGGAAGATAGTTGAAGATTTGTCCAGTTCAGGAGTTGCACCCAAACAAATTTATTCCGCTATACGACACAAAGACGACAATAACAAGTCAACAATGAAGTCAATCTACAACGCAATTGCGGAATCAAATGCCAATAGTAAGAAAACAAGAATGGCGATGCCGCAAGTATTGAAGTTGCTTGCCGATAATCATTATGTGGAGTACCATAGAAGACATCTACAGAGTAATGAAGTCCTTTCAATATTTTGGGCTCATCCCAATTGCACACATTTGGCTCGGTCCTTCGGTGACGTATTGGTTCTTGATTGTACATATAAGACAAATAAGGTCAAGATGCCTCTCTTTCACGTTGTTGGCTTCACCTCTACCGGAAAAACATTTTCAGTTACTTTTTGCTTCATGAAGAGTGAGAAACTCGAGGACTACATATGGTCATTGGAAAAACTAAAAATATTTTATATCGGACATAGAGAGCCGTCTGTTTTTATTATTGACAGAGAATATGCCCTAATTAATGCTATAGCTATCGTCTTTCCTCGTGCGGATACACTACTATGCACTTGGCATATCAATCGCAATATCCAATCACAATTTAAGTTAATTTTCGAAAATATGGATGGTAAAATTGACAAAGCTAGATCTCGATAGGAGCCTGTAAGAGCTGCTTTCTTTATTCACAGGGAGACTGATAAAAGAGGTATTTAATATGTGATTAAGCTCCTTATTTTCTTCGCAAGACATTTTCGAGGAATTCTACATTGATTGGAATCATGTATGGCGAGCCAGTACGAAAGACAATTACGATGCGGTATGGTACTTGTACAAAGAAAAGTGGGAGACGAGGGAGCCAGTATGCATTTCTTATATCAAAGATACATGGCTAGAACCGCATAAAGAACACTTTGTCTTAACATGGACGAATAAGGTGAAGCATTATGACACTGTGACCACCAACCGGGTTGAAGGATCACACGCAAAATTAAAACATCTAAGGTCATCGGTTGGCAATTTTGTCTCCTTTTGGCAAGCTATCAACTTAATGCTAGATCAGACGGTGAACAAGATTAAGGTATCATTTGAGATGAGCCTGAATATTGCAAAACATGAACAAAGAAATGACCCTCTTGGATGCTTTAATGCATGTAATATCTCACAAGGCATTGGACTTACTATTTGAGGAGATACGTAACTCAAAGTTCGTGGGTTTTGATTCCGAAGTTTGCGGCTGTTTACATCGACATACGCTGGGCCTCCCTTGTGTACATGAGATTAACGAATATCGTCGTCAGTCTAGACCTATTACGCTAGATGTTGTTGATCAACGTTGGAGGCAGTTGTCGATAATGCCCGTGGTGAAGAGTGACAATAAATTTTTTTCTTTGCCACAAGTGAAACTCCTTCACGCAAGGTGGTGTGCCTCACTGGGAGCGGAGCGGAAGTCCATTGAGCTTAAAATCCAAGAAATTGCTAACCCGGTAACTACTAGAATGCACGAGCCATCCGTTGTTTCCAATCCTAAGGGAAGAACTCAAACAAGATTGAGTAGTTCACATAAAAAAAATATGGAGTCAACTAAGAGAGATCCACCGTTCTTTGAGCATGTTGAACGAAGTTTAGAGCAAGCTCAGTCTACGAAACGGAATCGTAAGCTAACTGTTTGAAGGAAAAAACATAAAACGGACATGCCAAACAAATGCTTGGGTGTGTATATTGAAGGCTTCATACCTGAGATACGCAGTTACATTTGGTCCATTGTTGATGTTCCCATGGATGGTCATTGTGGATTTCATGTGCTTGCAAGACTTCAACTTGTTGACAGTTCAAATTGAAACTTTATGTACTTTCCAAGTTTTAATTTGGACTGTCAAGTTGACAGTCCTACATGAAACTAGGACTGTCAACTACTTGACAGTCCTAGGATTGTTAAACAGTTGATAGTCCTAGCATCATATAGGACTGTCAGCTAGTTGACAGTCCTAAAGGGGTATATACATAGTTTCAATTAGGACTATCAACTAGTTGACAGTCATAATAATTGAAACTTTTTGTACTTTCCAAGTTTCTTTTGCCTGTCAAGTTGACAGCCTACATGAAACTAGAACTGTCAAGAAGTTGAAAATCCTAGAATCATATAGAACTGTCAACTAGTTGACAGTCCTAAAGGGGTATATACAGAGTTTCAATTAGAACTGTCAATAAGTTGATACTCCTAATTGATGTTAGACAGTCCTAATTGAAACTAGGACTGTCAAATTGAAACTTTTTGTACTTGCCGAGTTTTAATTTTGAATCTCAAGTTAACAGTCCTACATGAAACTAGTTGACATTCCTAGAATCATATAGAATTGTCAACTAGTTGACAATCCTAAAGGGGTATATACAGAAAGTTTCTATTAGGACTGTCAACAAGTTGATAGCCCTATTAGGACTATCAACTTGTTGACAGTCCTAATTGAAACTTTCTGTATTTTTCAAGTTTCAATTTTGATTGTCAAGTTGACAGTCCTACATGACACTAGGGCTGTCAAGCAGTTGACAGTTCTAGCATCATATAGGACTGTCAACTAGTTGACAGTCCTAAAGGACATGGGTATAAAATTGAAATGACAGAGTTTCAATTAGGTGACCACCAACAATGCATGTTTTTCTACTATGATTTTGATTTCATACCAAAACATTACAGAAGTTCCATACCAAAATATTATAGTAGTTTCATACCCAAACATCATATAATAAGTTTTGGGACAAGTTTGTTCACAAAACATCATAGAATCACAAAACATCATAGAAGTTCCATAACCAAATATTACATAAGTTTCATACCGACAAAGTTTCATAACAAAAGTTACAATATCCCCAAAAAGTTTCATAACGAAAGTTACTACAACCAAACTATTTATCATTTCTTCTTTTCGTACGCTGCTCCCTAGAAAGGATGAGGTCAAATTCGGTAACAGAGTTGTCAATTGTTTCCATCTCTTCAACTGATTTCTCTGTAGTTTTTGCCCTTACGAGGACGAAGACACTTTTCCAAATGCTTTACTTTTTTTAGCTTGTTATGACACGACGAAAAATAGGTTAGTTTGTAAATAATTACAAATTTTCAAATCTATAAATAATTTTTTCACCATATTAACCAATGCAGTATACAAGACACTTTTGGCGGAAAGAGGTGCTAGTGCTCCAACAACATCGAGTCTTTGTATGGTAGGGTCCAACAACTTTGGATGTCCGACATCAGCATAGTATGCTATGTAATTGTCGCTGCAGTCTGACACCTCAACCACCGCTTGTCTACTTGATATCATGATAACTTATAAGGCCGTGAAATAAAGCTATCGGTTGCAATGGATGGCTACTCTGTCATAGATCTCGATATGGATGGCATACTATCTATAACATAATTTAGTAAATTAGTACGACCCAAAATAATCTAACAAAAAATAGGCTCTCTTTTTACCTCTTCTACCGCCATATCTTCAATTGCGTTGCGTATAGTGGCTAATGTTTCAGCACGTTTGGCATCAGCCAAAGTTGGCTTCCATCGACATATTCTAGGAAGCTGCTCGTCATAGTGTCGCCACACCTCAGCCCGCTTCAACAACGAAAAGTGCTCGTATATCTATGCCTGTACGCATAGTCAACAATTTAACAACGAAATATCATATTATGTATAGAACTAAAGGAGCAAAGATATTTCTTTACCAGGAGTAGAGTCTGGCATCCTACTATTGTCTTCGTACCGACGCGGGATGCTGCACCAAGCTCGAGGTAAAGGTATGCTAGTATACCGCTTCCCCAAGAAATTTCATCCAAGGTATCGATGTTGAGAAAATTCAATAGATATCTGGCATGAATCGAAGTTCCGGACTTGTCCGGAATGTCGACAGCTTCTAAGACGAAAAGCATGTATGCACGGACCGTCCTATCGACAGTTTTTCCTTCGACCTCCTTGTTTTTGAATGTCTCCTCCAAATATTTCAAACGAAGACCATATAACTTCTTGAAATCATGAAGGGTCTAAAACTACTATCGTCAACTCCAAGAGAATTTGATTTAGTATCCGATGACGTGTTTATGCTACGATAAGTCCTCAATATATATATCATTCATCATGACCCGACCTTGGACATTGAGGCCCAATATGTGATGGACGTCGTCCAAAGTAATCGTCATTTTCTCGACTGGGAGATGGAAAGTATTGGTCTCTAGATGCCAGCGCTCTACGAATGTTGATATAAGTGCATTGTCCACCGTATGGTACGCGTACTTGGCCAAATTGTGCAAACCGGTAGGAATGATTTTGTTCCTTACGGCTTCTCCTAATCTGTCAAATTGCCGGTTATTGCACTTCTTTCCGTGGTTCACGACCGTCGTGAACATACGATAGGTTCTCTGAAAAGTTAACAATCGGAAGAAATTAGCTTCTTGAAATATATAGTAATCTAAATCATAACTTCATTTTTCATAACGTAGTGTACATACCGGCTCTTACCATATTTTAAATGCAATATAGTTGTCGAATGACAACAACATAGAGCAACCTTTTGGACGAGCCAAAATTGGACTAGCCGGCTGCTGAGAAGGTCCTGAACCATCATCTGGCCGGGTTCGGGATGTAGGCACGTCTTCCTCAGAGGAGGAAGCAGACGGAGGATTAGTAAGAACCACGTATTCCGCGGAAGAGGAAGAAGACGGAGGAGTAGGAGGAGCCGGTTTCTTCAAACGAGACTTGCGCGGCGACATCGCAGTGACTTGTCTATGTGGCTCGGGTTCGACGATTCTGAGTGGTCTCTCAACCACACGGTCCACGTTGTGTTCCTTGCGTGTCGATGCTGTGGGTCATTTTTTTTTCACATCTACCGATTTACTGAAAAAAATAGATGATTTCAGATATATAGATAAACCACTGGGACTGTAAAAAAATTCTACGGTTCAAATTATACACAGGACTGTGGGATTTCCTACAGTCCTACATATACAACAGGACTGTGGGATTACCTACAGTCCTACATATACTACAGGACTAGGAGATTTTCTACAGTCCTATATGTACAACAGGATTGTGGGATTTCCTACAGTCCTATATATTTATAAGACTGTAGAAGTTGCCTACATTCCTGTAGGCAAAAATCTCGACTGTCGGCACTGTTGGGTTTTTTTAAACCCTAAACTTTATTTTTAAGGTTCGTCACTTGGTATATCAACCATAAATTAGTTCTATACTAATTTATCTAAGTATTTTAGGCATTAGAACCAGATTATAGCCTAATTATTTATCTCACTATTTTTAGGAAGATTTTTAGGGTTCATCACTTCGTTTGAAAATTAAATCAAATATACATATAAATAAAATCAAAACCCTAATGGAGGAAGAATATTGGATACATACATATATTTGGAAGGTTTGGGTGCCATTGCTTGGAATTGGAGGAGTTAGAGAGAAAGGGAAGAGATTTTGAATAAGAAAACAGAGAGGTTTGGGAATTCGAGGAGAGAGTAAATTTTTTGAATGAATGGTTTTGGAAAGCTTTGGGGGGGTTGGGTCGTCCTCAGTAAATTTTGGGCTGTCCTTAGTAAAAATTGCAAAAGTCTGAGCTGTCATGAAGTAATGGTCTGTCCTAAGCAAAATTTGAAGTGCCTATAGAATTTGCCTTATTTTATCGATATGCATACACATTTTGACTATGTACCTTTAGCGAACCCAAGGGTTATGACGGTTGTAGATTGAGTGTGGTGAATCACTTATGAATGTAGTATATGACCAACACAATTTTCACTCCTAGTGTATAATGAGGAGAGTAACATCCTATTTGGTTTGAGGTGTTACACTTAAGAAATCCTTGCTCAAGGTGATGTGTCAGCAGGGAAGTCCTACTTTGTACACATGAGTGTTTAATGGAGATCGAGTTATAGCAATAACTACCACGAACAAGATTGAATATATTGTGTCGTCTAGGCGAGGCGTAGTCTGACAGAAGGACTAAGTTGCACGATAATCGTACATGGATAAATTCTTAAGTAGATGTCGCTATACATCCTTATACTAAATGAGAGCCATGGCATAATGTTAGGTGTCAATCTTGACTAGAAAATGAGTTCAAGAATTGGACAACCGGAATGATAGCGGACATGCTGCAGACGTATATCAGGTGTGTTGTGTTAGACTTGTCCATGACTGTAACGGTCCGTGGAACCATCATAGTTTTGAGCCTAATGGGTCACACAAACATGAGTTGGTTGACTATTAAATTCGGTTGGGTTCAATGATTCGTGACTCGTGTCCGATTGACCCAAGTCAGCCACGTCGGCTCATGCTAGCACATGACCCGATTATATATTGACTTGGTCAAATCCTAATGTGAATCTAATTGGGAATTATACCAGCACCTAGAGTGTTCTAAACAGAGTCTAAAATCATCTAGGATATTCTAGAAGAATCATGAGCTTTATTGGAATTAGAATTCTTCCTCAAATCCTAATTAGGCTATCCTTGTAATTACCGAGCTACCCCTTTCCAAATCCTATAAATATAGGGGGGAGTGAAGGCAGATTGAGATTTGGTTGGAAAAGAAAGGTTGGCAGGATCTTTGTGGCGGGATCTGATCGGGAAGACGCGGTCGAGGTCGGGAAGAGACTCCAGTAAGTCAAGGTCGCAGTGGTACGAGATCAGGTCTCTGTGTTGGTCTACGTATACACACATATATCATGTGTGGGTAATGAGACAGGGAGAGAAATGTTGGCGGAAGGATAAAGTGTAGAATATTGCTTCAGTATGTAAAACAACAAAAAGAGAGAGAAAGCACAAACACATAAGAAAACACAAAGCACATAAAAAAACACTATTTTTTACGTTAGAAAAATCCTTCGAAGTGAGAAGTAGAAACCACGGGGCCTATCCCAATAAATGGGTCATCCACTGTAAGAATAATGAGATTACAAGAGTTGCCTTCTCTGGAAACTATTAGAGGATAAGTAACATGTAATTCTTCACTTCATAAGTGGATTACAACAAGAATTCACCAGCACAACTTGACAACATGATCACTTATACACCGTTGGTGGAACAACGTCACTCTGCTCATTCACCCGTTGTCTAGGACAAGTCTCTGATGGATGTCACTAGAGTAGTGGAATAGAATGAGTTCTTAAGCTTGCTTGGATACATTGAGGGTCTGTCGAGGAGCCCCTTGTTGGGAACGAAAGTATGGAAACAGTTTCCCAAATCAGAGAGTACCTGCGAAAGAACCGAGCAAAACGTACAAATCAAAAACGTCAAACACAAAATCGCAGGCACAAAGATTTTTGACGTGGAAAATCCTTATGGGAAGAACCACGGAACGATCAGAGTCCAACCCTGAAAAGCCTCCACTAATGGAATAAGAAATACACCGACTCCTTACAAACTTCTCACCGATCCAAACGGATCACCATAACTCTTTTGGAACAGAAAATAGATTATAACCACGAAGAAGAAAGACAACGAGAAATACCCGAAACTGATTTCCTTCTTCGAAACGGCCTCCAATCATTCTTTCTCCTCTCAAATGTTGCAATGATACTCTTGTCTCATTTTCTCTCCTTATTGCTATTTTTTTTTGAGAGAGATATTTTAGGGCCATGAGGCACCTATATATAGCCTCAAACCCACAACTAGCATTCCTATTATAGATAGGAATATCCAATCCAAATCCATTGAGATATTCCTATATATTATATTTAGGAATATCCAATCCAAATAAATTGAGGTATTCCTATTAAATGTAGAAATACTCAATTCTACTTCGGGGTATTTTTTACATAGGTTGGGAACTCCACCCACTCCAACAAATCTCCCCCTTCAGAACTATGTGGAGGGGGTCGTCATCCTGACGATCCTCCTGCAGTACTCAAAACTTTTCCCTTGGTAGAACCTTTGTCAACATATCTACTCCGTTGTCATCTGTATGAACCTTCTCAAGCGCCGCTTCCTTCTTGTCAACTACATCCCATATCCAATGATACCGGGTATCATTGTGCTTGGACCGGCTATGAAATGTCTGGTTCTTCACAAGGTGAATAGTAGTCTGACTATCGCAAAGCAAAGGATAATGCTCCTGCTTTAGCCCAATTTTCTGCAGCAACTTCTTCATCCATAGCAACTCCTTGCAAGCCTCCGTCGCCGTAACGTATTCTGCCTCTGTCGTCGATAAGGCAACACACTTCTGTAAATGCGACTGCCACGATACTGCTCCACCAGTAAACATCATCACATAGCCCGAAGTCGATTGCCTCATCTCTACATCTCCAGCCATATCAACGTCGGTATATCCAACCAGCTTCGGCTCGTCACCACCAAATGAAAGTTTTCAATCGCCAGTATCCTGAAGATATCGTAGAATCCACTTGACCCCACTCCAATGTATCCTTCCAGAATTGGAAGTGTACATGCTAACTGTGCCGACTGCGTGAGCAATATCTGGCCTCGTACATACCATAGCATACATAAGACTCCCCACGGGTGAGGCATATGGAACTCGCTCTATATCTTCCTTCTCGTCCTCGGTAGATGGACACTGCTCCTCAGTGAACTTAAAGTGAGCCGCAAGGGGGTTACTCACTTTCTTCGACCCGTCCATCCCGAAAAGCTGAAGTACCCGATGAATGTACTTCTTTTGGGACAAGTGTAGCAGCTTGGACTATCTCTCGGCTGATCTCCATCCCAAGAATAGTCTTCGCTGCGCCCAAATCCTTTATAGAGAAGGCCGCGCCCAGTTGGCGCTTCAACTCTGCTATCCTGGTGGCATTTCGATCCACCAACATGTCATCAACATAAAGCAACAAAATGATAAAATCATCCTCAGCGAAGTACCTCACAAAGACACAATGATCCGACGTTGTCCGTGCATAGCCATGCTCTCCCATAAACGACTCGAACTTCCTGTACCACTGCCTCGGAGCCTGTTTCAGACCACCATACAAGCTCTTCCTCAACCAGCAGACCAAATGTGACTTGTCCTTCTCACAAAATCCCTCTGGCTGCTCCATGTACTTCTCCTCAAGATCACCGTGGAGGAATGCCGTCTTCACGTCTATTTGCTCGACCTCTAAGTCGAAACTGGCTGCCAATGCTAGCACCACCCGTATAGACGACAGCCTGACGAAAAGATCTCATCATAATCTGTCTTTCCGCTGACCGTAGCCTTTAACTACCAGCCTCGCTTTGTATCGAGGGCGAGTAGCATCATCTGTCTGCTTCACTCTGAACATCCATCGATTCTTTAAAGCCTTCTTGCCCTTTGGCAACCGCACCAGATCATAAGTAAAGTTGTCCTCCAAGGAACTTATCTCCTCCTGCATGGCCTCCATCCACTCCTGTCTGTGTTCGTCTTCCATAGCCTCTGCGAAACTTTTGGGTTCTCCCCCGTCAGTCAGTAGCACATACTCACCCGGTGAGTATCTCGTAGATGATCGACGCTCTCTATCGCTCCTCCTCAACGGAACCACTGGTGTTGGCTGTATATCTAGTCTCCTCCCCTTCCGGAACTGCCTCCTCGGCATGCTCATCCTCCTGAGGGTCACCCTGACCACCATCAGCAGGCTGATGATCAAGATTGTGAGCAACTCCATGTACTGGCTCCCCCATAACTGGATCCTCTGCGATGTCCTCTGGAAACTGCTCGAAGCGAAATGACTCTAACTCAGGCAATTCCTCAGCCTCAGAAGGCATCTCGGAATCCTGAGTGTTGGTCGTGGTCTGATCCTCGACGAATACCACGTCCCTGCTTCTGTAGAGCTTTCTTCCCACTGGATCGTAAAGTCTATAGCCAAACTCATCCCGACCGTAGCCGACAAAGACGCATCGTCTCGTCTTTGGCTCAAGTTTGGATCTCTCATCCTTTGGTACATGCACAAAGGCCTTACAACCAAATACTCGCAGGTGATTGTATGACGGCTCTTTGTCATACCATACTTTGTCAGGCACATCACCCTGCAAAGGAGCACTAGGAGAAATTACTAACATAAGCAGATGTGTAAAGTGTCTCACCCTACCTGGCAAGTTTGCTTCTGACCGCAAATACCGCACCCTCTCCATTAGCGTCATGTTCATCCGCTCCGCTACACCGTTTAGTTGCGGTATCTTTGGTGGAGTCTTCTGGTGTCGTATTCCTTGCTCTCTGCAATAAGCATCAAAGGGACCGATATACTCGCCGCCATTGTCCGACCGAACACAAAGCAGCTTCTTGCCCCTCCCTTTCAACAGAGGCCTAAAATTCCTTGAAAGTGGGCAGCACCTGATCTTTAGTCTTTAAGGTATAGACCCAAATCTTCCTGGAACAGTCATATATAAATGTTACAAAATAAGAAGCACCACCAATGGATTTTACCTTCATAGGACCGCAGACATCCGAGTGAATCAACTCGAGCAACGCCGACTTCCTTGAACTTGGGTGACTTTGGAAAGACACCATATTTTTCTTTCCCGCCAAACAGCGCGTGCACTTCTCCAACTTTGTAGACTTTAGTCCTGGAATTACCTTTCTGTTCACCAAGTAGCTCATCCCCTTCTCGCTGATATGACTGAGCCGCCTCTGCCATAACTCAGTAGACGCATCAGTTGTTGCGTTAACCTCCTGTGTCCCCTGTGCGCTCCCTTCCATATAGTAGAGTCTGGATCTCTTGCTTCCTCTGGCAATCACCATCGAACCTCTGGAAAGCTTCCACCGATTGTTCCCGAAGAGACTGAAGAACCCCTCGTCATCCAACCTTCCAACCGACACCAGCTTGAAACGGATATCAGGGACATGACGGACATCTTTGAGGACAAGAACTGCACCTGTCTTTGTCCTCAAATGCACATACCCAATGGAAACCGCCTTCGACACATCTCCATTGCCCATCTTCAACACTCCACAGTCGCCTGTTGTGTATGTAGCAAATAGTGCCATGTTGTGAGATACGTGCGCTGAAGCACCTCAGTCCACCAGCCAAGAGTTGTCATCGCAGGCGAGGTTCATAACTACCTCATCACCTACAATGATCACGTCGCCTCCATATGTCGAGGCCGCCGCTGTAGTGTTCTCACTTTGCTTCCCCTTGTCGCCCTTCTCTCTCTTCTAAGCGAAACAGTTCCATTTGATATGGCCCTTCTTGCCACAATGGTAACACTCCGAGTTCTTGTACCGACCCTTGGACCTTTTTCTGCTTTTGTCTCTGCCACCGCCTGGACCCCTGCTTTTATCCCTTCCGCGGCTCTCTGAAACAAGCGCCTCTGAGTGGGATGTAGATGAAGTGCCCTGAGAACTTCTCCGCATCTCTTCATTCAGTACCCAGCTCTTGGCAAACTCCAGATTGACCACGCCTTCCGGAGCAGAAGTGATCATAGACACTCGTACTGTCTACCACGAGTCTGGCAATATACACAGCAGCCATAGTCCCTGAACCCCATCGTCGAACTTGACTCCCATCGAGGATAGCTGGTCAACCACGCCCTGTAACTCACTCAAGTGATCCGTAATAGACGTCCCATCTTTGTACTGCAGACCCATCATCATCATCTGGATCAGGAATAATTTATTTATTCCGGTATTCATCGCATACAAAGATTCCAGCTTATCCCACAGTGTCCTCGCGTGCTCAATACTGGCAACATGGTTGTACACGTTCTCGTCAACGAATTGCCTGATGTACCCACACACCTGTATATGGGGATCAAAATTTCAGTCCTCTTCAGATTTGTCACTAGACCTCTCGGAAGCAAATACCCGCAGATGCAGTTTCTTGACAAATAGCAGATCCTTCATCTTGCTCCTAAAGTAGTGATAGTTGGTACCGTTCAGGTTTACCATGCTCACCCGGCTTCGCGTCCATCTCTCCTCCCTGGTTTGCCTGTCAACTCCTGACACCCTTCTGAAATTCTAGAACCAGACTTTGATACCACTTTGTTGGGAACAAAAGTGCGGAAACCGTTCCCCAAACCAGAGAGTACCTGCGAGAGAACCGAGCAAAACGCACAAACCAAAAACGCCAAACACAAATCGCAGACAAAGAGGGACGATCGGAGTCCAATCCTGAAAAGCCTCTACTAATAGAATAAGAAATACACCGACTCCTTATAAACTTCTCACCGATCCAAACGGATCACCATAACTCTTTTGGAACATAAAATAGATTATAACCATGAAGAAGAAAGACAACAATAAATACCCGAAACTGATATTCTTCTTCGAAACGACCTCCAATCCTTCTTTCTTCTCTCCAATTTGCAATGACACTCTTGTCTCATTTTCTCTCCTTGTTGCTATATATTTTTTTTTGAGAGATATTTTAGGGCCAGGAGGCACCTATATATAGCCTCAAACCCACAACTAGCATTCCTATTATAGATAGGAATATCCAATCCAAATCCATTGAGATATTACTATATATTATATTTAGGAATATCCAATCCAAATAAATTGAGGTATTTCTATTAAATATAGACATACTCAAATCCTACTCCGGGGTATTTTCCACATAGATTGAGAACCCCATACACTCCAACACCTCTTATATAGGCTAAAAGTGTCCTTATTCTTCCCCAAGGTTCAATGAACATAAACATGACTTCCTTGAGGGTTCAACATCTTCCAAGGATTCCTTACATCTTCCAAGAAGACTTTCATGCATGCATCGACCATAAGTTATAAGAGCTTAGGGGAATTTTAATCTGCGGAATGATGTGTGTGTGCGTGTCGTAATACTTAACTGAATATTCTACTGTATAATTGACTGTACAATTGACTGTGCTGCAATCTTAGTAAAAAAAAAAAAAAATTCAGTCGACTGGTTCTGACATTCATGCTGCAAGCGGTAGCTTAGAGGAATGTTAATATGCTGAACAATAACGATAGTTCTGTAATTGATCTGCAGTCACAGCTGTTGGAAATGTTGACTTCCTTTATAGATGTAAGTTGAAAATTGAAGTGCAATTCAGTTTTTTAAAGTACATCAGTGTGATTTGCCCTTGATAAAGTGCAAACCCTCGTATCTACTCAACGATAGCATGCTTGCTTCAGTTATCATCTTTTCATGGTCTTGACTCCCTTGACTAATGGAAACTTACTATTGTTGTTGCCATTTATCTTCCACGACATATGCTGCTCTAGAGACTTAAAACTGTGGTTCTTTTTCAACCTCAATGGCAGGGTTCTGTCTGTTTGTACTACAAGCCACTGGGGGTTCTGTTCACTGGAGACCATTTTGCCAAATCTGAAGAATCTGAATTCAGTGTCTTTGCGTTATATAACAAAGATTCAGGTAATACCGTACTCCTGTTATCTCTAGAATGCACTCTTCTCCTCATTTTCATCAGTAAAGTGTATGTGAATTGGCAGTTAGCAAGCAATTAGACAGTGTCAAGAAATTCCTAGAACTGGACTTCAAATGGATCCTACCAGGTGGGTTTCCCTTCCATTCGGTTTAATTGGATATTGATGTCATTTTCAGATTTTGACATACTAAAAGGACAAACGGTTTTCAATCCCATAGATTTAAGAAGTAAATCAGGATCTCAAAACCAAACTCAGTTTGTGTTTCATGTTAGTTCTCGTATTTCCTTCCTAGATCTTGTCCACCTGGAAATTAAAATGATCATGTTTCAGGTCATGGACGGAGAGTTGAGTTCACAGACATGCAAGAGAAGAACTCGACAATAGAAGAGTTCTTGTTAAGAGAAGCAGCACGAGCCTAAGCAAGAAAAGAAATGCTCGCACATATACATGGACTTGCAAAACATTGTTAGCTAACTGGTCTGGTGAATTTGGAAGGTTACGAGTATGTATATCTATATATATATATATATATATATATATATATATATATATATATAAATGCTCGCACATATACATGGACTTGCAAAACATTATTATCTAACTGGTTTGTCTGGTGAATATATATATATATATATATATATATATATATATATATATATATATATATATATATATATATATGTTAGTCCTGAGACTTAACCAAAGATGGAAGAACGCGTGATCGAGATTAGAGGTTCACACAAACGTTTTTACTCCGACTATTCTCGATTTTTACGAAGAATTATATAATGATTCTGATTACAACTTGTTTTCAAGATTACAAATGAATTAGAAAAAACAAACTTCACGTTCTTCATTGCACTTACAGTTGTAGACGGACATAACAGAATTACAACTAGCAAAATAGTGGAGAAAGAAGAAGGAAATCTGCTTGCAGATTACTATTGCTCAAAGCAAGATTTGTCCCGCATGAACTTCCTGGACTTGGTTTCTCCAAAAACTTTTTTTCTCTCCCAATTTTCGAAGTTAGTCATTAAATGGGGTTTGAAAAAGAGTATTTATAGGCATAAGGAGGAATCCCTTATCCTAATCTTGGCCGTCCATCAATTGCAAAAAGATTGGAATGAATTTAATTCATATCCCACAAGATTGTAATGAATTAAATTTAAATTTCATATGATTGATTTGAATTAAATTCAAATCTCACATGATTAAATTTAAATTCTACATGATTGGAATGAATTAAATTTAAATCATACATGATTAATTTAAATCCTATATGATTGGAGTGAATTAAATTCAAATCTTACATGATTAAATTTAAATCCTACATGATTGGAATTAATTAAATTCAAATCCCACAAATATCGGATTTAAATTAATCACTCAATCTTTACATAACAGATTAAATCTATCCGATAGCAGCGGACCCGCATGCAACTGCTCATGCCGACTGGCCAACAACCGCTCATGCCGCAGCGCATGCGGTTGCTCATGCGGCCACGCATGCGGCTCGTGCATATCCGAGCGCATGAGCGCATCAAATGTGTACAAGCGCTATGTGACGATGCTGACGTGCTAAGTGCAAAGTGCACTAATAAAGCGCCACTTTGCGCCATTGAGTCCGATTTCGAGTCGCTAAGCCCCAAAGGGGATTAGTTCCTATGGAAATAATTTCAAGAGCATGAAAAAAGCATAAATGCTTTCATAAGGAGTTGATCATTTTTTCTCCTAGGAAATCACCCCTATATGACATCCATGTGCTCTACCACATTCCATGTGCACACCTCAACTTATACAAAGTGTTATATTGAGATACCCACTTGGTGGTGTAGCCAATGTGGGACTATTTTTCTTAGTCCAAAGGCAAAAACACCAACAATCCCCCACATATCTCTATATGGGTTGAGCGTTTCCGACAATGAATGCCCATCATGCATTATGATAAATGTCGCTTCGACTTGAATATTTCTGCATGAGTCAAATAACAGTATGATACAAGAATGGACTAAGCCTTGAATTCTGTACCATAGTTGTAATTCTTTTTACTCACACAATGACATCAACTGTGCTTCTGGTTGCACATTAAATGTCATGTGCATCCCTGATTTTGGTGTATGTATTTTGGGCGTATACAAATTTTTTCTCAAGAGACGGCCTGTATCTCTTTCCATATACTATATGCGAGTTCTTTTAAAAAGTCCTTGGCATGAAGCCTTGCGCCTTCTTGCGGTGCTACGTCGTTATGACATGGCCTTCTGTCGAGGTTCACTTTCTTATGTGGTGTCATCATTGTAACATGAGGTCTCAGCCTCTTTGTAGTGCCAAACTACCCAGCATGAAGCCTTGCGCTTCCTTGCGGTGTTACGCCACTATGACATGGCTTTCTACCGAGGATTTACATCTTTTACCTCTGTAGTATCACACTACTGTAACATGAGGTCATCGACCTCTTTGTAGTGTTGCCTACCACTCTTAATTCTACAGCATTAGGCTACCTGCATATGTGCGGTGCTACGCCGCTATGACATGATTTAATGTCGAGGATTTACATCTTTTATCTCTGTGGTGTCACGCCACTGTAGCATGGGATACAAGTCCCTTGTAGTGCTGATACTACGTGCTTCCTACAAAGCATACCGGACATTCACTCTGCCTGAGAACTCATTAAGGCGTCAAAGCCATCATTCCACATGAAATTGTTCTACACAAAGAACAATAAGTAGACAATAGTGGTTCTTGGTCCGTAATCCCTCAATGTCTCTAAGAACTATCTACTGTTCCTGATATTCTCCCAGTCAATGGTCCTCCCTTGAACCAATAGCTAGATGCCTAGTAGATGTCTCTTTGAACTAAAAGCATAAAACTAAAAGGTAGAATTGCAAAGACATAATATCAGAGGTCCTCCAAGCCCATATATGAAGTGTCCTTGACTATATGCGGTGTTACGCCGCTATGACATGACCCGAAGCCGAGGTTCACTCCCTCTTGTGGTGTCACACCATTATAACATGGAGTACTACCCTCCTTTATAGTTCTTGGGATTAGTTGGCGCTGGATGCCTTATATGAACGGATCTGCTAGACCCTCCTGGTTTCGATCATCAAACACTGTAATGATCCACGCTAGTTGCGCTCATTCAGTGTCTTGTACTGGCCCTTGAAGCCTATCATGAACGGATTCGCCAGATTTATCTGACTCCGATCATTAAAGAACTGTAATAATCCACACAATCTGCGCTCATTCAGTGTCTTGTGTTCTATCACATAGTTCTCTTCAAACCGTTGAAGAGATGAACAGATGCCACTACTAAAGCTTCCTGGTTTCTCAATATGTCGGTATCACTCGAATTTGTGTACTACCCATAGGAAGATCATCTGAGAGCTTTCAAAGCTATTCTGCTTTACTTGCTGCAGCTTGATAGTGCAAAAAAATCTGAGAGTAAAGACTTTTCTTCGACTTCCACGATATAGCAGCACCACCCCTGGAGAAGTCATGCCCTACTGTGGTTCTTTCACTCTTCTTTTTCGAGCACCAACTGGCATCACCAAAGCCTTCCTTCATATCTGGATAACTGATGTAACACATGATATACTACTGAGTTTTCTTGAGAATTCTGATGACACTCTTCACAGCTTTCAGTGTTCAACACATATACTGCTTGTGAACTGACTCAGCATCCCTACAACAAAAGCTATGTCAGGCCTGGTGGTACACACAGCTTGGATCATTCACCTAATGATGCTCGAGTACACAAACTGTTTGACGCTTTTTCTTGGATTTGGCTTCATATTCATGTCACACCTGAGGAGTATCGTCCCTGATACCCAAAGCGTGTGATTAACATTTCATGCTGAGAGCATGTGACTAAGCAAGCCCACTTGGCATCCGGATTATCTTATATCCTCAGGATGACATCCACAATCCTATGTCCTGATTTGGACAAAAAGGATATTTGTTCTAGTGACACTTATATGTCAACAACAGGGAATAGCAAGTCGTCCACATAGATACAAACGATGACTCCTTCATTATCAGCGAACTTCGTGTACACACACTTGTTCGTCTCGCTGATTGTAACGACTCGCTCCGCATCAATGCAGATTACCGATTCAAACGGCACAAGTGCGATGACCCGACCCGCTTTGCTCAGCGAGAAAACTTGCTTGAGGCAAATAATTTCAGACTTGGCCCTTCAGGAGTTCAGACTTAGACTTTAAGAGGTTCGCTCGGAGTATCGCTCGATCGAGGCGAATCATCGCTAAGGTGGATGGCTACGATGAACCTGTCTTTGCTTAGCCTGCACATTTAAAAAAATGGTTGATACATGCTAGTCTCTAGATGAATCACCCCTTGAATGCTAATAAAGAATACAACACATCTAGCTAAGGGAATAATCCTATCTTATATCTTTTGCATAGAACATGAAAGTAGATCGGTTGATCAGAATGGTATGCTCGCTTTACATTTCTTATAATCTTTTCTTGTAGCGTTACTTTTATTCCTTATATGTTCTTTCAAGTATATTGCTTCATGTCTTGAAATGCTCGTCACATAGATATTGCCTCAATATGGAAGAACAACATAGATCCTGGTTCACTTATCTGTGGTAGGAAGACTATCAAAATAGTCGTTCCAAGCCAAGTAATAGAAACATGAAAATTCTTTGAAACCATTGGGTCGCCAAGGCAACTCCCAAAATGGGAGCTGCAATAAGTAGTAAAATGGCAGCGTAAACTGTGCATGGAATGAAACACACCAGATTATGAGATCTCTGAACGAGTAAAATGCATTATCACTATGTCAAGTAGTTATGTTCATTCAAGGCCTTAAAATATTGCATATAATAAAAGCTTAGTGTTGATGGTCAATGGTCATGGACAACTTGTGCACAGGCTTATGGTTCATGCGGACGGTACGCTGGTCGCCCCGAGGTCGATCCGAATCGCTCAGGAACATTCAGATAGTCGTTTGCTTCGGACGGTAAGGCGTGTAGCGGGGCTCGTTATCTGCATTGCATTCCATTCCGGTGCCGAGACTATAACTTGTCCATGGCGGCTCGTCAGGTCATAAGACCAAGTATGTATCATTAGTATATTTCATACGTGGCGACAACCCACGTATGGGCTCATAAGAACTTGTGGCAAGTAACGGATGTACGGCACACTATGCATGCAGATCGTTAATTGGACCAAGTAATATGAAGCTTGAAACATATTTGAGTAGTCTGAGTATAACATGCCTATACAAGTATAACATGCCGGTGTAAAATGAGTATAAGACACTGAGTAATCTGCACAACCTGAGTCACAAAGTAATATGAGTATCGTAAATTGTGTATATCGTTCACCTGATTTAGAAACACATTCGTAGCATACATGTGTTCGTTATGCGATCTTGGGATTTCTCTATGTCTATATTCGTGCTTGGTTTAACTTGGTTTTATACTTGGACAGGGAAGGACAAATGGTAAGTTGGTAAGTATCGCCGTGTTTCTTGTATATCGGATGGCGCACTGCCACACGAGTTAGGCTTTGAATCTTATGCCATGAAATTGATCCTAAGACAAGACTAGAAACATAACTTAATAGTTGGTGCACGGAACTAATATAACATGTTGGATTTGTCGAGCGGGCGAGAAGCCTCCCCACCAGTGCATTCATGTACTGATAACCCACCAGATTGCTTGCAGGGTATGGGAGAACCTCGTTCTGTGCGGAATGTCCCCTCGTGCGCGTGAAGTCGTAGAGTTCGCTCTGAAGCCTTGGAGTGTTGCGTCCGGAGCTGGAGCACATATACATGACATAATGTTGGAACATCGCCTATGTATCATTCCAAGTTGTAAGCCGCTTGGTACGCCTTTATTGTTTGAGAGAGAGAGAGAGAGAGAGAGAGAGAGAAAGAGAGAGAGAGAGAGAGCGACTTGTAATCACGGCCTATCGTCGCTTGTAACCTTATTTGTTATCAATAAAGAGAGCTTGTTTATGTATTCATACTTGTGTTTATTTTATGTTTCACCTATATCGACTTGGTGAACTAGTTATCAACAACCGTTCCGGTATTTGCCTTGCGTAGGCGCAACTACAGGCTATCACGACATCACGTCCCGATGAAAACGATCGTCCTGCGGGAGCGCTGGTGCGGTGATTCGCACCTAGCGGGAACGATCGATTCCTACGGAAGATCGGGGTGTGACATATTGGTATCAGAGCAATGACTTAGCGTCCTTGGACTTCTTATCGATTCTCTCAGTTTTGAAAGCTTGTTCGTGGGTTATGTTACAAACGCTCTCTCTCAATGTTCCAACGCGATGTTCCATACAACGAGTCTAATTATTTTTGAAAGTGTATATAAATGATATGATTGCTTGTACGAAATTGTGAAACGATGGTCTTTGTGCCAACTTGAGTCAGACTTTGTGGGAATAGACTCGTGTTAGAATCTGCAAGTTATATGTGAACCCGAATATCTATACGTGAATACCAAGTGGGTTAGTGTACGAGATAGAATATCGTTCGGATAGTTAGCTATGCACACAGCCTTTCGGCTAAGTTGTGTTGAGTATCGCACAATAAGACCCTGGGTTGCGAGCAAGTTTTCGAACGAGATTTGGGTATCGTTCAGATAAGAATAAAGTTGAACTTAGAATGGAAATTGATAGAGACGTTATTGGAGTACCGCTAAGGAGAATAATGAGAATCGTGTTTGAATTTTGAGATATAATTTGGACGGTTATTCGTAGCGATAAGTTATGATTCAAAACATAGTTTGTATGGATGACTATCAACATGATATATACGAGACTAAGATCGTCAAGGCATCGAATAAGGACCGTGCTGGAGTTCTAAGGAACGAATTGGATATACGAGTGAACGATGCGAACGTGATTCAGGAGTTAATAAGATGACTCGATTTCCAAGTGGTGTATGCGATAGTCTCAGGATCGAGTTAGCGAATTGAGAATAAAAATAAGCTATAAAGATTCATAGAGTATAGCTCGAACCCTGAGTGGTGTATTGGTCGGCTTAGAAATGTTCGAACGAATCGTAGATTTCGGAGTATTAAATGAGTCTAGCAGCAAGCGACGAGACTGTGTAAAGCCTTAGTATAAATGATGCATAGCAAGTAAGCAAATTCGAAGGAATCATGCATGATTTGATTCGAACGAGTTAGAATGAGTGGAACAAGGGATAAGGCTTATATCGGATAGGAATTCAGAGTACTTGGAATTGATATCATGGTCGAAAAAAACTTAGTGGATTGTACGAGCGATTTTGAATTAAATCAAACGAATTGAAACTTGAGTTAAGATGGAATAATCAGGGATGCGATCGAAGTTAGTGCAATTGGAATATGGTGCAAACGAACAATAGCGCACATGAAAAATTTGGATTTGAGTAGGATATAGCTCGATAGAGTTCGGTTTGAGTACGGATGCTACGGTTTCGGATTTGGGAGACTTTATATCATATAAATGGTTGGAAGATAGCATGGATCGATGCAAGTTAGCAAATTTATGATTTGATGATTGAGAAAGGCGATAATGGACTTAATCTTGAATTTGAACGAACGATCTTGAGTCGAGTTCGAAGGTAACACTCGACATCAGGCCTAGACGAGATCGATTTTTCGCGGAAGCGCTGGCGTGGTGATTTCATGTCCAGCGGGGATGATCGAACTTGCAGGGACATGTTCGAAGATTTTACAAACAAACTCGATAAAGTGGAATGTATCAAAAGTGAATAGACTTAGGTTTGGAATTTGAACTTAGTTGTTTGAGGAATGCTAGAAGTAGATTACAAAATGATCAACCGGTAACATTAAAGTTGGATGATTTTGCTAGACGAATTATGATCATGGCCTAAACGGACATGACTTAAAGGATATATATCTTGGATGGAGCAAAGGGTAAACGATAAGGTGTCTGTTCGTTCGATGATAACCATAACGTTTGACGTTCTTGTCTTGTACGAGTGAAATTTCATGCTCGTACATGCACCATGTCCAGATTATGATGGTTATCCCACGGGAGTGTTGGCATGGTGATTTCACGTCCAACAGGGATGATTGAACTTGCGGGAGAGCGGAGCGTGGTAATTAAAGGATCGTCTTGACTTGTGGTTCGACACGATTAGACAAGTTTCATGATACAAATGAATCAAAGTGTTTTGAGGAGGAGTTATTCCAGAACGTGAAGTAAGATATACGTGATGGTTTCATGAACGAATATGTAGATCGTGTTGGACGACTTAGAGTTTATGATATATATCAATGATTTAGAATGGGATCGTGACTTGGTGGTCCAAGCTTAGAAAAGAATGTATATGTGGATTCTATCAAACGTAATGGAGGAAATAGACTATGCAAATCGATGGGTTGGACCTGCGACGTGGATATATCGTGGATTTGATTGAACGAACGTGTCTTAGGAACTGTTTTGCCAAACGAACCTGGATCTTATGCAAATGAACGTGTTTATGTGAATAGAATGATCTGTGCTCGATGTTTAAAAATTTGACTAGAACGAGCTTGGGTAGAATACCCAGTACGAAAGAACAATGGTTTGACCTTAGAAATTTGGGACGAGTATCATGCAACGAATTTGCT